>CM071616.1:1200000-1547969 GCA_036365135.1 Miichthys miiuy
CATCTCCACGCAGAGAGAAAATATGAAGAAGCATATTGTTAAAAATAGACCCAGGGGATGGGAAGTGATTTGATCTGGTATGACATGGGTTTCCGAAGACATCAGAACTCATTCACGTGTTAGCAACCTACATACTGACTTCATTGCACAGATGAGGGGAATAGAAGCCTGGCATTTATCAAGCATCATGAGCAAAATTTTCAGAATGAGTGTAATACAATTATCTCTCCACACACCAATCCAAATCACACATCATTAACAACATACCATCACATCAAGTCAGCATTAGCTTCAAAAGCTAATGATGGGAAAACATGAGTCTGTCAGTAAATTTGTTTCATCTCTACTTTGCATTGCTTAGCAACCTATCACACACATGTTCAGAACTGAAACACATGACGTTTTATTTGTATTTGTTCCACGACTTCTCAGATATCTTTGTGTTTTGTCATGAAGGGTCTTTTTTCTCTGTGAGTGATCTGTTCACTTCATGTTAAATGCAATTGGTATCTATAGAACTACTGTGCTGAGCACTGCATCCTTTAAGACATTGCACAAGTAAATACTGTTACTTTTGCTAATTGCATGAATATAAAAAGAATATCCTCTGACTAATGTAGCTTTAAGCTAACTCTAAATTCCACCAGTGTTGTGGTTGTGCAGTGAGTTCAATTTCTTGACTTCAAATTGGGGAGCCTGTTTCCTTTCCTGTCATTTCATTGCAAAGCCAAACATGTTTGTGTTCATACTGTTTTGTTCTAAAACATTTTTTTTGCAGCTTGTCATGGTGAAAATACTTTTCACTGCTTTATATATTTTAGGGTTGTTTTAAACTGAACACAAACTCAGTTGTTGAAGTTGAAGGATAAAGGAGCATGTCAAATGTCCATGTCAAATCTCAGCAGACCTAACACATGTCACACTGCAGACTAGCATTCATTAACAGGAACAGAATCATTGTATTATTGTGTCTATAACTTTCTTTATCTTGAACCACCAACAGAACTATGGAGCTCCTCAAATGTACTCTCTGCTGCCATCTTGTGTCGACAGCAGGCTATCACATTGTTGATTTTCCTGCCTCTGTTGACAGCTAACGTCATATACTTGATGTTTTTTTCACCTGTCAGTGAACTGGAGGACTATGTGGACCGTTGGCAAAGAAGCTCCACCTCTAGTCCTGGCCAGATGTCAACCACCCTGAGAGATGTGGAGGAGGGAGCAGTCAACCTGCGGAAAGTTGGAGAAGCTGTGGCCATTCTTAAAGGTCGGTGGACAAGACTGAATCTGATCATATATTAGAAATATGAAAAAATCTGTGATGCTGAATATATCTTCTAATGATTCAGATGTCAGATAGATCAAATCTAAACTGGATCAGCTTTATTTCATTTAAATGTGCTTCATGTCTTACTTTACACAATGGTATCTAACCTCTTTAGACCTTCATGATAAGTGTGACATTTATCTCAGCAGAGATGAATGGAACAATAAACATCTTTTAATACATCAGTCTATGACACGTCTGTCCGTCCACCACCATTTTGGCCCAATTCACTTTTCACAAAGATCGCTGCAGTGCCACGAAAAAAAAGTGTTGTGTAGAGGAAAGAATGAGCTCAGTTTGTGGGAAATATCCTCACAGTATGAGAAACCATCAGGTGTAATCAGAATTTATACAAAATAACAGCAGAAATGACACTAATGAACTGTATCTCTTGGCAATCTAATAATGCACAAGTAATTAACTTGAACTTAAGTAGGACAAAAGGATCTGAAATATGATCTCACACTAGTCGCCTAACTACAGAGACAATCTCACTAAAGGTGGAAAGGAAGAAACATCCTGATAGATCCTTCTACAGATGTGAGACGTCACATTAAAAAATTAACCAAATGGACTCATGTCACAGATGTTGGACTCGTTTATCACAGTATCTTTTTTACGTGTGTAACACAAGCAGCACCACATTTTCCTCTAATATTTCCTCTGTACTGAACTTTAGTGTGAGCAGGTGTGGACAAGATTCTCCATCTTAAACTAAATTATGTAGTTTTCAAGCAACAGCAGCACAATAAGTGGTGTATTATCATGAACGGGACTCAGTACTATCAGTGCAATTCTTGATAATACTTCTGAAGTCATATTGTTACTGATATACTGTCAGATAGTTCAGAACTGAACTCATACTGTAGTTGAATTAATCCTGTGGTTGTATTCATGGTATCGTCTCTGCTGATGGGTTGTTTTCCAGACGAGTTTTCAGAGCTGCAGATGAAGATGCGCTCAGTGCTGAGGCTGGAGGTGGAGGTGGTGCGTTTCCTGAAAGAGGAGCCACATAAGATGGACTCAATGTTAAAGAGGGTGAAAGCCCTGACTGAAGCCCTGAGTGCCCTCCGCAGGTACTTCAACTTCACTTAGGAGTACAGCACCAGTCAAAAGTTTTGGATCCATCGAAATGCTGAAAAAACATGTGGTAAACAAAAAAAGTGTAAACAAAGGAAAATATGTTTTAGAATTTATTTTCTTCAAAGTAACATTTTGATGGCAGCTCTGCACACTCTTCATTCTTTCAGTCAGTTTCATGAGGTCATCACCTGGAATGACTTGAAGTTTTTCTTTTGCTTTGTGAAATAATACAAATAAAGCAAGCGTTGAATGATGTTCATTCGTCCTGCTGTGTTTGACCAGTTTGAGCTGGTTTCCCTCTCTTCTCTCCGTGACGTAGTGAAATCTCTGAAACCTACAACTTGCCTATTGGATATTGTCCCTGCCAAATTGTTGAAAATGGTTTTTAATACTTTGGGGCCCAGTCTCCTGGTTTTTATTAACTCTTGCCTTGGATTAGGAACTGTCCCAGCTGCCTTTAAACATGCTGTGGTCAGGCCTCTTCTTAAAAAGCCTAATCTTGACCCCTCAGTGTTATCAAATTTTAGACCTGTCTCCAATCTGCCCTTTCTTTCTAAGGTTTTAGAAAAAGTTGTTTTTATACAATTACAGTCCTTTCTTGAGGATAACTCTGTTCTTGAGAAGTTCCAATTTGGTTTTAGATCTCGTTACAGCACCGAGTCTGCACTGTTAAAGGTGCACAATGATATTGCTCTGTCTGTGGATGCCAAGTGCCCTGTTGTCCTAGTGCTTCTTGACCTCACAGCAGCCTTTGACACGGTGGACCACGCAGTCCTCCTGTCACGTCTAAGTAATTATGTTGGCATCCACGGCACTGCATTGAAGTGGTTCATGTCATACTTATCCAGTAGAACCTTCTCCGTTATGGTTGGTGACCTGTCCTCTTCCATTGCCCCTCTCTCCTGTGGAGTTCCACAAGGATCTATTCTTGGCCCTATACTCTTTTCATTGTACATGTTACCACTTGGGTCAATTATAGCCAGGCACAACCTTTCTTTTCACTGTTATGCAGACGATTTACAAATCTATTTGACAGTCATTTGAGGTTTGACAAACAAATCAATAATGTTGTCAGGATTAGTTTTTTCCAGTTGCGTCTCCTGGCCAAAGTTAAAATGTTTTTAAGCCGTCACAACCTTGAGAGAGCCATCCATGCCTTAATAAGTTCAAGGTTAGACTACTGCAATGCACTTTATGTCGGCGTCTCCCAGTCTTCTCTCAGTCGCCTTCAACTTGTGCAAAACGCTGCTGCCCGTCTTTTAACCAACACCAACAGACGTGTGCATATCACTCCTGTTCTTGACTCCCTTCATTGGCTTCCTGTCCTTTATAGAATTGATTTTAAACTTTTAATGTTTGTTTTTAAAGCTCTTAACGGCCTCGCCCCATCGTATTTATCTGAGCTTTTAACTGTCCGCAATCCTGGTAGAGCTCTGAGGTCTACAAATCAACTTTTGCTGGAAGTGCCTAGGTCAAAATATAAACAATGGGGTGACCGAGCTTTTTCCGTCGCCGCCCCCAGGCTCTGGAATAAGCTCCCCGTCGAGTTGCGTCTTGTTTCTGACCTGGGCCTTTTTAAATCCAGGCTAAAAACCCACCTATTTAGGATGGCTTTTAATACGCAGTAGTATGATGACACTTTTATCTATCTTATTCGATTTTGTTGTATTTTATTGTTTTCACTGTTCCTTTATTGTTTCTAATTTGTTTGTTTTTATTTATTGTTCTCTTTATTTATTATCTGCTGTAAAGCACTTTGGTACACCGAAAGGACTGTTGTAAAGGGCTGTATAAATAAAGTACATTTACATTTACATTTACAAGTACATTCATAATATATGTCTGTTTTTGTCTTCCTTGTTATCAACAGGTGTGTGTCAGATTCAGCTCCCCCAGCCACGTCAGCCCAGGTGGAGTCCCTAAAGACTCTAGAAACAGACCAGGGTCCTTCAAAGACCAGGAGCCCCCAGAGCTCCCCCAAACCCCATCCTCGATCCTCTGTCAGACCCCCTGTGCCCACGCCTTCTCTCTCTCAGGGTGAGGTTGGCCCGACAGGGTCAGCCTCCCCCATCTTGTTCCAAAGAATGAAGAGTGGTGCAGCCACAATGATCCAGCCCTCCCATCATCACCCCAACCCCCCTCTGACCCCCACTCATGGACGAGACTCACCCTCTGTGGCAAAGGTACTCCACTGATGACTTATTGAATAAGCAAATGACAAAATGTGAGCCTGTATGTATAGACAGGTGTTTTTGTTGGAAACAGTGTGTAGTGTGGAATGTGTGAGACATCTTGTTGTGTTGTTGTTAAGGTGAGTCCTTGCAACAGAGAGGGCAGCCCTGCCCTGCAGAAGACAGTGGCTCCTCTGCACTCTGACCAACTGTGCAGTTCAGCAGGTGGAAGCAGTCAACCTGCACAAACACCAGCACTGGAGAGCCACACTGACCAGAACACCAACACACACACACACACTGAGGTCAGTCCTACACTCACTCTGTCTCCGTTTTTCTCTTTTGTTCTTATTTGAGCACGTTGCATATATTATACTGTACTTGACACACACACATAAGGTTCATTGTTTTCAGTTTGATTTCAATACATATTTATTTGAATTCAAATAAATCCTCAATAGTACATAAAAAATACACCAACAGGCGTGTTCTCATTTTCAACTAAAGCTAAAGCATAAAACATTGATCCATATCATGAAGGTCACCGCAGTTTCTGAGTTCAAGTTATCTAATAAAAATCTGTGTATTCATTGTTTTCATTGCTGTGTAGATAAAAGCTTAAAAGCTGTAAACTTTGCAGTCAAACATTCTGTTTCTAAACCGCTGGCTGCAGTAAGTAAAAAAATGGGCATCTCTGAAAGAAAGTTGAAATGTTTATTCCCACATCATAACCCTATATTGTTAATTGATCATAGTGTTTTATTCTGTACTGAGGAACATTAAGGTTACTCCTGAGAGTAAACACACTACACAGTTATATTCAGATTATGACCAAATGAGACTTCCAAGGACAGCTGCTATTTACTATGTTGTTCCAAACAATAGACACACAACAGTGGTCGAAGAAAAATTAGCTTGATGAGTTTATTTAAAGTCAAAGCAGTGCCTCTTGGAGTGACGACAAAGATTTTAGTGATCTGTTGATGACATTTTGTCAGACGCATTCACAGTTTGAAACAATCCTCAGTCTGTGTGACTGTGTGTGTGTGTATGTGTGTACTTCACAGACTGCAGAGAGACAAACTCCAGAGGGCCAGAAAACCAGCAGTGTGATCCCCACCAGTGCCAGCCAAGCCAACCAACCACCCAGCTTTGACTCCAGTCAGCCTCCACCCTGCAACACTAACACAGACTTTAATCAGGTCCAGCAGGAGGACCAGGCCAGCCTGATGAAGTCTGATGCCACAGAGGGTCACTCTAATTCAGCCTCCACACTGATATCTTCCACTGCATTGAAATCAGAGAAGGACGCACCGCAAGGTGGACCTTTAAACTTAATTAACTGAAACACAAACCTTTTCTCGTCCCTCGTCAGAGTTAGCAAACACTCTTAACTGCACAAACTTGTCGTACTTTGCTTGTTGCATCTTGAATGAATACCACCTGTTCATTCATGAGATTTGAACACTGGCATAACCAACACCAACAAATCAGGCTGCATGTTCCACTGGGCAAACAATAATAATATGGATCACGGACTGTTATCTTTGCATGAAGTTTATTTTAGTTCTACATTTGATTTGAACTGATTTTAGTCTCATATTTAAAGTCAGACTTTAAACGAAGAAAGAGGCAGACTGGGGGTTAGGTCTGGATAACTTGTGCACTTTGGAAAGAAAATTATGTCCAGAAGAAAATCAGTGAATTCAACAAATCCTCTGAAATCTTTTGTATTATACACTTCAGGAGTCTGTTAGTTCAAGTGGTTCTTGCATGAGGCCCAATGTTCTTAAATAGACAAAATAATGTGGCTTTTTATCTCA
Organism: Miichthys miiuy; assembly: GCA_036365135.1. Lineage (NCBI taxonomy): Eukaryota > Metazoa > Chordata > Actinopteri > Sciaenidae > Miichthys > Miichthys miiuy. The sequence goes on from CM071616.1 coordinate 1,206,405, forward strand.
AGTAGCTCACTTTCACAGGAATGTCATAGTTGATGTACATTTGCGGTTTTACGTGTTCTTAATTGAAGTTGCAGTGTTGTTCAGGACGTAAGAAGGATGATTACATGTGTGGAGTTTATGACATGTCACTGTACCCTCATCGCCTAACTAGTCATGATGTATGAATAGGAAAAATTCTCACATTAACCTGAACAATTCACAATCACCAAATGTGGAGGTACATGTTTTTTACAAGCCTGTCACAACTGCACGATGAACACTGGGATACCTGAGAGATGATATATGAAACAACAGATCACACTGGCCGTTATTAAGTAATACCATTAGGAGTCATTACACTATATATAAGGTTTAGTGATCATTCTTGTCTTTGTCATTCACACAGTGTTTGGTGTTTTAATATCATTGAAAACTTTCATAGTCAGCCATTGTTTCCTCGAGCCATCCTAAGCACAGGTTTGTGTTGTCTGTGCTGCAGCGTCAGTGGAGCAGCAGCCACCTCTGTCTGATACCCAGGAAGACATACCTCTCAAGCTCAGGGATGAGGTGGACGCCCAGTTCAAATCCCCAGACACAGGTATGATTCCAGTCTGAACACAACAACCTACACCAATGATGTTACAAACTCATGTTCTGTCTACTTTTGTTTTATCCACAATCCCAATTCCCAAAAGGATGACATAACAGCTCCCCAAAAGTAAAGTTAAAATGTCTGGATGGCTCCCTTGAGGCTGGCTACAGTATAATCAGAATCAGAATAAGGTTTTATTGCCAAGTAGGTTTGCACACACCAGGAATTTGTTTTGGCATTAAGTCAAAAATATAAGGAAGAGTCCTAAATCCTGCCACCAGCAAACAGCCAAACATCAACCAGGTCACCAACAGCAGACATAACAGCCAGCTAATATTACTGACTAGTCCAACAGCAGTCAGCCCAGCTCGGCGTCTGTCTTTCAGCCTTTTATTTCACCAAGCTCTCACCAACCACTAAAAGTCAGTCCCAGATTTACTCCGGTCTGGCACATCTCTCCTTCAACTTCCTCTTTGGTCTCATTTCCTCTGTCTTTATGTCCATCTCTATCAGCATGGGGGGATGTTGTAAACACCAACACTCCTCAGTCTGTGGCTGTACAACTACCAGCTACCCACCTAACAGCAGTTGCAGTTGGCAGCAGTTTACTTTACTGTCCATCAGGAAACTCTGTAAATCAGTGAAATAGTTGTTTGCTTGTGTTGCTTAGTGCCATAAAGCATTGCAGTTCTCTTGACCCGGACCTGTTCAGCATCATTCACCACACTGCAAGTCAGTGTAGCATAAAAATGATTTTGAAGGTTTATTTTGGTAAGGTGGAAAAGTGACATAGTGTCACTTTAATTAGTTGATGCTATAAAAAGGAAGATTCACAACAGAATGGCAGTACCATGTCTTTATATATATTTGAACTTTATTTTTGTACAGTCATAGGAAATGGAGATGTGTTTAAATGCAGTACGTGGTAGAATCCTAGTCCAATATTTATATTTTCTTGTGTGACAGCATGAATAAAATACTAACATGACCAGATATGTCTCCAGCAGGACCCTCACAGCATCCTGCAGCCACTGTGGAGCCTCCTCTAACAGCTCCTCCCTCAACTCTTCCCAATGCAGAGTGCACCAGCGGGCCACAGGTGGAGAAACCTCGCTGCTCTACTGTGGACAAGGAGGTAAAGCAGAGTCCAGATATGGAACACCATACCAGCAAGTCTTCTCCACCTCCTCCTCCACCACGAAGGTCAGTTATTCACTGAGGATGACCACCTGCAGAGCGGCTTTCTGCCACACTTTCTAAAGTCTCAAACGTCTAACTCATTATTTTCTTCTCAGGTTCCATACTGTCAGTTCAGGTCTTACAACAGGACTGTCAGGAGAGGTGATTTTCACCACCAGGAAAGAGCAAGTTGGAGCCCAGGTATGTCATTTGTAAACACAAATGAAAACGAAGCATAAAATAAATATAAATATAAAATCTATATGAAAGAAAGTCCTTTGAATTTGATAAATATTTGCACTTCACAAATTTTGTGATCATAGTATTACGCCCAATTTCAGATCAACATGGTGCTTCCCCTCACAACATTTAATATGCAGCATATAATAATATACGGACAAGACTATACAGGCATATTTTAAGAGCTAATTAAATGTACTGTACATATATAGTGCCTTTCTAGTCTTCTAACCACTCAAGGCATATACATACAGATATACATATTTCATTCAGGTGCCAGCTCATCAGTTTTTAGGAGTGAATCATTCATACGCATTCACACACCGATGGCTTCAGGAGCAATTTAGGGTTCAGTATCTTGCCCCACACTTCGACATGCCAGGGATCAAACCACTTCTCAACTGATTAGTGGACGATCTGCAGTACCTCCTGAGCCCTCCATCAGCTCCTTAAAGTTAGCCAAAACACACTGGTACTTTTGTTCAATTTGTCCCGAGCCAAAGTTTTGAGTAAGAAACACCTCTTCATCATGTGAACTGAAACAAAAACACATCTACAGAGTGGCGAGTCTTAAACAACTGAAATCTGTTTTATATGTCATTTTCAGAATTAGCAGCTAAATTTATGTGTGGACCTCTGGAGCACTGTGAAAGTAGTTGTTAGCTTGAAGTGTTTTAAAGTGAGCTTGTATGACGTATTTCAGTCAGCGCAGTGCAGTCAGTGGGCTCGCGGAGCAGGAGAACACGTATTTTATATGTGCCCACCTCAAAAAAATCATTAACTGTTGAAATATTTGACTTAATGTCAGAAGATAGGTAGATATATACAATTAAATTAAGCTGTAGACACTGAATGTCACAGCATTAGCAGAGGTAGTGCAGATTGGGTCCAAAGTGACAATAACAGAATTTCCAGTTTCCAATTTTAGTGCAACAGAGCATCACATTGTCAATAGTCTATTGTCCTTCTTGCCATGACTGTGAGCTGTTGTACAGTCTTATGCCAGTCTGCCACTGAACACACTCCTCTCCCTGGTGATGATTTTGTACAGAGGGGTGGTGGGCATTGTCCACTTTGCCACTGTCACCAGTGACTCTGTGGCCACCACTGTCCAATTCAGCCTGTGATCCAGCTGCAGCCCCAGATATTTATAAGTCCTGACCACTTCCACATCAACCCCCTCAATGGACACAGGTTGGAGATGTGGTTTGTTCATCACCATCTCCTTGGTTTTGGAGGTGTCCCACTGCACCTGCACCACCTCACGAAGTCCTCAACCAGGCTCCTGTACTCCCCCTCCTGTCAATCCTTGATACAGCCAACTATCTCAGGATCATCTGAATATTTCTGCATGTGGCAGATACTGGAAGTCTGGATGTCAGATGTGTACAAGGTGAAGAGGACAGGAGAATGGTAAATGGACTGTACTTATATAGTGCCTTTCTAGTCTTCTCAAAGCGCTTTTACACTGCATATCTCATTCATCCATTCACACACATTCACATACCAATGGCGCAGCCTTCAGGAGCAATTTGAGGTTCAGTATCTTGCCCAAGGACACTTCGACATGCAGACAGGAGGAGGCAGGGATCAAACCGCCGATCATCTGATTAGTGGACGACCCGCTCTACCTCCGAGCCACAGCCGCCCCAAAGAGAGAGCACAGTCCACTGTGGTGCTCCACTGCTGCTGACCACAGTGTCCGACATGCAGCCCAACATACTGTGGTCTCTCTGTGAGGTAGTCTGTAATCCATCTCACCAGGTGTGAGTCCACCCTCATCTCTGCAGTCTCTCAGCAGGAGGGGCCGGATGGTGTTGAAGGCGCTGGAGAAATCAAAGAACATGATTCTCACAGCACCGCTCTCCTTGTCCAGATAAGAGTGAGCCCTAGAGGATGGCATCCTCCACGTCCACCTTCTCCTGGTATCCAGACTGCAGTGGATCCTGTGCGTGGTGGACCTGGGGTCTGAGGAGATGGAGCAGCAGCTGTTGGAAGGTTTTCATGATGTGGGATGTCAGAGCAACTGGTCTGAAGTCACTCGGCTCCTTGGGGTGTTTTGTCTTAGGAACAGACAATGAGACATGGAAATCTTCAGGAACCAGGATGATGAACATGAAATCTTAAGAATAATTTAGGCTTAGTATTACAGAGTAGCAACATAGTAGCACATATGTTCATATGCTGTGTTTTTACTTCTGTTTAAGGATGAGGGGGAGAAAGAAAAAGAACCTTCTGTGGTTCCTCAGCCCAAACCTGCAAGACAGCCACCAGAAGTCAAACCCAAACCCAAAGCTAAACCACAAATGTGTGCTCCTGCACTGGCTGGTTCCAGATCAACACCTGCTACAGCCTCAGGCCACAGGAACAAGGAGGAAGAGGAGCAGGACAACAAATTCATGAAAGAACTGCAGGTATACAGCATATCAAATACTGAACCTAAGAAACAGCAGACCTGAGGACAGCCTATTAATGGGTAATAATGGCGTTTAATTAAAAATGGGATTCGTTGAGTATTGCACACTACTGAGTTAAAACATGTTTAGAATACCATTTGGTTACCATTATTACATATATGCCCAGAAACAAATCCCCGAGTTAAAGCAACACTGCAAGAATTGGCGTGCAGAATGCAAGCAGCTACAGTTTTCTTTCGCAACAAGTGAAACTATCTCTCCATCAGAAAACTGTAAGTGATTAAGGTGGAGCAGAAAGACATCAGACGAAAAACCAGAAAACATTTCTCTCTTTGCTTTTCTCTCTTAGGTGTTTCAGAAATACACTATAATACCATTCATGATTTAAATTACTTCTAAAAAATGTCCTGCTTTGACTTTTTAGCTGATTTATGAATTGCACTGAATATGCACGTGCTTCTAACTGTCCACAGCGAGCTGGATTAACATCATCATTAACATCACTGAGGTCTGACTAATCACCTCGCTGTTGCTGTCTTTCCCTGATCATGTGGTTTGGAATTGTCTTGAAATAAGCAGGGATGTCCCTGGAAAAAAATGCTTGTCTAGCAGCATAAGTCGCTCCAAAACCTGCATATACTTCTTGCCTAAAGGTGCTTTACATATGGGTTTAAACTTTAAACAGTCTCTGTCCAATGAGCTTGAGCCCAGACATGTTGTTGATCTCTGTCTTTCTCTTCACATGGTAGATCCTTAACTAGCATTTGTAGCTGCAGATTTTTCAGTAATTAAATTACCACAAAACTGGCACACACACCTGGGACTCCAGAGCAGTTGCCTCCTTTGCCCACTTAGCTCAGTCTTGCATGCACCACAAAGCTTAATGGTTGGTTGAAGCTGAAGCCAGGGGTGAGTCTGGAAACTGTTATAAATTGTTGAAAAGACACATTCAAGAGCAATTTGACTGTTTGATTTGGCTAACCAGGAGGTTTGTTTCCAACATCCTCTTGTTGGAAAACATATTAGCCATGAGTTGCCAGGCAAACTCTTCCATGACTGTCCTAAACATCTTTCTCCTGGCAGTGTCTCTTTGATTGTCTTTGCTTAATCTGTACATACCTAAACCTGCCCCTCTGGATGAATAAACTTCAGCTCTTCTTCCCGCTTTGACTTCTCAAGTCTTTCATTTCCTTTTAACTGGGAGAGATCACACTATGCCGGATTTCAGCCTCCACCTAACATACACCCTACCATACAGTACATCCTATAAGCCTTATCTACACAGGTACAAAGACAGAAAAGTGCTGCAAGGCATTTGTTTGCCTTTGGTAGAGATAGTGTAATTACTACCCAACACCTGTAAAGACAAAGGATCTGCATGTTCCTCTTGGTGATTGTCCAATATTTAAGACAGAATATAGCTCTGATACTAGTCTCTATTAGGGTTGCAAAGGGGAGGTACATTTTCCCTGGGAAGTTAAGCTGGGGAATTTGGGAAATATTCCAAATTGGAAACTCCATGGGAATTATGGAAATTTATGGGAAATAACTGGAAATTGGGGGTAATTTAAACAAACTGTATAATATCCAAACATACATTTAAACATTTTGTTTTGTCATAAGCAGACATGCAAAATAAAACAATTAAAAAACATTTCAACAGATTTATATGTAAGAAGAACTTTATCAAGTTTTAATTATTTTATAGAACAATATTATGTAGTCCACAAGCTCAAATGTGTGTCTTCAATAGTCTCTGTGTGCTCTGGGCTCTAAAGTGTGGTCCAGGTACAGAAATCACCTGTGCAGGTAGGGGGCGTGGCCTCAATAGCCCTGTAGTAAGCAGTGTGCTATGGGCATGTGATGGAGGAATAACAGATATTCAAGTGTACCTGCATGAAATCTGGTTGTTTTATTCAAGATTATGCTAAAATATATTTTCACAAACTATATTTAAGTTCCCTGTTAAGGGCCAACCTTCAATGTTGTGAATTCATGGTTTATTCCCATTTATTCCCATAAATTCCTGTTAATTCACATGGAAAGTTTCCAGCTGTGAAAATTCCCAGAATTTTGCAACCCTAGTCTCTATTTATGTATGGCAGACATACACTGGAATATCTTCATATGGACATTTTTTTACTTTAGGTCCTATTGTTCTTGAGGTTTTTTGTTGGTTTAGTTTAGGATTGTGTGTAAACACTGCAGAAAGAATAAATGTGTATTTTGAGTGATAATACATTTACAGGTGATGATGTATTTAATGTTACCTTTTCTAATTCTAGGTGACTACAGACTTGTCAATATATAATAATTTGCCAGGTGGAAATAAACAATGGAAAGGAGAGGCGGGGACGCCTCCAACACCACAGGTGGCCAATCAGAACTCTTCTGAGTTAGCAACTTTGAGCAACCAGTTATGTCCCCATCTTAAAATTACAAATGGATGCCCTCATAAACTCATAACACAAGTTGAACAAGAAGAGCACAATGAAATTGGAAAAAACAGTGAATGTCCTGAGAAGGAGAAGAAGGGAGCAGAGCAGAAGGTGGCACATTCTTTAAATTGTGTGACAGTAGAGAAGGTGGAAGTACGCCCTCCTGTAGCTATACAAGATGTTCAGACTGTCCAGAAGAATGAGGAGGTGCGAACACAAAGAAAAGCAGAGAAGGTGGAGGTACTAAATGATCTTAGTATGGTTACTTCTGATCAGATGAGCAAGGAGGTTGTGCAGGTGTTCTCTCCAACCACAGCAGAAAAGAAGGTAAAGTTTACAGTTGCTCTTCTACAAAAAGAAAACATTCAAGCAACTGGCATCACAAGCCCTGACCAGACAAATAAAAATGCCATCAAAGAGGTACCAGCTGAAAAGAAGGTAAATGTAATGGTAGTTGTAACTTTACAGAAAGAAAACACCATGGAGGATGGCTCAATAGAGTCATCACCAAAGTTTCAGGAGGATATGTCCCTGAATTCAGATTCAGAGAGTGTAGCTTCTGTTCCAGTCCTGAAAGTTTCACCCAGCTTGACTTACAGTCATGGTAGCAAGCAGCAGATCCAGGAGGCAGCAGTGCAGGTATCCAGTGACCAATCACAATACAGAGAAGAAGGAGGCAGTCTGAACCCCAATATTTGGGATGACGAGGGACCTCCTCCACCACCTCCAGCTGGTATAGTCAGCCTGAGAATTTCCAAGAGCAAACTTAGGACACAGTCCAAAGAGGAAGACCAAGCCAAAATGAGTGGCTCTGACTTCCAGACTGGAACTGGGGACAGCGCTGGTGAACCCACTTATCTGGCACATGAGAACCATAGTTTTGAGGGCAGTGATGACTCTGACAAGTCACCTATTATTGTTATCTTGAATGAGCCTGTAGACATTTATTCAGCCTACAAGCGTCTGTCCACCATCTTCGAAAGTGAAGAAGATCTCGATGGGATTCTCTCTCCAGAATGTATTGTGGACAAAGAGGAGAGAAAACAGGAAGAACAAATACAGCATGTGAGACAAAACTGTTTCACTCAATTAAACTGTGACATAGGCCATAAAGACATCACAGGAAATGGACAGAATTTTCTGCAGAATCAAAGACCTTCAGCAGATACTGGCTCAGTTCCTGAAAACCAAGACCAGAGTAAGCCAGAAAAGATAGAGACCAAAAGGAAATTCAAATTCAAGTTCCCCAAAAACAAATTGGCTGCAATTAGCCAAGCCATTCGAACGGGGACGAGCAAAACAGGAAAGAAGACTCTTGAGGTTGTTGTCTATGAGGATGGGGAGGAGATTCCATCGGACAATAGGCCAGTGAAGGAGACTAAGGAGCAGGTCTCCTCCGCTAATGATACCAGACACTCAAAGTCACATAGTCGGGTAGAAGAGCTCTGCAAGAATACATTTGATTCTATTGACAGTTTAGAAGAGTCCATTAAACAGTTGGAAATCAGTGTGGACAGTATAACTGCCCCCCACCACTTCCCCAATTCTTCCTTTGATTCCCCTGACAGAGCTCAGCTCAAAAGCACAGTCAAACGAGAATGGGAGAGAAGCCCGTCTAAGAGGCCAGCCACTTACATCCTCAAGGGCCCAAATCCACCTCAGAGTAAGAGGGCCAAACCACAGCCTCCACACAAGACAGGGAGAACCTCCACCAAGAAACAGGTCTGATGTTCTTCTGCTTGTGGCGCTCACTTGCCTCAGTGGTAGTCGGCTGGTTGTGGGATCTCTACTCTGACTGTCTGACTTCACACTCTGTTATATGAATCTTTCTGTCATAGTTGGGGCTCATTTTGTATTCTTAAGCAGAGAAAGTAATAATTGTTACCAGGAATCACAAACTGACTTTACTGGCCATTGTCAGTGTCACCTCACTGGGCACCTATTTACCATGTTGAATCATAACATGGCCCACTGACTAAATGAGTTTTCAGACTTTGCCTTGTGTCATCCACAGTAATGGCTGATAAACACTACTGTTACATGCCATTGAGTACAATATTTGATGTCAGCTTTGTTCTTTATTTGCTGCTTGAATCTGATGCTTTTGGCTGATTTTTATTGTTGGAACTGATAGCACACAAATACTGTACCCCCTCCATGCTTTCCAATGAGAGCATTTGTCCCACACAGTCTTAGTCAGTCTGTCCTAACTAAGCTTTTGTTTATCCATCTCCTTGCTAGACCTGCAGCAGCAGTTCCAGCTCTTCTGCTCAGCATCTCCGTACAGAGTCTCGCCACTCATCTTCCTCTTGCTCGCCAGAGAAGACACCTCAGGGCCAGAAGCAGTCCAGCCAGGTAAACAAACGTTGCCAGCTCTGAATCAGCATACTCAGTACATTAATGAACTTTTTATTAAAACATCTTCAGAAAGTGTCATATGCAATGTTAGTAGCTTGAAAAAGGAGTGAATAATATTGATTGATTTATTTGATTGTGTTTGTTAGTAAGTTTTGGATGTGCTGAGCTCTCTGTGGTGATACATACATGTCTGTCTTTTCTGTGGGTCTGCCGTCTGTTCATGTTCCTCTACTCCTTGGCACATTTCTGTCAGTACACACTCCTTGATTTAACTGTTGTATCCATGCTGTTAGCAGCCCCATATTCCAAATTAGCTGCTGATCCTTTGAAACTCAACACAGTTGACATTTGAGTCTCGAGATCAGAGAGTGGGTCTTGACATGTATGTAATCTGCATGTTCACTTTGTACAACCGTTCCTCGTCTGGCAGTGAGTTGTGGAAACCCTCAAAATCACTTGATCCTCATCAATCAAGGCCCCATGGAAGCCATCATTCACAGAACTGAATAGTCCAATTGAAACAGCCTCACATTCATGTATTCAAACAGTATGTCGTCCTGAAAGGACTGCATGCATGTTATGGTTGGTGGCATCACTGTTTAGTTTCATCCCAATGTTAAACCTAATGACATGATTACAAAACAATTCCAAGTTATTCTGAAAGAAGAAAATAATATTTTATGTCTTCATATTTTTTGTTTGTACATTTACTATTCTTTTTCTAAACGGGTCTGATTTATTTTAAAAGAATAGAACTGAATTCTGTCAGTCATGTTTGGTACTTCTATGTCTTTGGCCAGTATAGAAAAAAATAACATTTAATGTTTAGCCTGCATCTGCTTTCTATGGAAAGCAAAAGTACGATTCAGATATCCAGAAAATGTGACAGTTAGCTGCTTTTGTGAGACTAAGTCTATCGATAAGCACCTGTAACTGAATGAGTGTAACCTGTGATCTAACAGATTGCGAAACAGGACAATCAGCTGCCAGGAAGATTACAGTCAGGGAACAATGATTGAACAAGAGCAAGAGACAGCCTATTAGGATGTTTGGCTTCATCGGTTCAATTGTTCTCAATAAAGTGATGAGTAATCACTAATTCATTGTACAGCAGCATAGGTGTTAAATAAAATTGCACATTGTCTCCATGACATCACTTACAGGTTTCTGAAGAGATGTTGTGAAGCTCAGAGTGCTGGCTCTGGCCACCATCATTTTGGCAGCCTTGGAGCTGAGACGGGCTAATTGAAGCCTGGCTGCTCAAACAAGCCACCTGTGACAGCAGCCACCTGTCAATAAAACAGCCTGGCTCTTAATATAATTTGAACAGATGAGTTCTTTAAAAATTCACCCTCAGTACAGTTGTCATAAATGGGGAAATTAACTATAGAGACCAAAACTGTTTTTTGTACCAGGCTGTAAACATGTTTATTTCTGCTGTGAAGTTGGACATTTTAACATGGGGACTTATGAAGACTGAGTCATTCTGTAACCAGCATGAAGTGTCTGAGAAACTGCAGTTTTTGGCACCTCCACATTGGCTTCACTTCACAGCCACAGAGGTTGCAGCATATACAGTGTTTTACAGTATGTAAGCAAAGAAAGCTTCCTTCTGCCACCAAAACAGCCCTGACCAACTGAGGCATGGACTCCACTAGACCTCTGAAGTGTGCTGTGGTGGTAGCAGCAGATTCTTTAAATCCTGTCAGGTGTGAGGTGAGGACTCCATCGATCGGATTGAGATCTGGGAAATTTGGAGGCCAAGTCAACGCCTTGAACTCATTGTTGTGTTCTTTAAACCATTCCTGAACTATTTTCCTGTTTGTAACATGTCAACTTGCAAAATGTTCACTTGCTACCTAATATATCCCACACACAAGATAATCAGTGCTTCACTTTACATGTCAGCAGTCATAAGGTTATGGCTATTTACTAGGTAGCTTTGAAAGTATTAGTGCCACTGTTAGTACTCAGTACCATCAGATGGCAGGTAAAACAGTTCAAGTCATATACATAGTAACTTCACATATGTGTGGAGCATATGGCTGTAGTTATCATGCCAAATTAGAGTGGACTGGACTCGTGGAGGTGGTAGCTCCATATGAACATATTTACAGGCTCTGGAATAATCAATAAGGAGAAAAGAGACAATGTGTTTATGCCTTTTTATGGAGAAAGCATATTGAACAAAATGTGTCTTAATATGACCGTCAACAAGTAAGATTGGTCAACTGTGTTAAATGATCTGACTACCACAATCCTCCAATGGACAATAGTCTACACAGCATTAGTAAAGAGAGCATCCACCCATCAAACTTCATCAGTTCAAGGACCTTTAATATGAGTCCTCCACTCCAGGTCTCTTGTTGAGTTAGCACCACACAGTGCGGCTTTATTCTTCTGGTCTCTGGTTTCAACTGAGACAGTTGATGGTACAAATAAATGCATCAACAAACTGCTTCTCAAACTGTCAAACAGCGTCTGAAACCCTTTTTCGACGGACCTTAGAAAGACTGCATCCAAAAGGTTCTGTAACTTTTAGAGGCCTTTATCCAGTGATTAGTGTGGTGTACAGAGACCAGAATGCAGGCAGGAACTTTTCATTCTTCACACAACTATTTCTGTTTGCTCTCAGTGCACCACTATATCTGAAAATGTAATTCAGTTTCATTTATTTAGCACCAAACCAAAACAAAAGTGATCTTGCAACACCTTCCATACAGAGCAGGTCTAGACTGTAGTCTTTATGTTATGTACAGAGACCAACAATGCCCACCATGAGAAAGCACTTGGTGACTGTGGCAAGGAAAACCTTTTAGTGGCAGAAACCTCGAGCAGAACCTGAATCATGGTGGATGGACATCTGCCATGACCAGTTTGGAGAGAGAGGGAGAGACAAACTTTGTGGTATTTGTACTTGTCTTGTGCCACTCTGTGGTATGATGAGTAAACTTTATCATTTGTAGCCTTGAGAAAGAAATTGACTGGCCAAAGCCATAGAATTAACAGCTGTGTGTTGTGTGTTGATGGCATTCTTTTGTTTCATGGTGTGTGTTTGCAGGCTGACAGCAGAAGCAGTAAAGCAGCCGGGGATAGTAAACATTCTGCCGTTGCTTTGCGTGTCTCTAAGATACCAGCCTTGTGCCATAACTCTGGGAAACACTCGTCTGCCTCTCTGTCCATTCTCCACTGCTTATACACCACCGATAAAAACCTCCAAAACTTCTCCTTCTCCTCTGCCTCTTCATCTTCAGCTTCTTCCACCACCTCTTCTGTTAAACACTCTCTTCTGTCTCCTCCTTCGCACCTCTCCAAGTGTCCTTCCCATTCGTCCTCTCTTTCCTCTGCCCAGCGCTCCAGACAAGAGTGTTGCTTGTGTCCCGTCTCCCCTTCCTCCTCTGTGAAAAACTCATCTTCAGTTTCTCCGTCAAACTCTCCACCTCCCCACTCTCCATCCTCCCCTCACAGCTCCTCTACCACGTCTCTGAATCTGAGTCATCTCCTCCCCTCATCTAGCCACGCCTTGTCACCATCCCACACTAATGTCAACCTGACCCACCACTGGCCTCGCAACAGCAGCAGCAAACGCCTAGTCCTCGTCTCCACTTCCAGCATCACCTCCCAGCACAGCTACTACTCTTCATCATCCTACTCTTCGTCTTCATCATCTTCCACCTCCTCCTCCCTGTCCCCCACCTCCTCTTCCTCCTCCCCTCCCTCCCCATCCTCCTCCCTCCTCCCCACCATGGTGGGTCATGGGGCAAGGAGTATCCAGACATCAGGGTCCATCCACTCTGTGGGTCGTGGAATAAAACGAGTGCGAGTCCCACGCACGGAGGCAGCAGCCTCAGAGGACACGGCATGAGGTTATACCTTAATACCTCAATAAGAGAAAAAAAGCTAGTGCACTGTGTCCCTACAACAATACTGTGTGATGTTTACTTTCCAACATTTTTGGATGGACAAAGATGAGAATATTAAGACCTCAATAAACAAAAGTCTAGCCTGATATTTATATACACTACTGCTGTACAACAGAAGATCCCAGAAATGAGCATGCTTCAAATTATAGGCAGGTTGCAGCTCATCACAGATATATACACCAGATATGTCAATCAATAGGAAGCAAACCTGCGCACTGGCTCATTTAAAACTAGTTTGTCCACTAGAGAATGCTGTTTATTTTTAACTGTTAAATGGAATTATCAGGGTTGTTATTATTTTTTATTAAGAGAGAGTTTAAAAAAATGTTTAATCTGTCACCGATCTGTGATTTAACGTTTAAGGTGTGCTCTATATGCTCAGGTTAGAGGTTGGTGTCATCAGATGACATGCACCATTAAGAACGATAAAGGTTGGACCACCTAAACAGGTCTGACAAAACTAACAGGAGACTGAGCAGAAATCAGTGAAAAGTGACAATCCCAACTCTCAACAATAGTTTTTTATTTTATTTGAATAAAATTGATATCAGTCAGCCTTCTTACTGGCTGGTTGTTTTGATATTTTGGAGTGGATGCTTTTAGTATATCTGACAGACAGACAGACAGACAGACAGACAGACAGACAGACAGACACATACTCCATCAGCCTTCTAAGATGCAGTAGGACAGCTGAATTTATATTCTTGGTGTATGGATACAGTCTGTGTGCTTTCACTGAACACGGTTGAATTAATTTCTATTAAAGGATCCAGGTTGTGTTGATCAATATGCAGAGTTTACCTAAAAACAATCTATTGTGTACAGGTCAAATGTGTCAGTGCTGACTTTGTATGTAGATGAAGTGTAATGTAGAAATAATGTACAGACATATTAGACAGATTCTAACATAGCTGTTGATCATGTGCTCATACAACAGTTTACATTTGTAGTGACTTTTTGAAGTGACGATTGCCAAAAAAAAAAAAAAAAAGAAGGACTTTGGTGTTTTTATTCCAGTTTCTTTATACTGCCTGAACAGAGAGTTCATGACACAGACAGTCTGTGAGGCCGAAGAAAGGAACAGTCCACCACTGTCAGAGTCTAATGAGAAGATGAAGATCAGCACAGACATGTTCAGGACATCTGAGCGAGGGCAAGCTTCAGAAAGATATTAGAATGTGGAAAGATGCATACTTACATACCCATTCCAAACCAAACACTGTGGTAAAAATGTTCAGCTGTACTCGAGTATTTGTTCTGATTACATTACTTCTGATCAAAAACTAGCAAGTCGACAACTTGCTAACAGCCAAACATCAACAAGGTCACCAACAGCAGACATAGCAGCAGCTAATATTACTGACTAGTCCAACAGCCTGCCTCCAGTTTTGACATGACACCAGCACAGTTCTCCCACCCAGTCCAGTTCAGCTACTACAGCAGCTACAGAAATCACAGAGTTTGATGTAGTGAAACATGACCTCAGTCATTAATTTTTCTGCCTATGGCCTATTCAGGGCTCTGCACAATAATATGTTCTTAATGAAAAAAATGAAAGTGCATATGGCTCCCACTGTCCTTGTCTAATGTTTTGGAGTGTAGGACATTTGGATGAAGCGGAATAAACGCACCCTGGTTGAGATAAATTGATTGGTTAATCTTCTCATGTGACTCTGGGTATTCTGTTTCTTAAAATATCAGCTTGTTCCCCCTTCACAGATTTGCTTTCTGTTTAGTGTAAGGCAGCAACATGGACTTAAAACACCAGTGTGTTTGACAATGTGTGGACCTTTTACTGTGTTCTGTGTATAATTAATGTTCATCATTGAAATGTAAAGGCACAGTTTGATATGCAGATAGTTTCTTTATTTTGTGGTTTTCTTGTTTGATTTTACTGAAATGACCAAAAACCTGTGCATGCCTTCAACAGTTTCTCTGTAAGTTAGGAACCTGTTGAGTTTAAACTGCTGTAAATATCTGTGCTTTCCCATTTTCTGAGCTGTTGGCTGTCATAGACTTCAGCTTCATGTGAGGTTGGAGAACTAATAAAGGGCTTCACGTCCACTGCTTCTGGTTTGTTTGACTGTACAGAGCTGAGCCACCAGAGGGCAGCAGAGACACAGCAGAGTCCTGATAAAGCTCCTTACATTCATGTTTCACACACCTCCTTCACTATAAGTCACAAGATTCAAATCAAACATGTCAAATCTCTGTAATGCCAAGAACACTCTTTGTTGACCAAACTGTCCAAAATCAAATGAAACAGGAATAAAGGGAACTGAATTCAAAACGAACATCCATGTCTTGATAGCATTCAAATGATTCTTACAGATACAATGTTTCTCTTTAAATATCAAAATGTAAAGAGTGCAGGGAAAAATGATCTGAATGATCCATGTAAGTATGAACAAAACAAAAACAAGAAGAGACAATATAATACAAACACAAACCAGCCCATCCCCTTCAGCTCAGGTCAGGGTTCAGTTTGAGGATCACAGAATCATGTATAATATAATAACTGTATAATGTAGTAATGTTCTGAGAGTCACTTCATGCTAACTGTTTAATGTCTATATGTAGCAAACAAATCAAATGAATTAAGACTAATGAACTAAAGAAACATGAAGCTGATCCAGGATCTGGTGATGAGGACATCTGATCTCATGACTAAGAATAAGACAGCTGACAAAATGAACAGCATCAGACTCTTTGGATAGCCCAGAATATTTCAAACAAACCAGATCAGATGAAGGTCAGAACGGCTGACTGCCTCAGTCTGTCAGGCTGTAACCTGGCATGTGGCAGTGAATGAATATTCACCATTACCTCCACATGTACTGAGGTGTCTCTGAGCGGGGCACTGAGACTTCAGCTGGTCGGGTGGAGCGGCTCACTGTGAACCTGGATCTTCTCCTGCTCTCTTCTTTGTCCCTGACTGAAACAATACATTTTCCTTCAAGCCTTCTTTTTCCAAAAGCATAATGAGATAGCCCAGCCCTGTAATTGGCTAAATTATTAGTCATTAGTTCCATCATATGCTAATTAGCTCATATGTAAATTGCAGGGCCAGATGAATCCCAGTGCCTGTCTCTGTTTAATTAGTCTGTAATTCCTCTGCATCCTGTGGAACACGGGGAAGTTGGCAGGCCAAATGTGTGTCTGATGCAACAGAGGGAGGGACAGGGGACTAATTAGAAATATCTCACATGAAGCATTTCTACATTAATTACAACATTTTCTGTGTCCCAATACTTTTTCTTCCTTCTCTGCACAACTGGGCTGCGTCAGAGGAGGACATCACAAACCAACAAGGAGACCGACTGCTGCTTAATCAAAGATGTCGCTCCTTATTTGCATTTCTAATTGGAATTAATTAGAATTGCCCAAATAGTGTGTGCGTGTGTGTAGGGGTGTGTGTGTGTGTTTTCACTGATGATCTGCTCTGATGTCATTATGAGCAGCACATGGACAGGAAGGAGCTGCAGGATGAAGTGAAGGCTGGACAGATGTTTGAAACACTTCTTAACACTTGTGTTCCTTCTTGTTTCTGAGTGACCTGCTGTCACAAAGACACACACACTCAGCTACACATTCAAATTATTAACAAATGACATTATTTAGAGATCAAATGAACAAACATTGGGATCACTGATGTGGCAGAATATTATGACTTCAAACCTGTCCTTTCTTGTGGTGCAACAGGAACACTGACTGAAGCTTGTATGTTTTCATCATAATGGCACCTTAGATCAACAAGATTCATACAGCCACTCTCATTTGGTACATTAAACACATTCATTCAACCATTTTCCATAACTACTTATCCTTATCAGGGTCATGGAGGGCTGGAGCCTATCCCAGATGACTTTGGGCGAGAGGCGGGGTACACCCTGGACAAGTCTTCAGTGCATAACAGGGCTGACACATAGAGACAAACAACCATTCACACTCACATTCACACCTTAACTAGAGTCAGCACCCACAGAGACATGAGGAGAACGTGCAAACTTTACACAGACTCCAGCCTGCTGGGTGTTTGATCCCAGAACCTTCTAAGACAAAAAATATTCTTCTTTCAATGACTTGTTCATTTTCATTGTCAACTTTTTGAAGTTTGCCATCTCCAGTCATCTTCTATCCACAGCAGCCCCACACAGGTCAGCTGTACGAGGACTCTTTACAGTAAGTGTGAACACTTCTGCACACTGCACAGATTACTGATATGCAACTTCCTAAGTAACATGTAAGTAAACAACCATTTATTCTTATTGTGTATTAGAAAATGGGTCACTTACGTAACATCGCCAAAATCAGATGCATCGTGTCTCAAGCAGATGCAGAAAAACTAGTCCACGCATTTGTTACTTCTAGGCTGGACTATTGTAACTCTTTGTTATCAGGCTGCTCCAATAAGTCTCTTAGGACTTTGCAGTTAATTCAGAATGCTGCTGCACGTGTTCTGACAGGAACCAAGATCAGAGATCACATCTCTCCCATTCTGGCTTCCTTGCATTGGCTACCTGTTAAATCTAGAATAGAATTTAAAATTCTTCTCCTTACTTACAAAGCTCTTCATGGTCAGGCACCATCATATCTAAAAGAGCTCATAGTACCTTACTACCCCTCTAGAACACTGCGCTCTCAGGATGCTGGGTTCCTTGTGGTTCCTATAGTCTCCAAAAGTAGATTGGGAGCCAGAGCTTTCAGCCAAACACCATTTTGGGTTCTGGGGGCAGACTCCAATAAGTAGTAGGCTTAAGACAATGAAAAGTACGGTCTAGTCCTGCTCTGTATGGAAGACCTTCCTGGAGGTTTGGTTTCCACAGAAGAGCTGAGGAAATAATGTTCACTACAAAACGTTCCTAGAAGGTTGTTTTAAAGATATCAAAACATCTATGAGAAACAACTGAAGCCACTATTTCTCTGTCTGTCAGTGTTAATTAAAAGTTTTGGTTCTGCTCTGACAGTCATGAAATGTTCAGACTAACAGGGTGAAGCCGTTCACTCCTGCTTGTGTAAATACACGTCAAGGAGCTTGCAGCACACACATGAAATATATAGCACATGACCTTGGCTCAGGCTGTGACTAATTCAGTGTGCTGCAGTTTTGAGGGCAGCACCACAGGCGACACTCCCACCCAGCACCCCCACCCCCACATGACCCCAGGCTATCAGTGACAGCCAGCAATTAGAACTTCACCAGTAACTACCCCAGACCCTCATTACCAGTTAATTAAATCAAATCTATCAGGAATTGTCTGTTTAAACCTGGAGGAATACCTTCAAGAACGCTTCCAAGAGCTCAAACGTGAGAACGAACCACGACAAGCTTTTGTTCTGATGGCTG
Organism: Miichthys miiuy; assembly: GCA_036365135.1. Lineage (NCBI taxonomy): Eukaryota > Metazoa > Chordata > Actinopteri > Sciaenidae > Miichthys > Miichthys miiuy. Next base: position 1,224,878 of record CM071616.1, read on the forward strand.
CTCTTCTTTTATTGTGGATTTGGGAGTTGACAGTTTCTCCTCTCAACACATTTCAGTTACTGATCCCCAAAAGTCCTCTTCCACTTCTCTCAACACCCAGAACACAAAGCCAAAGACGTGATTCACAAACAAATGTACAGTTTTATTCCAAAAAGCAGCTGAAGCCTTTACACATTCTATGTGAACAACAGGAAAAAGGTTAAAATCCTCCATAATTTAAACATTCATTTCACAAAAATAACATCCATTTATTTATTTATTCTCAAACAGGTAACAAAAAGCTACAAAATGACTCAAGATCTATGCACAGAAATAAAAAGATTAAAAAGTCAGTGTGGCTGGACTGTACACAGGCGTCTTCCTGATCTGTTCTCCTTCTCCTGATGTCATCAAGTGAACTTATATGTGTGACTGTCAAGGAAACGGACGATTGGCCACAAATATCACTGCTGTCAGAAAAAATACAACTAATGCAGCATCTCTACTCTAATATTTACTCCATCCATTTATTTCAATGAGGATATGTTCCTCCTAAAGGACAGTGAAGCAGAATCAGCACCTCTGTGAAACCTTCATGAAAGTTTGTGATTTGGTCCATTAAGTTTTGGCTCAATGCACCTGAGCCCTCATTGGCTGTAAAGGATATGAGTCATAGTTGAGTTTCTGGGTGAGAACCCCCGTCAAGATGAACTCAGCGTTGTGGACATCTGGAAAACAGAGACAACATGTTGTGACAGAGCATTATGGTTTACACACACACACTTCATTGAAAAGGCAGTCTGTGGAGCTGTCTCCGTGTGTCCAACAGCTGGTGGAGTAACACACCAAGAAAAGTAGTAACATGCCAACAAACCGGCAGAGAGTGAAGAGAACCTTAGTTTGTTTTCAAGATAGACAGTTAGAAAGTAGAAGCACTTTAACAGGACCAAGACTGTGTTCTCCAAGTGTGTGTGTGTGTGTGTCTTACCAATGTTTTTCAAGAAGTATTCTCTACAGAGGTGGAGGTCATTGTCACAGGAAATTAAGATGATCTCTGGAAGGTTCTGCAACAAAAGAAGGTACAAATAAAAATCAAGAGATTTCTGTCAAATAATCTAACTGCTGAGTTTGTTTCAAAGTTTTCAGTCCTGAACAGCATCACCATCATAAAAATGCATTGAAGCAATAGAAAGCATCAGATGGTGGAATATCAGAAACATTTTGGTGTGACAGAAACGTGACATTGGACAGGAACCTTGTTCTGTTTATGCTCCATGATTTTTCGGTAGGAGGGCTGTTTGGCCAGCAGCTTCCCTCCAGCACTTTCCAGGATGGACTTCATGGTGCTGAGGCTGGGGCAAATCCCAGGGGTGAGGTAGAAGTACTTGCCCTATAACCCATCGCAGGACAGAGACAAAATATATTGATCAGAACCAATCCAAGGTGATCACTGTTCAAACATGCAGTCTGTTCTTCTCTGTATGGATATGTAGTGTGAAGCTCGTTGTGTTACCTTGAAGAGTGGTGCACTGTTGGCTCTTTTCAATGACTCCTCCAGACTGAAGTTAAACAGCACCTCTGCCTCCGCATCCCTCAGAGTGTAACTCTGCTCATCTGCATCACACACAGAGGGTGGTATCATTTTTTGGAAAAAAGGTTTTCTTGGAGTGTGTGTCAGTCCTGGCGGAAAACACACACACACACACACACACACACACACACACACACACACACACACACACACACACATACCCACAAACTTCTGGCTCCTCCAGCTCTCCTCCAGCCACTCTGGGCTGACGATGTGTTTCACCACAGACATGGCAGTGAGGAACTTGACGGTGCGAGTCACCTTACTGGCCACTAGGTGAGTGACCTTCTGACTGCTGTCTGCTACTTCTCCACCTAAAGCATGTAACCTCTGCAGGGGAGGAGGAGGAGGACAGACACGTCAGACACAACATTCAGCAGCAGGACACGGTAAAGCTAACACTGAGGACGCTGTGACTTGAGAGTGGAACATTAACACACTGTGTGATGGCTCGTTGTAAAGTCTCACTGTACCTTTGTGTACTGCTGTACTTGTGTGGGCTCAAAGCCTGTGAACATGACTCGTGGAGTGGACTCTGGAGGAAGCTTCTTACTGGGGGACTGGATCTCCTCCAGTCTGCACACACACAATTGTACTTTTATTCACAATATCATCATTACTTGGTCATGTGGAGAGTAGAGCTGATGTTTGGTCCAGTTCTGCTGTTTCATGTTGACAGCCTGTTCCCAGATCTGCTATACTGACCTAGCCTTCTTGTTTGCAGGCTGATTGGTGGAGTCAGTCATTTTCTGCTTCTGGAGCAACTGGAGACTCTAAACAGCACACAAACATGACACAGATCAGATCTGAGGAGCTACGCAGCACAAATATCCACAAACAAGTAGTGCACGTGGATTAAAGTTCTCCGTCACTATGGCGGATTTCCGCCATTTAGAGTTCACAGAGGCCGTTTATGAGACCAATGTAGATCCGAGGAGAAAAGGAAATGTGCAGGGGGGTGATGTGTTTATTGTCAGACTGTCACACTCTACAGCCAATGGTACTGTTTTCAGGGTGCGTCCGTGTGACATCTGCGCTAAAGGTTAGCTGCTTAGCTAGCATGGACTCACTTTTAATGAAAGATGCTTGCTGCTCACTTTGCACGGTGTTAAGTTGACTGACTCACGCTATTTTCACATACTCTGGAACAGTGAGTTACTACAGTTACAGGAACGCCCTGAAACTTTGTAATGATAATCAGTAATAAGTTTTTTGGTTAGTATGACTGTATAAATCATGAATGAAGCCTGATTGTACCTCTGCTGAAATCTTGTGTTATAACATATAGAACACATGTAAAGCCTCAGAGCTTCTTTGATTATTAACAGTATGTAGTGATGCAGACAGCTGAGAGCTCACCATCACACTGAAACTGTCACAAGGCTGCAAAAGTTTCACTTATTGTTATTTAATCCTGGTGCTGTTTGATTGATGTATTGATGTATCTTTCTGTTAAATGAGAAGAGGCTCACTGGAAACATTATTAAAGAGAAGAAAAATAAAACAGACTGAAAAGTTCTGCTGATGGCACTAATGTACACTACTATATTAGATTGTATCATCGGGCCCTTTCTATATACATATACTGTACATGTGGGGACACGTGTGGAGGGTTTGTCTTTTGGTTGGAATAATGTGACAAATGACTCAGCTGTTTTTCAAGTAGGAAGCTCTCATGTCATCAAACATCAGCATCAACAAACTCACCGCCAAAGCTTCAGGAGATACTTTGATTGGTGCTCTCCAAGCAGCTACAGAGAAAAACAACAACAATGTAGGAGTTTCATTTATCCACACACTCACGTAAAAATACATAAACATACTATTATGTTCATATAAAAGCAAAGAAAACGTTTTGATGGCTAGCAGACATGGTAAGAAAAAGCTGTGCAGTTATAAAATGCCTCCATGACTGTTGTAACTGTTGGAATCATGCGATATTCAGCTGTACATACCCAGCAGGTTCTGGACCAGCTGTGGGTTAGGCACAAGCGGTTCAGGATGGTTGTAGATGGAGTATCTGCTGTGTTGAATCTGTCTCAGTGCTTCAAAGTTGCCCAGCAGTATATCGCACAGCCACTGGGCATTCACACACGGGATCTTCCACTCCTTGGCCTTCTCATATTTAAGCCCACTGGGTCTGAAGAGAGATCAACAAGATGATCAGATCACAATACTGTACCTGAAAACATCCGGAGCTCTTGGTGCATATCCTAACATCACACAGGAATGTTTAACTCTATGTGACGTTCTCCAGTCACTACAGTCCTAATGTGCTATTTTAATGTCATTACAAAGACAAAGACAAACTGGATGTTGGAAATGTTCTGCTCCTGAGTCTGACTGATCTTGACAGGTCAATCAGCTTGCAGAGTTGATGATCTTACTCTTTACAGATGAGGACAGTGTTACTGCGACACAGATATCCGGTGTATCTGGCACCAGCCAGGTAGGCCATCAACTTCAGGTCATCTCTGTCAGCATCCACAAATCCAGTCACTGATAAAATCTGAGAGGAGCAGCAGTGAAAGAGAGAACGGTGGAGTGCAGAGAGGACAGAAATCATCAACAAAAACACATTCCCTGTTGTTTTAATGGGAATGTAGTTCTTTAACAACACACCAAAGTAGCAGTTTGACCTACATGCTGAGAGCAAGGTTTGGCTCCAGGAGGGAAGGCAAAGGGCAGATGTAACGTCCGATGAGGAGGAACCATCCTCTTCCTCTTCAGCACAGTGTTGAGCCAGTGGGCTGTTACACAGCGCTTCCCTTCCTGAGTGCCTGGCAGAGGAAACACAAAAACATGAAACAAACGTCCGACAGAACAAAGATGACGTGTTTTTGAATAGTTTGACATTCATCTTGGTGCAGTGATTCCTCTGGGACTATGTGGTGTTAAACACTTGTGTGATGTTATGTGGATGGAATTATTAGAATAACATTCATGTATGTTAAAAATGATATTTAGAATTTCACAGAACATTTGGACAAAAATTTTTATTTTGATGATCAACTCAAACTAACTTGTGCATTCATTATTTTCATTCTCCTCTTCTCAAAAAGGTGCACATCCTGCAGCCTGTTCTCATGCTACCACCAACCACCAAACTAACTTCTGTTAGTTCTACAAATTTAACATCCATATGTAGACTCGTCGTTACTTTTGGACGTCCACATGAACCACTCTTCATATTGGCACAAATTAGACCCAGCGCACTCTTCTTCACAGAGGAAACAGGCTGTTTAGTTACTTCTGTTATTTTATTCTTCCAAAACAGTCAAGAGATGAGTTGTCATTCAAAATAAATTAGAAGTGGTGTGTGAACTGCATGACAAATGAATCAGAGCAGACATGGTCTAAGTTAACTTATGACCGTTTAGTAAGAAGCAATGCAGCACTTCAAAGGTTACATTCTGACGCAGCGCTCACTCCAAGAACACAGCTTCATAATAACAGAGTGTCAGGAGTGAGTGCCTGTTAGTAACCAGTACTGACACTTGGCCTGTGACATTGGATGGAGGGTCAGAGTGGTTGAGGAGTGGAATGAGAAACAAGGTGCTCAGAAATGTAACAGGCGTCAAGGAAGGAGGGACAATGCAGGACTGACAGCTATTCCTAGTTAACAGTCTGGCATCTTAAACCAACTTCAAATGAACTACAATAATCTAGACATAAGACGTGAATTAGTACAAGACAAGATCATGTGATCATGATCTGATCACAAGATCATCTGAGTTTTGTTTTGATATTTCTTCTATAAAACAGGACAGGACAGATCTAACAGTCAAAGATGATACAGATATTTGAGTGAAAGGGATCAATAAACTGATCAACTGTAGTCACAAAGTCATGAAGTCCAATTAAAAGATTTAGGTGGTGGCTAAACAAGCATGGAGGGAGGACAGCTGATTCAGGTGATTGTGATCTGTGTATCATCAGCAACAACGGTGATATGAAACAGGCTGAACATTCTAGATGCCACGCTATAAATTCAACTTTCAGATACTCAGACACTCACTTTGTATTATAGTGATACTAGTCCTTACTGCACATCCTTACCTGTACATACATGTTGCTGACTTGACTCTCACACAGAAGGTGTGTGCAACGGCTGGTCAGGGAGGGGTCAACAGCACCTCCACATGCTTGGATAACCTAAGGGAGGAGTTTAGAAACACCACCTTTACCACTGTGTCTCCATCACTGATGCTAAGCACTGTTTCTGTGGAATTCTTTTAGATTTGGTGTGACTGACCCTCTTCCATGTGGCCAGGAGTTGTTTGTCAGCCATGTGTTCTGGATAGTCAGCGATGGCAAACACACAGCCCAGCAGGAAGCCATCCTGTGGAACTGTGAACAGAACAGGATAACAGAACAGAACAAGATAAAAGTTACACAAGTCAATCTGCAGGTTCAGAAAACCAAGTCGAGACCTGGACCCGGTTTTCAACCAATTTTCAAAACCAAAGCACAAACAAAGGTTCTAACCACAGACGTCGTTATCACATCAGGTCTATGAAATCAATCTTACAGTGACTCAATTTAAAGACGTTTTTTCTTCATTTTGTCCTGACATGGACAAACAAGACAAGTTTTAGTGGCTGCATATACTTCTACTACTTACCCACATAAAGACAGGCAAGTCCTTAATCCTGAAGGTTATGCATGGAATTCTGTGGAGCTTTTGTGTTCTTTTACAAATGTAGTACCACCAAAACGTAAATATCCCCAAACAATGTGTTAGACTAATATAAAACAGTACGGCGTGGAGAGACAATAAACTGTGGGTGTACTCACTGTCTTGTCCCGGCTCGTGTCCAAACAGCTGAGAGATGTGAGGAGGCTGCTGGAGCTGGGGCTGCAGCACTGTCTGCTGCTGCTGCTGCTGCTGCTGCTGCTGCTGCTAGGGCCTGCTGGTTCTGATGCTGCAGAGCCTGCTGCTGTTGATTCTGCAGGTGCTGATGCTGCTGCATCTGCTGCAAGTGTTGCTGCTGTTGTTGTAGGAAGTGCTGCTGCTGCTGCTGCTGCTGCTGTTGCTGTAGATGCAACTGCTGCTGATTTTGCTGTTGTTGCTGTTGCTGTTGCTGCTGCTGTAACATCTGCATGCGTTGCTGCTGTTGGAACTGCTGTAGCTGTTGCTGCAGTGCCTGCTGCTGCTGCAGCTGCTGTAAACCAGGACGTAGGAGCTGCTGGGGCCGCAGTTGCTGCTGGGAGAAGGCATGCTGTTTCTGCTGCTGCTGCTGCTGCTGCTGCTGCTGCTGCTGCTGCTGCTGCTGCGAAAACATCTGTTGTTGGTGCATTTGCTGCTGTTGCTGGAGAAACTGTTGCTGCTGTTGGGGCAACTGGGGAAACCCCTGTTGTTGTGCAACCTGTGACTGTTGTTGTTGATGTTGCTGTTGCTGTTGGTGATGTAGCTGCATCATCTGATGCTGCTGCTGGAGGTGCATCATGGGATGCTGTGGTTGCTGTGCTAACTGTTGGTGTTGTTGGTGCTGTTGTTGGGCAGCCTGGTGTGACTGCTGCTGTTGCAGTAATTGTTGCTGCTGCTCTGCTGTGAGGGACTGGCTGACCAGTTTGGACTGATTGAACAGAAGAGGGTTGGTAGTGTTAGGGGTGTGAGCATGGCTCTGATTGGTCTGCTGTTCCAATGGCTTTGTCTGGTTGGCTGTCAGATTATGGATGATCTGCAACAGAGGAGGACAGAGAAGAAGGAGAAGTTAAGATGAAGAGAAAGCACAGATGTCAGAATTTTCATTCAGTAACATTACAAGCAGTATTAGAAGTTGCCTCACAAACAGGTGAAAGCACCAGTGTTAGAAATGTGTGGAGAGAACCACTGGATTTCTTACATGTGCTACGTTGGCAGGTCGATTGGCTGGCTGCATGTCAGAGTTGTTGGTGATGTTGCGGAGGGTTCTAGCAGCCGGGCTCCACCCAGGGATGTCCTCTGGAACGGATACACCTAAAAGCAGAAAGAGATATAACCTCCATCAACAGGATACTTACAAACAAATAACTGTTAGCTTGATGAAACTCCATTTCAAAATAGAGACAAAGGCATGTGAGAAAAACATGATGAAATTTAGTCGCCAATCAAATGGTAATCTTAATTCTCATTTTGAAATGTATCGACTGACAGGACGTGTAGAGTCTTTTAAACATCCACCATGAGACTGCTGTGACTGCTATAAGACATGGGATGATGCAGAACACACTTGCTGACATTGTTTCCATCATTTTTAGTCTAATTGTTTTGAAAAAGTGTGCTAGCACTTCTGGTGAGGCAGTGTTTTGAGACACATGCTTCTGGTGTTCCAGGTGTGAATCCAGTTGCTGTTAGCTGATAATGTTATTGAATATTTAAATTTTCATTCAACAAGAATAAGCAGAGGCCTTCAAAACAGTCACACTGTGGTCCACAGTCCTACTGCTCACAAAGCTGGCAAAGTGCTTGACCTGATTCTCACATGAAACTGTGTCAAAGATACCCTGGTGGTGACGCCTTTCCACCTATCAGATCACTTTTTCATCCAGTTTAATGTCACTCTGTCAGAGCAACCCTCTGCTCCTCCACTGACGGTTACGTTCCGCCACAACCTCCGTAACTTATCTCGAACCCACTTCTCCTCTGTTGTCGGTTAATGATGCCACTGATCCACTCTGCTCCACGCTGAACTCATGTCTGGACAAAATGTGTCCTCTATCTACGAGGCCTGCTCGATCCAACCAATCTCACCCATGGTTGAATACAGGCATGTTACCTCACGTCCGTTGCACTCCTCCAATGAACGACACCTGGCTCTGCCAACCGTTCACTCAAGGCAGTCCAGACTCTTCTCGTTTGTTGTTCCCCGTTGGTGGAATGTGTTACCAGTGTCAGAGCAGGGGCGTCCCTCTCTACCTTTAAAACCTTCTGAAGACCCAGTTCTGCAGAAAGTAGCTTCTCTGGCCTCCTCTAGCACTACCAAAACTGAATCTAAATCTATCCCTCTAGTACTGTCACAGAACTTACGGCTGCGTCCTACTCGCACTGTACCATGATTGTTTTTTGCAAGTCACTTTGGATAAAAGTGTCAGCTAAATGACTATGTGAAAATGCAAGCCAACAAACAAACTGGTCAACCTGCTCCACGGTCAGCCTAAATTATCACTGCTGAGTGTGATCCAGTTGGATTCATGAACTAAAGTCTGCGGCTGTGGCTCTGGAGGTAGATCGGAATGTCCACTAATCAGATGATTGGTGGTTCGATCCCTGGCTCCTCACCTTGGGCTAGATACTGAACCCCAAACTGCTCCTGAAGGCTGTGCCATCGGTGCGTAAATGTGTGTGAATGGTTAGCTCCTCAAACTGATGAGTAGTTGGCACCTTGCATGGCAGCCAGTGTCATCAGTGTATGAATGTGTGTGAATGGGTGAATGAGATATGTAGAGTAAAAGAGCTTTGAGTGGTCAGAAGACTAGAAAGGAGATATACAAGTACAGTCCATTTACCGTTTACTCTACTTGTTGTGTTCTGGCTTGGTTTATTTCATGTACAAGCTTCGAAGCCTGCAGTCTACACTGCAAAAAAGTGACACCAAGAAGTTTCCTGTGGTTTGTGTTCGTGGTTATCTCAGTTATCTCATGACACTTTTCATACAGAGCAGGTCTAGACCGTACTCTTCATAATATTATCTACAGAGACCAACAGTTCCACCATGAGCAAGCACTTGGTGACGGTGGCGAGGAAGAACTTCCTTTTAATTATGTTATTTCTTATACCTATCTTATCTGTGTATAATAAGTTGTGTGGGAACCTGTTTTAGTAAAACTGAGATGAAGACTTTATATAGAGCATCTCTACAACTTGTCAGATGTCATGAGTGCACAGCGCAAACTAATCTTTAATGTAGGTCTAATGGTGATAAGTATGTAGCCTTATGGAAGAGGCTTTCCTGACATGCTCACCTGTCTGTGTGGTGTGACTGATGGCGGCAGCAGCAGAGCGTGCCTCTGCAGGCATGGCTCCTCCACCTCCAGGTACAGGAGGCACTGTGGCACACAGGTTGATCAGCCCGCTTCCTGTAGATGACACTGGGTCTTTGCTGCCAGGTGGCCCAACCCGCCGTCTGGCTGTGCCGGTTGGAATAGGGGGTGTTGGTGTGGTGACTTCAGCCGGTGTCCAGTTGAGGTTGGTGCCCTCCTTCTCTGTGGAGAAGTCATCATCAGAGTCGTCAAACATGCGCTCACTGCGGCGCTCAGGTTTGCGGGGAGAGGTCGGGGAGACAGAGTTAAGTTTTTTGGGTCCAGGTCGTCTGCGGGGGCTGGACTCCTCCCCAGATGAGCCACCACTGGACAGCCGGGATCGCCGGGGGCTGTAGCTTCCATCTGAGTGCTGGTCATATGACTCCGCTTCACTCTCCTCCTCTTCCTCAGGCTCCACGTATGTGAGTCTGGGATGATAGAGTGCCTCATCCTTCTTGTTTTTGTCTGTAAAAAGAGTGACAGAAGTTCTTGGATTCATATTCCATTGATGTTACATTTTATTGCTGTAGATGTTTAAGGCTGAACTAATTTTATCTACTTCATATAATGATGGCTAGTTTAATTTACAGCAATCAATCATATTCTATAAGATCCTCACATGTTTACAGTAATTTAGCATTTACAGTTATTATTTAGTTGTTTATTAAGTCATTTTAGAGAAAATGTAAATGCACTGTACTTAGTGCCAACTGCTCATCAGTTTTAGGAGCTAACCATTCATACACATTCACACACTGATGGCACCGTATCTTGCTCAAGGACACCGACATGCAGACTGGAGGAGTCGAGGATCGATCAGATTAAGGATCGATCTGTGTAATACGTGATGATGTCACTGAACTGAAACTGAGGTTTAAGCGCAATGTCTGCTGACTGGATCAAAGTTTATTTGTTAAACTACCCCGAGCAATGAGGATGAACACAGCAACGCTGTCATAGAGTGTGTTCCAGTAGAGATGATTATAATTTTTCTATGAGTTGATTCATTTATTGAATTCTTTTCAGCACTTTGCTTTTCAGAGTTGAGTTACAACAATTGTTTTATGAAACCAACAGAAGATTAAATGGCAATTTCTCAAACAAAGGTTTTAAGATGTAATGCTTCTACTACATCTACTATATCAGCAAAAAGACCACACACACTATGCAAACTAAAAAGTGAAATGAATGCAGAAATACGCCACAAACATCACCTTTAACAGAATCTGTTATCCAGTCTGGGGTGACAATCTTGATGCCAGGGTGTTTCAGGGCACACTCAAACTTGGCCTGGGGGGAAGATTATAATCAAAAGACATTGTATAGACAGATAGAGGGGATAACCATGAGCATGGGGGAAATCGTTAGCAAGAACATGAAATCAGTAGAATTGTGAAGCTTATGCACAGTGCATGCACTTACCCCTTTTGGTTCCTTCACTACTAAGTGGGTAACCTTCTTGTTGAGGTTAAGCTGACATTCCCCTCCATAAAAGGTTATGTAAGCCCACAAAGCATTGAGGTCATCTGGAAGCTACACACACACACACACACACACATCATGAGCTTAAGATGCTAGACTAGACTAGTTATGTCTTTCAAGAAAGTAGAGGGCCTCACATGGGCCATGTGAGTGTAAAAATCTGATTTGTAAATGTGTCAAAATACCTCAGACTCTGTATTCGTGGATTCAGGTTTATATACGATGGTGTAGACAAATGTGGAACATGACAGTATAAAGAATGGACAGAGTCTGAGTGACATCGCCCACCGGCTACAGATAACTAGCTGCATTATTAAGGACTAACTGAAACCTCTCTGAGAGTTGAGGCCGAGACCAGCCAGAGAACAAGGAAAGATTTTCTCCATAAAATATGACCCCGTTTCACCAAAATCAGTGAGCAAGTTAGTTTTCTGTACAGTAATCTATCAGGCCAAGACTCCAGAAACAGTCTGCTCCATTTGTAATATGATAGACAGCAAATTCGTCAAATTCAGTGCCCCAAATTGCTACACGTTTTCATTCATCACCTGTATAAATGCTATGCATACAGACAAATCTCGACCCACATTATCAGATCTCTGCCACGGCAGATGTGAAGCAAAAGTCACGTTTAAAAAGACAGCTGATAGTAAGACATGTCTGCATTTCCAGCTTTTAGAGAGCAATACTTTTCAACTATTGATACCTATGTACGCATTTTAAAATCTCAAAACATTTGGATATCAGAATACAGATTTGGATATTCTTACTTGACACTTTTACACAGATTGAGATAGAGTTACACAAATCTCCACTCACATGTTAACAGTTTTGCTTCATTGAGAGCCTTCTTTTTTACCAAATGATGTCAAATCAGTAAAGTGTCTGTCAATCCAGGTCTTCACTGCAGAATTTCAACTGACCTTTCCTGAGTGGATCTACTTCTCAAAGTTCCATGATGATATGTACATGCAGAAACCTTGAAAATTATGAATTTCTTTAAGACAACACGCAGAAACACTTACCCTGGGAAGACAAGCTGTCACACCAAAGAATATCTGTCCTGATTCTGGGGAGAATCCAGTAACTCTGAGGTGTTCATGGTTATAGAAAAACACAGCAATTGTGCTATTTACATGAAATTCACACATTCTATACGCAGAACAAATTGTTTCTGAGAAAACTGGGTTTTACATGTTGAGTCACTATCTATTGCTGAATAAGTTAACATAGTGGTGATTGAGTCTATGGCACACTGGTGTGATATTTACATATTTGCAATATTCCGGACTGGGTTTCTAAAGCAAACAGAACATTTGCTACTGCTGCAGCTTCACATTAAAATCATTTCACTTGTGAAACACAAGTGGACTTATGAAGTAAGGAAATGTTCTGCAATTTTGACAGCAGATCAGTGAAACATTGCAGGGAGTAATGGAAGAGTCAGGAGCAGCCACAGTGAGCTGTTGGATGAGGAGCTACAGGACACTATACTGCACTCCTCCAACTCTTCCAGTCTTCCAATGGCGGTGATGATGGTGTGTGAATGTGTGTGTATGGGTGAGCATCAGTTAGCAATCAGGAGCCATTTGGATAGGAAGCGCTGTACCGCTCCTCATGAGCAGCTGGCACAAAAAAATAAATAAATTCTTTTTTGCCATATTTGCTGCCACGTTTGTGAAACATGTTACAGGTTACGTTACTTGACACATGCTGAAGAAATAACACAATGCATAAGCATCAGCTACACTCCACTCATGACCATGTTCTCTAATGCAGCCATCAGAGCCAGTCCATGCTAACTAAGCAACTACCGGTAAACTTTAGTGCAGATGCTTCATGTTTAGATCCCGCCCTGTGTGGGTCATAATAATGACACTGGTCATGAGCATGTACACTGTAAACAATACCATTGGCTGTAGAGTGTGACAATCTGCCAATAAAAATCAGCCATCCATCTCTGGATCTACATTGGTTTCATAAATGGCCTCTGTGAACTCTAAATGATGGAAATCCGTCGTAGAGATGGAGAACTTTAATCCATCCAATTATTTCCTGACGTCTCTATTAAAATGACGAGTGTTTGTTTAGCTGCACCGAGAATTCTGTGACCTTGCTGTTACCACCAGAAATTTTATGTTAATACCAATATTATTGTTTTTTTCAAAACATGTTTAAATTACACCAATCTGTGGATTTTGTAGTACATAGCAGAAGGATACGGTAACAGGTCTCCACATCTGACTGAGAGGATCACCCAAGATGGCTGCAAAACATTAAGAAGACAATAGGTTAATTCTGTTATTTAATTCAAAATAAAATGAAAAAGCATCCCCTTCTTAAAACCCAGAGTTTCATGTTTATGATGAGAATTCATCCTGAATTCAAAAACTATTTGAACTCAAATTTAAAAGAAGGAAGAAAATGACCTAGCTACTAAAAAAACAGCCTATTAACTACAGAAATGACTAACCCGGGTTAAATGTAAACATTATTTACCTTGACAACAGGCAGGTCAAAAACCTCTCTTGACTCGCCCACCTCGGGGTTGTCCCCGTCCTCTGCAATGATGTGAGTGGCGAGAGCATTGTAGGACACCTCCTTCCCTTTCCCTGATTTAAGCAGCTGCACCACCTGAAATATCAGCACATGTTTCAGTCACATTCAAACAATGAAAGCAACATGAGTGAACACTGGACAGACATCATCATACAATATAAAATGAACTTACTTTGATAGCACTGAATCGTAATGTATGAAATAAGGCAAGTGTACCATTCATAACAATATTTGGAAATACTGAAGTCATTATACAGATGTTGGAAAGAGCATAATTCTAACTGATAATAACAACACTTTTCTTTAGAGGGTGGTGACAAATTTCAAACCATCTTTAACCTGCAAACTGACCAAGTAAATGTGTTTATATTCTAGTCTCACATAGCCACACCTATCACCACACTGCACTGTGCCAGCATACCGTTCTCGAGCTCATTACCATAATCATTCTGGTAAAGGGGGAAAATGTTCTCGTTTGTATTTGTACAAACCAATCACAAACCCAGGATGCACAGACAATGTCCTTACAAAATAGGGTATGGTCGAACAGTCAAAAAAATTAGCTCCTAAGCCCTTTCCTAAGCACTTTTCCTTCAATGGAAAACGTCACAACCATCTGAGATACTTCCTAGATACTCCCTGTGCACTCTGACCGTGTTGTTTCATGCAGGAAATATAAACGTGGACAACCAGATGAAAAATCTGACTTCATCATCAACGTCAGAATTCAAATAATAAATGAATATTGTCCACCTGTCACAGAAGTCAAAGTGTTGGTACGCTGATATGGTCGCAAAGATATCTGATTAATCAGCAACGGTAACTTCATGATGATCTGCAGGACGCTGCATGTCACAGTTACAAACAGTTTTTACTCTGTGTGTGAACGCAGCTCCACAGTCAACAACAGAACACACTTCATGATAAGTTTTTACATCACGTCGACACGTATGTTCATATTCACGCTCTCTCTGCTGCAGGCTGCATCACACTGTTTAAATACATTAATGTTTTTTTAGGTCTGGTTGTGATTTTGTCGCTGCCGCAGGGAATTGTGTGGCGGCATTACCTGGTTTCCTTTGATGAAGGATGGTCCGGTGTATCCTATGCTAAAGGAGATAATAAAGGAAGCATTGAAGCTCCTTTCCTTAACAGTTAGAGAATTCGAACAGCTTTTGTCATGGCGGACATGTTAATACTTCCACTCAGTGAGGAAGGTTCCTAAGCAAAATTGACTATTCGACCGCAGCCATAGTGTAGGAAGACTGCAGAAGGGGAAGAGAATTCCAACAATAAATCTGCCATGATGCAAACAAATATTGTAAATAATAGAGAAGAGGAACATTTGTGACTGCTTCTGAAATGTTTCAATGTGTATGTAGGTAAGTATTGTTTAAATGTTAGTGAGTACCAATGGGTCACTCCTGCTAAAATAAATAATAAAAATAATAATAATTTAAAACATGACAAATGACTGTCAGAATCTTCCTAAATGATCTTTTTTGTGATCATTTAGTTAGTAGTAACTACACGTCTGTAAAACACATTCAACTATTTAAACTAACCCACTGAATAAAAGAAAACACTACTTTCACCATACATACATCACTCCTTCATCCTGCATCGAGCAGCTGCTTTGTCACACACACTGACAGTTTACTAGAGCCAAATGGAAATCTGAATTTGTTAACAAAGCCCTTACTTGAACGTTCACTTGAAGGACAAAGATATTTGTCATTCCAGAACATGTTAGAATTACAACTAATATCCTCATCCTGTGTATAGTTCCCCATCTTAAATCCAATACCATCAAATGAAAAAAAAAAAAACGTCACACAGAAAAAAAAGATGGCGTTGAAAGTGTTTTTCAGCAGACAATCAAGGCAGGGTAAAATGGAATTATGGATATTTGGATATTTATGATTGACTAACATTTGAAACAGTTCCCACAGAATGGAAAATAAGATTTTGTTTGGTCTGAGCAATACCTCACATGTATCACATTACAGCGATGTTGCATGTATTGTTAAAGCCACAGAAGTTAACGCTCCTGTGTTCAGACATCTGCTGACATAAACACGCTCAGAGAGAAGTGCCACCAGGATCACTATTTGGCAGGAAGCAAGAGCTCTGTGCCACAGGTCCTCAGCACAAGAGAGGGAAGCGGCGGTGGCACATGCGCAGTAATGGGGCGCTCATTCAACAAGACGTCCACAGTCACAGGTTGACGCAAAAATAACATCGTACATAATCCAGATCACTTTGGTGTTTCACAGACCGTGAGAAAAGCACAGTGTCTGTACTGAGGTCTACAGAAAGCACGCTAACAAACGGCAGCTTTAACACTAGATGCCCCTGACAGATGAACCACAGGCTACAAGCTAGCAGCTAACCATCTGTGAACTACGAAACTCTAAAAGCTAACAGTTCACATCTACACAAACACTAAACACTCACCGTATTATCAACACACTCTCACACACTCACTTCACATGGGATCATGTAGGGAACACCACAACACCAACTTAACGTAAGCTTAAAGAGCAAGCTCAATGTTTTTCGTGTAGCATCAGTCAGTCAGCTAGCTAGTTAGCTTCTCCTCACAGTATCTCATTTAGATTAAACAGTGCTAGCAGGTTAGCATGCTACAAGAAGCTAACGTCCCAGAGCCTCACCTTTTGGTCAATGTCCCCCACCACGTAGAATTTGACATCTTTGAAAAGTTCATCGGACACCTTACTTTCCTCTTCAGACATGATTGTCCATTAATGTCATAGAATTGTATATTTAATAACCCGCCTGAAGCTAATGTAGCAAAGTGTCTGTTCCAGCAGCTGCTGTGGAGCGTACAGTAAACCGGGGACACTCGAGCGCCAAATCGCTGAGCACGCCTTGGACCAAAGCATTCTGAGATACTGAGGGGGTGGGGTCTGTAATGTATTAAAGTTGTTTATTCATTTCTTTGTCTTTTCTAACCCTGTAATCTATTGTATTGCTTAATATTCGTCGCTATAAAAATAATTTGATCAAAGTAGTAAGATGAAAGAGTTACAGCGGCGGGAATTTATAAATATTATTATAATGGAAATGTAATGCCCCTGTGATATGAAAGTTGATGTTTTTATCTAAACGTGTAACCCAGATTATGTGAAGCAGACAGAGCAGTGTGACACTTCGACTGGCCTGCTTCAGTCTGTTACAATAAACCAGATCAAAAAGTGAACTCAACAACTTAACATAAAAAGATTCTTGTATGACAGTCATCGTCTGAATACGCATGCAACTGTAGGAGGATTATTAATGTAAGCCCAGCAAAAAGGAAACAAGTAATACATTTTCTAAATAGAACATTTAATTGAAAATATTGTAAAGTACGATTTTTTCAGAAGTAATAATAGTATAATATAATAATAATAATAGTAATAAATGTTAATGGGATATTTTGCAAAAAGTAGGTCTACATTGTTGAGAAACGTAACTCAGAATAAAGTTTAATTTTTATTATTGTCATATTATTTAACACTGGCACTAATAGTGCTGATATCATATAGAAGAAACGGGTGGGGGCCTGTAGCATATTAATTCATTACACTATATCTTACCACCATTGATAAGGGATCATATGTCATAATTTCCCCTCATGAAAACTAATTATAAAGTTCGCTACAGTGCCTGTGTCTGCAGAAGGTCCTTAAAACATGGAGGTTGTAGGTCCAGATCATAGACTGTAAAAAACATGGATATAGTCACCATGATGTCACCTGCAGGTTTCACGTTGTGAAGCTCAGTGTGGTGGCTCTGGCCACTGCCATCTTGGCAATCCTGCCTCCGCTGGCTCCAGCTGATCCGAAAATGGTCAACTAGGTGGAGTGTAGGTGGAGCTGAGGCAGGGCACACACTGTTAATTATCCATATATTTAAAACTTAATATCATTTGAACAGGTGAGTTTAAAAAAACAAAACAAAAAAAAAACAGACTCGGTACAGTTTTAATGAACAGGAAAAACTATGGAGACCACCATGTTTATTTCTGCTGTGAATCTGGCCATGTTAACATGGGGGCTAATGGAGACTGATTTGTTTTGCAGCCAGCCTCAAGTAAACATTTGAGGAACTGCAGTTTTTGGCACTTCCACCTTGGCTTATCTTATTTACTTACTTACTCATAGATCTATTGGACAAAATAATCTTTATGAATATGGTTCCTGTCCTTTATATTTATTGCAGAAAACTGTAAATAATTAATTAATTCAGAACTAATTTCTGAACGATTTAATAGCACTATTACTTAATTACTTCCACTTTAACTAAACGTTCACTACATAGTACAATAACGTGAGTCAAATTTATCTTGAACTTTTGTTCTGCGTTTTGTCTCTTTTCGCAAATGAATTATAGTCTGACTACAAGTGTAGGGAGATGGAGTAATTGTACAAAAGCCTACAAAAAGAAGAATTATACTGAGTGTGATGGTTTATGAGGTGCTAGATTATTTACACAATATTATCATATGTGTATGTATGAAAATGATATCAATACTGGTATATTGGGATACCCCTACTTACTTTGATTTATTCCCTAAAATAAGTATGTTTAAATTAAAACACTGCTATTTTCCTGCTTTAGAAACAAACACTGGAAACATTGGAAAATACTCTAGCGGTTAAATTTACAATGGTCTGTACAATAAGCCAAATCTAAATCTAACATTCTGTTGTAGAAAGGTATGGTTTCTAATTCAAAGAATGACGTAATATACCAGATATTGATCCAGAGCAAATAGTTAAAAGAGAACATACAATGTAGACTGAGAGAAATGTCAATCACTGGGAGTATGATAGCAGGGCAGACGTAGGTGTGTATTCATGGCCATTAGCATTATTTCTGTAACCAATATGATCATTCTTTCTTGAACATCAACACCAGCTGCCCATTTCTGTCACAGCCACATCTGACAGCTTCTGCTTTTCTGCTGAAGGATGTGTAATCCAGATTTGCTAAAATGTCATACCGTCCATAATTTATTCCTGCATTAGTTAATTACTTTCATTCATTAGTAGGTGTCAAGCCAACTGTCAAGCACGCACACACAGGTAGGTCTGCGTGCTTGCAGACACAGAAACTTTGCACAGTGTATCACAGAGGCGTCAGTGCTAAAAGACCTTGACAAATTGAGCTGCAGCCAGTTATAAGCAGTAAATGGAGGAGCTGACAGCTACATTAATGATGTAGATGGTCACCTCCTGACCCAGTTGATATGAAATGTAGACATTACGTTAGTCACACTACCTATCATTATGCACCACATTGATCTTGGTCCTTATACCATCACCCTGAGACACAACCATGGGAGCAGTGATTGGATGAGCCATTTGACAGCTACATTAATGCTGAAGCTAATCACCTGATGAGCATGCACCTATTTGATTTAGACATCTCTCTTTCAGCACGGAACTGACATTGCACATTGATTAAGGAGCGTTTACCCATGTGGTGTTTTCTTCACAGGTACGGGAGAATCTTCAGAAGTCACTTTGTGAATGAGTTGCTGTGCTATTTAGAAAAGTAAGTGCATTATCACAACATGTGGTGTACAATAATAATGGCATGATAATGAATTAAAGTATATAGATATACATGTATAGATAAACAAGAAGGAATATGTCACATGGATAACATGATTAATAAATATAATTAATATAACAACTAGTTTATTTATTACCACTGTGATATGTATTTATAATACCTTCTCACCTTTATGGGGTGATAGTTTAGGATCACGTCTTACACACCTTAACCAAACGGCAACCTCTGTGGCTGTGAAGCAAAGCCAATGTGGAAGTGCCAAAAACTCCACTTCCTCAAACGTCCACTTGAGGCTGGTTCAGAATCAGAATCACTTTTATTTATTTGGTGTACAGTGATCTGTAGCACCTCCCAGAGGGGAAAAGTTCAAACAGATTGTGTTTAGGGTGTGATGGATCCACAGAGATGTGTCCTGCCTGTTTCCTGACTCTGGTGCCTGTGTTGGTCTCCCACTTCAGGTCCTGGGAGATTGTGGATCCCTGAAACCTGAAGGTTTCCACAGCAGAGTGTTCAGCTCCAGGTTGTTCTGACTGCACCAGCAGACCAGCTGTTCAACCTTCCATCTGTATGCAGACTTGTCACCGTCCTGAGGCAGATGACCGTTGTGTCTTCTGCAAACTTCAGGAGTTTTACAGATAGGTCTTTTGAGGTGCAGTTGTTGGTGTAAAGGGAGAAGAGCAGTGGGAAGAACACACGCCCATGGTTGAACACCTGCCCACAGACAGAATCCTGGTGTACATCACTGCAGAGTCGAGGTGTTTCAGGATGTAGCGTAGTCCCATGTTGATTGCATCATCCGCTGACCTGTTTGCCCTGTAGGCAAACTGCAGGGGGTCCAGCAGGGGGTCTGTGATGTCCTTCAGGTGCGACAACACCAGTCTCTCAAAGGACTTCATGATGTCAGGGCAACATAGTCATTTAGTTACAGGATGAGTCAGTCTCCATAAGTCCCCATGTTCAAATGTCCAACTTCACAGCAGAAATAAACATGTTTACAGCCTGGTACAAAACAGTTTTGGTCTCTGTAGCTAATTTCCCCGTTCATGACAACTGTACTGAGGGTGAATTTATATACAACTCACCTGTTCAAATTATGTTAAGGCTTAAAGTTATGCAGAATTAAGAGTGTGGAGGCTTTGATTGACAGGTGGATGCTGTCACAGGTGGCTTGTTTGAACACACAGGTTTTGTTCAGCCTGCCTCATCTCCACATGTTTGTCTTGTTTTTGGATCAGTGGGGAGCCAGCATACGTAGAACTGTCAAGATGGCAACAGCCAGAGCCAGCACATTCTGAGCTTCACAACAGCTCTTCAGAAACCTGTGGCCAATGTAACAGGGACTATCCATGTTTTATACTGTACAGTCTATGATCTCAACCTCTATACAACCGTGTTTGTAAGGTCTCGCTTGCAAATAAGACATTTTTTTCAGCAGAGTATTAGAGTATAGAGTATTTTCCTACCACAAGATTAGACAGTCAAGTTCTCTTGATGTCTGCTGCTTAAATTTCCTCTGTTCCTTTTAAACTCTGTCTCTCGTAAGCCTCCCAACTTTAAAGAAGTTCAATATTAACTTCAGCAGATGATTATGGTCTTTATTGTGCTTCATCTCAGAAGATGAATTTCATCCATTTCATCTGCAGCACTTTTAGGATTTCTTACCTGTGCTACTAGTGGTCCTGCATGTCAATAGGTGGAGGACAGTCAGTGGTTTATCACATGCGAATGAGTTATGAACCGCTCGACCCAAGAGAGGTGTTCTGGTCTCACATTGTTCCATGTGAATATTTATAGGCCTGAAGATGTAAAACATTCCAGTACTTCACAAAAAGACCACAGATTTAAGAAAAGTCCAAAACAAACACACTATAAACTTTACCAATAATTTATTAACATTAACCACATCAGATGTAACTAGCAAACTCTTTGAAGGGTCCTACATTCAGAAGCTTGAAGCTGAATGCATTTGAACAGATTTGACACTTAGTCAAGTGTCAAGTTTTCCCTGCCAAACAAATGAATATCCTGTAAATGATGTTTGTATTTTTATTCCCAGCAGTGCAGAGAAAGAAACCTTTTTTACTTATTTGTCTGGATCTTCATTAGATGCTTTTTAAAACTAAACACGTATGTGCGTGTGAATGAACTCCATTCATTCATTGCTCAATATATGTCAAACTGTGTTTGTTCTAGTGAATATAGAAATATGAAGTACCTATTGGTATCTATCCATCTATTATCTGTAACTACTTATCCTCATCAGGGTCATGGTGGGGCTGGAGCCTGATTTCTCTGGGCGAGAGGCAGGGTACACCCTTTGAGGCGACAGTGCTAACCACTGCTGCACCGTGCCTCTCCCTATTGGTATATGAATATAAAATACCCTACCATATGACTGGTAAAATAGTGTATCGGTACTAAATAGCAATAGTATGAATTAATTATTTGCAGAAATATGAAATATGCTCTCTTTGTTATTGTAACATTATTTCATGACATAAAAAACAAATAATCATCCAATCTTCTACGATATGCAAATTTGAAATCAAAATAGACTGAACAGTTGAATGACAGACTGAATGAAGAAAGTATGAAAATATTTTAGATGCATACATTTTTGTGTTGGGTGAATTTGATGTTCCCAGTAGGTGAAGAAGATAAAAGAAGTGAAGAGTGTGTGAGAGCTATCATGGCTGAATGGAGGAAAGATGGTTCATCAACAGAAAATCCCAGAGAGCAGCAGATAACCGCCCACACTGTTTGATTGACAGATGATCTGTGTAAGTGTGCAGAAACATATGAAACATTTGTAGATGTAGAGAAATATTCAAAACATCTTTTAAAAAATGAGAGGATGTGTGAAGGAAATGGATAGCTCCAACTTGTTGGAGAGGAGTATACACCTCCTCTATACACTTTCAATGTATTCTCTGTAGATGAAATGTTGTCATCAGGCCATTATGGAACAGCAGTACATTTTAATACCAGGCTGGTAATTGAAAAAGACAGAATGACCTCTAAGAGTCAGAGTGGAGAGAAAGAATTCAGAGACTGTCTAATAGAAGACGTCCCCAGGGTTTTACAGACAGTGGTACTTACTGCCACCCAGATTCAATCAGCACCATCAGATTAAAGAGACGGAGCAACACAGTTTTAATTAGGGCATTTTAAGTATGATATTTAGTTGGAATAATAATAGCCTTTGCCTGATCGTTGGTGTGAAGATGACAGAATGCGGTGGGAGAAAAGATAATGGAAAGTAAAAGGATGTGGTCGTTCTGCATCAGGTCAAGGTCACAATAGTGAAATGATTTTCTGCTAAATGTCATCGATTAAAACCGTGTCCTTCATTGTCATTTAAAAATAACTACAAATCTGTTCAGACAGTTAATTCCAATTATTACTAATTAAACTAATGTCTTAGTTAATGATGCAATTTGTAGTGAAATACAGCTCACACTTGAAGTTAAACCATTTCACATGTAAGAAATTTCACAAAGGCATAAATGAGCACACATTTCACAAGTATGCACATGGACCAACATGGTCTTTATACTGTATGTCAATCAGCATATGGTGAGTGAGAAAACTGTAATTTGGTATTTACACAAGGACGTTTTAATACAATAAATGCAAATGACAGACTTAACAAATATACATACACATACACACTGAGATCAAAGATGTGTTCAAGGTAAACATGATTTGATGAGAGAGATTTGATCACTTGTACTGCAACGTCAACTCAAAAAGGTGTTTTATTAATTCTTCCTCAACTGTGATGGTGGTAACGTCGATGTGTTCTCACACTGATGTGTTGAAGGGCAGCTTTCTTTTTACTCACCTCACATCTTTTGTTCATTTCCTTTTCAGTGAAACAGGCCACACGTGTCCAGAAAATTTCAGTTTTCAAAATTCTGGATTTTTCAATGAGGGAGCTGGAGAGGATTTAATTTTCAGAATTTTTAACAGAAATAACATGAGAAATATTTAATAGAACAAAAGGTAAATCAAATAAAATTCAAACACACAAATAAGAGATACAGGATGAAAAAAACATTCATGAAGTAATACAAAAATATGGGTTCAGAAAAGAATGATATTAGATGTGAACCACTTTGGACATGGCACAATGATCTCATATATGAATACATAACCACTGTCCTTTATCATGAGATTACAGGAAATAACTCTGTATCCAAGAAACACAACATTCTAACTCAGCAGATTTCTTTCTTTCCTGAACTTCAGAAACAACAGCATGGTTTGCCTGCTGCTGAGGCCTATGTGTGCTGCATCCTTCTAAAGAGGAAAAAGTTAGAGAGGCCCTTTAAAATTGAAGAAAAGCGACAGAGCAAAACCCTCCTTTGTCAGCCAGCACTGCTGTGAACTCATGCAGGACCAAGAAACGGCCCAGGAAGCCAAGCTCCACTGGAGCTCGGGAGGCCCATCAGTCTGGCCTACAGGCTGCTTTCACACCGGGTTTATCCACGGCACAACGATCAGGAGGATTAGAGCAGTAACTGATAGCAACATGCTTGCTCATGGCCTTTTGAATGCGCTGACAGAGGCCAGAAGAGAAAGACACAACAGAATGGTGCTGGAGGAGCCAAGAGAGGAGGACTAGAAGTGTGTCCAGGTAGGACTTAAAGTCAGACTGTTCGGGGACTGGGGAGTTTGTGCTTGTCTTCTATCTTCTAATGCTGATAAGAAAATATCTCCATGTGACCTTTTTAATTTTTTTTTTTTTACGGTTGTTGTCACACATTTCACACCTGTCAGTAGGTTACAAAGGTTCTCTTCACTGACATGCAGCTCAGCACAACAAAAGTTCATCTGAGATCTGAAAACACAGAATACACTCAATCTCATTCAATACACTCAAAGACTTGATTCACATCTCAGAACACTGGCAACGGGAACACTCTGTCACTCTGTACACAATAACCTAAACAGATAGCGTTATAATATGTATTACTATTGTCTTTGAATTATTTGGATTGATTTATTCATTCATCATAGATTACATTACAACAATAGAAGGGAGCTTTATGCCATAGGCTGTGCTACCTTATAGAACTTTCTGTCCTCTGTAGTTCACAAAATAAAACTAAACTAATAATAATAATAATAATAATAATAATAATAATAATAATAATAATAATCATAGCAGAACCGCATTTGGACATCTGATCATGCGGTGGTCATAAACTGTCCACCTTCATGAGGAAAATGAAACCAGAACGCTCAGTGTCCCATTTAGAAGTCTGATTTTTTGTTGTTTTATGTTTTGAATGTTCATTTTACAGTTTTGTCACCAAAGATGAGGTCACTGAATGAAAAGTTAGTTAGTCCACACTGACTTCTGTTGTGCTGTCACATGTCATTTTTTCACATAGAAAAGTGGATCTCTGAGTAGAATACATTCAGATCCAAATGGGTTGAGCTGCTAAACTACACAGTGTACTACACTACCTTCAATCTTGTTTCTAATGAAAAAATAATTACAGAGAGAAACATTTGAAGAAACATATGAAGCCTTTTCCTACCATTGGCGGTCATGCTGTTCCCCTGATATACAGCAGCATCAAACATTTCAAGCTTCTTGTTGACCTGGAAGCAATGAGGTTCCTTGACTGTGACTTTGGTACAGCTCATTTCAGTTTCACATCATCATACACAGAAATCTTTGAGAGGATCATATCATGCTTTTCTGTTTCTCTCCTTAATATTCAAGGAGTGAAACGTGCATCTAGCATAAACTACTGTAAACTTTGGCTGCTGTCTTAGAGATCCATCACCAATTGGAAGTCAGAGGTGAACCAGCATTTTCATTTCCCCCGCCAGTGTGTGCGATGACTTTGTGTTCTGCACTCATTTCCTTGTCCCTGCGTAAACAGAGTAGACAGAGCGTAATAGGAAGTTTCCCCTAACCTCAGAGCCCCCTCGTCACTCCTCCTTCTGAAGGAGTTTTTGTAAACGGACAGGAAGCCGATGGTCCCAGTTGACCTCAGCTTTGTGCCCTGACTCATCTCACATCTGGGCACCAACACAATGCAGCAGCATTCAGGGGCTCACAAAGCCTGTCTCTCATCTTCAGGGTGCACGTTCACCAAAGGCTGAGCTGTGGACACGAGATGAGAGATGTTGTCAGTAAGTGTGATGATAAGACGAGCACACAGGGAGCATCATTCCTCAGTGCTCTGATTAGAGATTTATTTCACATATTGAATCAAAATGATATGATCCAAATCATCATCTATGAGATTTACAGAAGGACACCAGAGCCGCACACAGGACGATCTACTATATTTATATATACTACAAAATCGTTATATAATAAAATAACACCTTGTCATAGACTGACGTCATACCTTGTCAAAATGAGATATGTTGTTTTAATGAGGTAAGAAAAAATGACCATATGTGCATCATTTTATTTTATTTTATTTTATTTTTATTTTATTTTATTTATTTTATTTTATTTTATTTATTTTATTTTATTTTAATTTATTCTATCTTATTTGAGATCCTCCGGTGACTCGGCATGTCATTCTTTCATACAGGATCCGTCACGATCATTTCAAATAAAAAAACGTCCCATACATTGAAGGCTGTTCTGTGACGTTTAGCGCGTTCCGTTCCCGTCAGAAAAGATTAAGAAAAGAAACACAAGAAACAAAAAGCATCACATGAAGTGTGTGAGCTGTACTAACTGCTTCTCAGATTCAAGTGAAATGTGCGTCAAATAAAGTAGCTGTTAATCAAAAGGGCGACTCAATAATAAAATAGTACAATAATATTGGCCTAAACACACACACACTATATATATATAGTAAACCATCTCAATTCATAAAAACTTTGACACCGTGACAGAAGTCACAAATAGACTTACACCGTCCCTGAGGCTGTTAGCGTTGAAATATTGCCGGGTTTTTTTAAATTTTTTTATTCAGATTTCAAAACGTGATGAAAGTCATAAATTATCCCTGTTAATCATTCCAGAGAGAGAGAGAGGAAACACTGTGCATGATGAGCAACGTGAGTGTTTTTGATATTTGATACTGATATTATAAGTGATACACTGATTTAAAGCTGCAGAAGTAACATTTAAAGTGATAATAATGATAATAATGATGACAGTGGTAGATGAAGTGGTTGTGTTGTATCGGTTGAGGGTTGAATTTTCATTGGAATATTTCAGCGTTTTTCTCTGTGGAGACTTCTTCGGTATGTTTCATAATTTATTTCTTCATATGAAGCTAAAAAAAATGGACACAAGAGTGTGAAAATGGTTCCAGCTCAGAGGCTGCAAATGTTCATTTAAAGTATGAAGCTTTGCATTTCGCGCCCATGGCGCGCTGTGTGTGTGCGTACGCGTGCGTACTTCAGGTCGCAACAGCGCCCTCATCTCAACGTCCAGTTTTTAGACATAATTCAGTTTGTATATCCTGTGCAATAACCGAATGCTTCGGTTGACATCAGTACTGAGCAGTCTGTGGTGCCCGGCTCCTCTTGCTCTCTCCAGGTTTGCTGCTGTTGTACATTTTGTTTTATTGGAGCAGTGAAAGTTCAATGTGTTCACACATCACGTGTGTAACAGGGAACCCATATCTGTTCAGCTAAACAGAGTTAACACAGACTGACAATGGACTCCAAAAACATCACACATCATGCAGACTAAATGACACTGTTAGCACTAAAAAGTTCCACATGAATAAATAAGTGGCCTTGGACACATGCTGTTTGTGGTCCTCCAGTCCAGAATAGAGTTCTGTTGGCAGACAATGCACACAAGACTGAAACAAATACTTGATTTGATTTCCAATCATTCTAACAGTTCCTGTACAGAGAGCAGAGAACCAGCTTGTATAATTTGAACATAATGTGAGCATAGATGATATTTTTCAGTAGCCTCAAAGACTGAGGCTGAGGCAGGAGATTGGAATCGTACTCTTTCTCACTTCTCTCTCTCACTTTATATCACTACCATATGAATCACTATGTAACACTGTCAGTGTATGAGCCTGTACATAACAACAGGTCAGTCTTTTAGAAGTCTAGTTGTTCTGCCCTGTGGTCAGCCCCCCAGGCTATTTTATGTTAGGTTCACCAGTTCAGCAGTCACCCAGGGTCTGTAACACCAAACACATTTTCCACCAGCTTTAATTGTGTGTGTGTGTGTGTGTGTGTTGGTTGATAAAGCTGTACCACATCATTTCAGCAGTTCAGAGCATATGCTGTGTCTGTCTTTGTTTATAATCTTCCCTCCATGTCCACTCTGTTTGACCTCTTATCTCTTCAAAATAATTCAAAATTTAGGTTTCACCTAAATATTATACCCCGTAGGTAAAGCTAGTGGACAGGTCACTACACAAACAAATTTTTTGAACACATGACATTTTGCATATAACCAAATAAACTGTGTTGAGGAAACTGAGCTTGCAAACCAAAGTCATTTCAAGTTTCTGTCATTTTAAGTCCCCCAAAATGCCCCACTGCTGATCTGAAACCAGGCCACTGAGCCTCTACAGTTTTTCCTTTACTGAGCACGAGCCATCATCTCATGTGAGCAATGGGTTGAACCACAATCAAAATTCATAACATGGGATTAGAACCTGTGATCACAGCAAAGAACACTGGATAAGAGCTGATTGATAAATGTTTGTTCAAATCATAAATAAACAAAACAAAACAATATATGACTGAATGAACCTTTAAAAGAAAGACTAAAACGGGAAAAAAAAATGGATCTTTGTTTGGGGCTGCATGCTCTGCATCTCATGGCCTGTTGCTGATATTTCTTGTTCATGTTCAGCTCCATTCTCTTTAGATGAGTTTACTTCCTGCCCTCATGTTTGTTTCCAGACCACAATGAAACACAAACACTGACAAACTAATGAGATGATAGGACGTGCTGCACTGACATATTGCATGTCTTATAATAACAGAATTTTTCTTTGATTTGGCTAACTGGAGATCAGCCTGTTCTCACTTCATTCTGTGCCTCGAAATCTTCACTTTCCCTCAACTGACGTCTCACAGACTGAGTTGAGTTGATTCATTTGCGCCTCCAGGGAATTCCGGAAACCCTCACATGACTCAAACTCTCCACCTCTATTGGTCCGAGGCACGTGTCCTAGCGGCCCGTAGTACAACGTCACGGCAGCGCCTCGCAGCCAATCAGAAATGAGAACCAAAATCCGTAGTGAAAGTATTTGAGCGGCGTCTTTATGAGGCAGTTTGGAGCTTCTGCAAGCATCAATAATTGTGTGCAGACACAACCCACTGTCTTTAGCTGTTTGTTTGTTTTTTATATTTTAAAGAAAACGTGTGTGTGTGAGTCCAGCTGAGAGGAGGAGGCTCCGAGCACAAACTGAAGAATGATTTCTCTTTGTCAAAATCAGAAGAGGCGCCTTTTCACAGCAAAAACAGCCCGAAACTAACCCACAGAGAGGAACTGCTTTTGTTTTTTGTTTATGTTTTTCTGATAAATATAACGATTATTGATAAGAAAGTCCAGACCGCGGCACCACTTTGGAAATATTACTTTATTATAGGTCGGAGTCAGAGGTGCTGAAGGTGATCAGGCTTCATCATTATGGAAGAAAATGCTCGACGAGACCAAGAGCGCCCAGAGGACGAGGACGAAGAGTCCAACCGGGCCATGCTGCCTCTCCTCCAGCCACCTGACAACCAGCAGTCCCACAGGATCACCAACTTTTACATCGACAACATTTTAAGACCGGACTTCGGACGAAAGAGGAAGGACGGGACTTTGATCCGGGAGGGAGACAGTCTGGGGGTGATCATACGGAGAGAGGAGCTGACACGGAGAAAGTCTTCCAAAGCTGGCAACCCACAGCAAGGTGGAGCAGGGGGTGAGGAGGAGGACACGGGCGCATCCGAGGACCGTCATCAGGACTCTGAGGCCAGGAGGCCTGACCTGATAGCCGGTGATGTGGCTGTGAAAAGCCGAGGGGGCGACGGTGACCGCTGCCGCAGCCCCAAGCCAGCTCAGCCCCTGCGGCCAAGCCGATCCTGTGGCCTGCGTGGGTTTATTGTACCCGGTACTCAGACCGTCCGTCCTCAGGTTGGTGGATCCTCAGACAATCAAACACACAGAAAATAAATAAATCAAAGGCCAAAAAAAAAAAGAAAAAAGGTTTCACCTCTATCATCATCATTTAAAAAAAAAAAAAATAGAAAAAGAAGAAGCGACTTTTTATTCTCTGAGCTGTCCTCCCCTTTAAACAGATCACTTGTGAAAATTGACATCATCATAACTTTTTATTTTATTATTATTACACATTTATTTTCGGCTTTTCTACTTTCAGTATTTTAAAAATTAGACTCAAATCTCACATGAAAAACTTCTCTGAGCATAAAAGATAAACTCCGTGAACCTCCGTGAAGTGATGAAGTGATGAAGTGATCACGTTTAGAAGCAGGATAAAGTGAACCAGAGGAAAAGTGTGATTGAAATGAAAAGCAGACCAAAAAGGATCCAAAGTGGAGTCAAAATTTGGAGAATGAAGTCAAACCAAGTTTAACGCCATTGTTCCTCCGTCTTCTTTGTTGATAATCCATTAGCATAATTTTTTGACAATGGGGGGTCTAAAAAGTGAGGCCGAGTGTTCACAGGAGAAAGATTCGACGTCAAACAAAACTTTAAAGTTCGTTTTGTCCTCCGCAGAAATTCAAAGCCATTTTTCAACATTTCTCTGAATTTATTGGACTTGAATCTTTTTAATATTCACACGCCTTAAAGCATTTCTTGTCTTACCGCAGCGCGCTGTGTGTGTGTGTGTGTGTGTGGTTGTGTGTGTGTGTATTGAACTGTTGTGCTTCATCACAATATTCAGATGTGATATGATTATGAGTAGGCCTATGATTCATTTGGAATAACATGAAGTGAATGTCGTGCTGCAGGCTGGACTCAGATTAAAGTGTAGGCACGGCGCACTTGGACTTTTCCTTTGTCACGATGTAGAAACGCGTTCAGCTTCAAATAATGTTGATAGAAATGAAGCAGCAGTCAAACGACTGATCAAATGTTTCGATGAATCGAATGTGTGTTTGTGAGAGGTGAGAGAGAAGCAGCACACTGAAGGATGATTTATTGTTGAACCGAAACGCTCAAAAGTTTCCATCGAGCTCCAGGCTTGGGCTGTCAACAAAGGGCCTTTAAAGAAGGCTGCATTACCAAACACACTACAACTTTATTTATTGATTCATTTCATTTATTCATTCGTTTTATTATTTCAGATTGTATCAAATGTTTAGAATGTGCGGAGAGAGTTCACTTTGTAACACACTACTACATTTAGACTTTACACCAAAGCTAAAAAAAAACATCTTCCGTCTTTGCTTGTTTGACTTTAAATTCATCATGAAAGAAACGTGTAAATATGTCTTTATTCAATATTATCACAGAAACAAAATGTCCTATTACTTTTTTTAAAAGACTACTTTTTTAAAGAGTTTCTATGGTAACAGGGAGGGAAATCGGCGCCTAGTTCCCCCATCCTCCATCATATTCTAACCCCACCCCCATCCGCACCCTCCTCCTCCTCTCCTCCTCCTATTCTCACTAGTCTGCTCTGGAGAGCTGGACACGAAGCGTATATATATATATATATATATATATATATATGTGTGTGTGTGTGTGTGTGTGTGTGTGTTAATTGGCCTGTAGTACCTGTGATATTGTGATATTGTGAGATTTGAATGTTTGAGTCATTTTTTGTGTCATTTTTTTTAGGGCCCAGATCTCGCAAACCAAAGAAGGCGCCGACCCCGAGTAAAGAGGACAAGCGGCCCCGGACGGCCTTCACCGCGGAGCAGCTCCACCGGTTAAAAAATGAATTCCAGGGAAACCGATACCTGACCGAGCAGCGGAGGCAGAGCCTGGCCCAGGAACTAGGCTTGAACGAGTCTCAGATCAAAATCTGGTTTCAGAACAAACGGGCTAAAATCAAGAAAAGTTCCGGGAATAAAAACTCTCTGGCGCTTCACCTGATGGCGCAGGGACTGTACAACCACTCCACGGCCAAGGACGGCAAGTCGGACAGCGACTAGAGGGGCCGCGGGGACGGGATAGAGGGTCCTGATCAATGCAATAAAACCACTTCAGCACCAGCATACATATTTAAAACGAAATAACCAGAGACATGTCCTTTGAACGTGTGTGTGTGTGTGTGTGTGTGTGTGTGTGTATGTGTGTGCTACCCGTCCTCAGGGCTGTAGTCATGGTGCTGTACATTTGTAGTGTAGCCCACACCTCCAAACAGAGTCCAGATTGAAACACGGAACACTCCGTGTCTTCAGGATCCACCAGTGACGTGTGTGACTGTGACACGTCACGTACTGTCTGATAGAAACGTTGTGTGTTGTCGATGTGTTGTTTGAACAGATGAGGCAGTAAAGCTCATTCACATCATACACTGATCAAATCTGGGATCATCTGGAGGTGACGTCATTTCATATTGAGTTTGTATTAAAAAAAAAACATCCAGAATATTGTGACGTGTCTGTGACGCAGCAGTAAAAACAAGGTCCAAAGAGGCGAACACACAGAACAACCCGAGATCACGTCACAACAACACACTGACACACGTGAACTCGACCTGCTCTGCCGTTAATTGCAGACAGATGAAAACATAATTCATATTTTGTTCTGATGAGATGAGATGACTGACATGTGTGACGTCAGGGGTGGACAGCTCTGTCACATGATGAACTTTACTGACGATGAAAACTATGCTGAAATCCAAAGATTTTTCCTGCTGCATTATGTGTTGTTGTCCGCGTTCTGTAAGCTCTCTGACTGTTAGGTTTTTTGTCTTCTGTCTGTCTGTAGTGAATGTTTCCCTTCAGGTCTCCAACACGCGCCTCCCCGCGTGGGACTGTACACACGGTTTAAATGTGGAATTAAAGGTCTGCTTCTAGAAGATGTTGGTGAACAGTGTTTAAATGACTCTTCCATGTTAGAGAAAAAGAATTCAAGAATTGTCAGAGCTGAACAAAATGATTCGAGTTTATTTTTTCAGCAGATTCTGGATTTCTGCATGAAAACACGTGAAAACATTCGTTTGTTTAGTATTTTAAACTTGGAAAAAACTAAATGAATTATTAGTTTCTCTTTGCTGTTTGAATTACCAGCACATTTGGATTTTTTCTAAACTAACGCCTTTAAACGGTTCATATCACGCCCCAGAGCGAAGTGATCTTTATTACGGGGCTTCATTCATACGCAGTATGGACCTGTTACAAGCTGCTGTCAGGAGGCCTCCTTCACGAATGTTCCACGAAACACACACCGTTCGTTAGCTGTTAACGAAGACTGTAATACAGCAAGCATGTCGGTGTGTTCCGGTCCAAACGGGCTCTGGAATGTTTACATAACTTATTTTTCCTGCAATAACGTGTGTGTGTGTGTGTGTGTGTGTGTGTGTGTGTGTGTGTGTGTGACGGGCCTCTGTCGGCTCTCATTCTCGTTGATCCGAACTTAACGGTGGTCTTACGATGCTGTGAATGTTTTCTGATTTTTTCCGTGTCCTTGCATTAAATCACAAACATGTAAGCTTATGCCTTAAAATGATGTACATATTTACATCTCTTTTCTATGATGGGATTTTTAAAGATGAAACATGTTGAGTTAAGTTCTCTTTTACATGATCCTACATGTCGGCCTAAAGAAGCTCTATTATAACGGTGTCATGGTGAATAAAAACAAAAAGACAACAATTCCAATGTGACATGATTTTATTTCATAACCTGAAAAAGAAAGCAGGAAAATGTTTCAGGAAATAAAAAGAAATTATAAAACACATTTAAAAATCTATATTTATGACTGAATTATTTATGCGGTGAATTAGCTTTGATGAGTGGTTTTATTGACATATCTTGATGAAGATTAGCATAACAATGAAAGCTGCAGAGACAGACACAACGTGGAGGACTGCTGTAGTCTGCACCATGTTTAAATGCTGCAGCTGTGTTTGAGCCTCAGATATGAAACATCTGGAAAATGACTTTGAAAAAGGGGAAGTGATATCAGCTGATTATCAGCATGTCTATGACAATACAGTTTTTGGTCTTCCAAAGTAAACATTAAATATGACTACATCACAGTACTAGCGCCCAAAACGTGTCACGTTCCAGAAAAGAAAAGAAAAGAATTCGGGCTGAAGATATTTGCTTTAGTACACAGTCTGTTGTCAAAGTGATGAAGTCATACACATAAATCATGCAGTTGACTTGATTCTTTTAGCTGTGATCAAATGTTAAACATACATGTGATGTCAGGACACAGACTGACTGTGCTTAAAGAGTGAATGAGAGTAGGAGCTGTCAAACATATAAATGCCTGTTTTTACTGCTAAACTTTTCATTTAGGTGACAGCTAACACTGTCTGCAGTGACCCTGAACTCATTTTGGATAACTTTTCCTATTTTAAAAAAAACACCTTAGAGTACTGAAAATCTTTCTCATCTCCTGCTCTGTTTAGGCTCAACACCATGTTGGTGCAATTCAGTGTCATACAAGTATGAAGCGACATTGTGCTTTTTTACTGTAAATCAGTGAATTTAGTCGTAGCCACATTCGTGGGAATTTCTCAACCAGAACTTAGCGCTCTTTATTACAGGATATCACTACGAGGAATTACTGTATATTAATGTGTCATACAAGATGTTTTCTACCCATAAATATGCCATAAACCACATTTTCATCTTTGTCAGGGACTGAGATAATTCTGTGACAATGTTCAAATAAAAAAAAATGAGAACAGACTTTTGATAATTGCACACAGTCACTCACTAACACTCATTGTGTCGGAAAAATGTCAGACAGTGAACCAAAATGATTGTTCTATAGGCAGCAGTAAACAAACAATGTGATCTTTGATAAGAAGTCTTCATCTTTTGTCCATATGTATGGACTCATGGAAACTAAAACAAACTAACTCAAACTAAAACTGTGAAGTATAATCAGAAGTCAAAACAACTCAACAAATCTCAACTTCACACAAGCCTCTCTGGATCTGTGAACATCTTAGCACTGTGGAGAAACAGTGGCAAAAAATGAAACAGAGAGGGAAAGAGAAATATGGAGAGCAGAGGGACATTCAGAGAGTTGTCTGTGACTTGTCCATTGGCAGCAGCAGCAGCAGCGGCAGCATTGACCTGGGCTCTGTGAATGGCAGCAGGAGCCCTCATCTACATTTCCTTTCTACGCCCAACGGTCGCTGACTTGATGAGCTGAGCTACTCTTGACTTGGGTGAGGAAGAAGGGGGGAAAGCTATGAGCTGGGTTTCTATGCACAGTGTGGGGCTGTCAGTCGAAGGGGGCTGTGGTGTGGTGGTGGTGTGTGGTACAATGGCTAGAGAACCTGGATGAAGGTCAAAATGCTTTGGGTGTCCATGCAAAAAGCAGCAGGTGACGACACTACAGCCAAGAAATGATGAGAAATGGACATCTTTTTCCTCTGGTTCCCACTGTGGAGATCAGGGGGTATTCCAAATATACAGCGCTCAGTGAGATGCTGTTCATTTGGCTCGTGGCTCTCATATCCGTTCATCTGGTTGTGGAAAAACGCAGAACTAGATGGCATGTCTGTGATGGGACGTGCACTCTGGTCTATCACATATAAGTTGAATGTGTTACATAGTGTCATCTTTGGAAAGTGACAAAAAACTGTGAGATGCAGCGCCCCTAATTTCAACAAACGGTAACAAAGGTAAGTTACAGATCTGACCTTCATCTAAAGACCTTCATTGTTCTACTTCACGTAGAGTGCCTCAGGCCATGCTTTCCACTGTGTTTCTGCTGAACATTCTGGGATGTGGTTTCCTTTCTGATGAAAACATTCTGATTTTTAAGAAAAAATGTTTTGTTTTATTAAAGCAACATTGTGTAACTAACTTCTATCATAACAACACAAAATAATCATGTTGATGTTACACTGACATTTGTATGTCTACATCTACAAAAATACCAATTTCTATGTAATGTTGCTTTAAGTCATATGCACCTCATATTGTTTCCAAATGAGTTTTCTTTCTGCATCTACACTTTGTGTTTATTTGCTATTTTTGAATCTCTTCTAAGATTCTCCACTTATTCACTTTTTTAGCTTTCAGTTGCCTCTCATACTTTTCATCAGCACTTGAGTTGTGATGAGTATATCTCATATACTGATGAAACATTCTAGAATAAACTTTCATCCTGAAAGCTTTGAGGCTTCATTTGTAACATGAAAAATGCAGCAACAACATTCAGTTAATGTCAAAGCCAACCACCAACATCAGACGAACCCGACTGTCACTGCCTGCACACCACACCAGCACTGTCACTCTGGTGTTGAGGTGTGAGCTGTAACAATAAAATCAAGCAAAAGGGTTTTATTTGCTCATTGAGACTATTCCAATCTGTCTATGTTAACATTTCAGTAACAGGTCATGTCAATTTCTGGCTAAAAGCTGATTATCGAGAGGGAAAACATAAAAAAATATTATTTACCCAAAGTTCATCCATCCTGTTGTCATAAACTTAACCTCTCCACCAGGCAGAGGCAAAGGGCAGACGAGCAAAGAAAAGAAAAGTACATATCACAAAGTATTGATGTCCCCTGTGTTTCCGTCAGACAAAAGATGGCCCATCCAGTCCCCTTCCCCCACTGAGTAATTTAGCCATAGTTCTCTAAATGCTTCCTAGTCAAACTTGGAATATGGAATGAAGGGGACGGGGGCTTTGTGGCGGAAATATAATTACGGCTGCTAAAAGCTGGTGAAGGTGGAGAATGGGGGATGACATCAGACCAATTTCACACTCAGGCCTCGGATGGCCAGGCCAAGCCTGGGCCTCGCTGCGCTACACTGATCAAAGCCTGCTGCAGCCGCCCCAAAAGCCAAAAAAAGAAGGAGACTTAACTATGCTAATCTCCAGGACAAATATATTTTAATCTTGTTAAAATACAAGTTATTGTCGCAGCTCAGTTTGTGCACACATGCAATCAGCGACATAAGAAGACAAAATCACAATTTGTCTCAAAAGAGTTTCTATTTAACAAGTGAATGCTGAGTCGAACAACAGCTGAAGAATGAGAAAGCAGTCGAACATTTCTCATAACTATGCGCTCACTAAGAACATATCCTAGCTAACCTAGCTGTGCCATATATTCTGCCAGATACCAATATTGCTGTCAGCTATGATTGCATATAATTCTAAAATAGTGCTCCATTCTATAATCAATATTCAGATTGGCATTAGTTCATTTTTAAGCATTTCTCAGAAACAGAGCTGCTTTTGGAGTCAGATCATTTTTTATGTCCCAGATCAGCGTTAGTGTTAGATAGTGTTTCCTTTATGTAGTGAGGCTAAAGCAACAGGGGTGGATGGGAATTCCAACTTTAATGCAGAAGCCAGGAATTCAAATTTTTTTTTAAAGAAAGAAAGAAAGAAAAAAATGCAGGGAACTGAAACATGAGAAGTAGATTTATTATTATTAGATTTATTAAGTTGTAAACACCCCAACACCCACATTGGTCAACTGTCTGCCAATAGGATAGATGATAGGAGAGAGTAACCCTCTACTTGACACAAATAAAAGCCCAATCATTGATCAGTGCAATACGGGAAGTGAGCATTTAAAGGGTTGTAAGGGGTGGAAGCTGGGATCTTTGACATTTCCAGACAGGCAGCTACACAATGAGCTTGTATGGGTCCTACTGTGACTTCAATTCCTGGACAGAGGGGAAACCAAACCAGCAGGGAGGAGGGTACAGACCTCTGCTGCTGGCCCAGAGGAAACATGAAGGTGAAAACAGTCAAGTTATATTCATGCATGATTTCTTTGATACCAAACTCTAGATCTGATCTCAGGCTGACACTGCATTAACCAATGAAATAAGATGCTCTTGGTTTACAGTGGCTAGAATCACTGGTCAGGGTATGTCTTTATAAATGTTCACAAAATTCAGAATCAGACTCAGATTTAGGTTTTCACTTACGGGGAATTTGTCTTGGTGTCAATTGTGCAAAACAAACATTAAGTAAAAATATAAGAGATTAAAAGTATTAACAAATATAAACAATATAAATATATATACAGTAGGTTTTAAAATAAAAAGAGCTGTACAGTTTGTGCAGGAATGTGCAAGTATTTGCCAGGTAATGTGCAAAAGATCACAGTGTACAGAATATTAGAAATGTGTCAATATGACGTGTAGGGTCTGTGGTGGAGGGTGAGAGAATGTCAGAGGAGGCCCCGGGCCTTGTTGATGAGGCCAGAGGCACACGGGAAAAAACTGTGAGGCTTTGGTCCTGATGGACCGTGTCCTCCTGCCAGAGGGGAGTGATTCAAAGAGTTTGTGTCGTGGCTGGGAAGGGTCAGCCACAATCTTTCCTGCACGCTGCAGGATCCTGGAGGCGTACAGGTCCTGAAGCAACAGAAGGTTACAGCCAATCACCTTCTCTGCAGTCCATCTAGAATTTCACTTCAATTCAATTTTATTTATATAGCACCATATCATAACTAAAGTAATCTCATGACACTTTCCATACAGAGCAGGTCTAGACCGAGACCAACAATTCCACCATGAATGTTTCTGGTAGAAGATTCACTCTGGTGATACCTCAAGACCATTATGGACCATGTTTTATAGCACACTTACTTAACTGCTATTGCACAGCAATATAAAAAATGTATATTAGTAAGTGGACATTCCAGGGGTCAAGCCAAGATAGACCATTAAAAATTGAGATCTTTGATCTGGACCTGGTCCAACATGGTCTAGAATAGAGTAAAGGTTTAACAAATCTGACCACTTAGTCTCCTTGGTGATCTCATCCAGTACAGTAAAAATGAATCAAATTAATTATTAAAAGTAAGTTTGATTTGAATAAAAGGTTCCATCTGATTTATCAGAATTTCTTTTTGGATTCAGTAATATGCAGGCGGTGACAACAAAATGAAGGTAGTAGTTTGTGATGGATAACTGTAATATTATTACTAGAACTGAAATAGTCATTTGCTATACTATTTGCTACTAAAAGTTTTCAGTCAACACTAAACTCCATATTGTTCACTGTGACAAAATCAAGCTCTTTACTGTCTGTGTAATTCATCAGCAATCAGAAGCATGAGAGGCAAATATAGACAATAAAGTGATTTATTAGTTATTAGGTTGGGACAGCCAATTTTACACCACCACAGCATGCATCCAGTGACATTGTGTCATTAAAAATATAATATACACCAAGTTTGGACAAAGTCATTGATTTTATGGCTAAATTTGTGCCAGGTGGTGGCTCCCCCTATTAAGCAATTTCAGCTCTTACATCTGTGGTTATTATTATTATTTGAAGCATCCTCTGCCAGCTTTGTAATGACTAAACAATTTTTAACAATATATATATATAGTTAAAAATTATGTGTGTGTGTATATATATATATATATATATATATATATATATATATATATATATATATATATATATATATATATATATATATATATATATATATATATTCTTTCTTTTTTCTGATCTGCAACTAGTGGCAGATTTGAATTAGACTTTCAACGTGTGTTTCAGATACACAGGGACATGCTGAGTTTCATGATGGCAGTTTTTTGGATCACATAATTAGACCAAAGTCACTGACTTATGCGCTCAGCCAGGTAGCAATCGGACCTGTGGTTTAGGCAGCTGATTTGTAAGATGGATGCAGTTCACCTTGCAGGTCTGTTATGGCATGAATGTCAGATGATCATCCACCACCCTGCCCTCCAGATCTGTACAGACTACTTCCTGCATTTACAGTTACCCCTCCTGATTTGTCTGGTGTTATTCTAGATTTATCTACAAATCAGAATCAACAATAAGTTAACAATAAAATGTATTTTGAATATTAACATTAGCATGTCATTTGTTCAAATCCACATAACTATAACAGCTAACATGACTTCAGATCTGTTGTGGTAAAGTTACTGTCAGCCAGTCAGCCAACAGCTTCACTTATATCTACATTTTCATGTGTATGCTGTCAAATAGAATAGTACTTAAGTAGTAAAGACTGAATAGTAGGTGGCATTGTGTTTTTTAATATTTGTGTTTCCCTTCATATGAGTTGTATAGCTCTCATAATTTTTTTAAACAAGTGTCTATCCAGAATTTTTAGAAAAAGATCTACCTGTATGTTCACTGTGGACTGGCTTTGATTTGTATATGAATGTCAAATTTAATAATAATAACATACACATACATTGTGTGTTTGAGAAGATTAGCTAATTGCCATGACATCAGATAATATATATGATATATGGTGATATACAAAACATGACAAGCTGGCTTATTGAAAGTTTGAACAGCATTGTCTGTCATACGGTGTTGTTCTTATTGCATGAGGCTTTGTGTAAATCTACAGGATACTGTGCTGTTATCCACTTACTCAGTGCTGGTGACAGAATGAGGACTAGTCATGAAGAAGTATTTTGAATTGAAATCGCTACATTATGTTTTGTTTGACCATCATCAAAGTCTGCAAACTATTCCTCCTCTTGTCTATCACCTAAAACTGTTTGCAAGCTTGCCTTCTTAATTTGTATTGCATATTACATATTATTAGAAGTGTGACTGAAAGTTAAAAATATCACGTTTTAACACCTGAATGTAATTTAAAAATTCTAAAATTGGCACAGTCTTTCAGAAAAGCTGCTGTAAATCCAGCCATGTTCAGATGCCGTCATAAAACACACACGCAAATAAACAAACAACAAATAAAAACAAAAACAAACAAAGAAGAAGCAGCAGCAGGAATGCTGTGTCACATCATCCCTCGTCGTATTACTCCATCTGAACAGCTTTTCCACTCTTTGTTTCTATGACTGTTTTTGTGCTGGTGACAAATGGAGCTTCATGATCAGATCAGGACTCTTGTGTCCTGCAAGCCTCAAAGGTTAACTGTAAATAAACTCTGAATTTGGTCCAGCATTTAGTGAGAGCGCTGCACTCATGAACAGGCTACAATGTAATGCTTGTAGGCAATTGTACAAGTTCTTGTTTTTCCAGGTCACCTCACCTCTCCAAGGATTTCAGAACGAGACTTGGACAAACAGTGGATTGAGTAAAAGTCACAGAAACTGCTTAATTTCTCTGTGGAGTGATGTCAGACAGCTAGTCATGTTTGATGGACATTTTGATAGTGCACAGTTGCCCGCTTCACAACTGTGCACTATCAAAATATGTCCATATTGTCACAAAATATGTCCATAAGCTGAAGCGCTTGCACTTCCATCTTCATCTTTTTAATAGTAAATTACTATTAAACTAGGCCATGTATAGAAACCTTTCAGTAATATTTAGATGTTATATTGAGGAGTTTCAGTGTGATGCAGTCATGCTTTCCCTGTGGATGTGCAGCCTTTAGCATACCAATGCACAATTTGATAACTGGCCAGAACACTGCAAATGATGTCAACTTTTAAAAACACACTTTTATATAAAACCTTTTTGTGTTCTGTCACATTTGATTCTAAATTTTATTGAGTTTTTTTTTTTTTTAAACTTATTGTTACTGTTGTTATTGTGGTCTGTTGTATTGAGTTTTATTGTAAAACACTTTGTAACTGTGTTCTGAAAAGTGCTATTTAAATAAAGTTTATATTATTATTATTATTATTATTATTATTAAAAACCTATGCAGCTACAGCTCGTCGTGAACAAAGAGCATCAAAAAAAGAGGCTCTCTCCTTACACGATTAATATCACTATATTTAAAAATGTGAAATAACTAATAAATAAATCTGTGTAAACTACCAAACAACCAAACATATAATTATGGTGTAGAATAAATAATGTTTAGTTCTATCATGAAACTGATTCATCCTTCAGTCGATCAAACATCAGAAAAAAGTGAATCATGCCTGTCATTATTGGCATTATATTCAGTTTATAGATAGTAATAGTGAACAAGCAGCAGATTTGGAGAAGCTGAAAGCAGAAAATAAGACCTTGATGAATTGATTACTTTGATTACACATTTTTGCAGCTCTTTGCAGAATGCAAGCTAACATTTCTATTTTTTATGAGCTTGAAAGTCACACTAGAGAAAAGCAGTGCACACACCACCATTTCTTCATCCATGTGTTTCACGCCTCGGACAAAAACAAGCGTGCACAATATGGTTTCAAGATTTTCTCTTTTATTTATTTCAAAAGTTTGTTGATTATTTGTCAAAATAAAAATGTTAAGGCCTCAACACTGGTTTCACCATTGTCCACTGAGAATACAAAACTCTATAACTCCTCGTTTGTGTGGCTGCTCTCTTTACAGTAGTCTGAAATCAAAAAGAGAAAACAGACAAAATATGAGCAAGTCTCCAGATGTATATGACTCCATACATGAAAATGTAACACTATGCTGCAATGCTGTGTTTAGTTGATTAAACACACAATAAGGATTTAAATCTTATTGTTATACGATCTCTGGATTCATTTATTCAGCTAAATTATCTCCAGTGTTGTTAGAAAATGTCTCCTACTGATTCGACTTGAGGTGAGGGGTGATATGATGTCCTGTGTGAAGGGAGGGGAGGATGAACAGAAAACAAACTGCTGCATCAAATCTGAAGGTGTGGTACCTGAGATTCTGTTGCATAACTCCTCGTGCACATGCTCTATGCCCTGACTGAACAGAGAGATGATATCATCCTCCAGCTCTTCAACGACGCTTTCACACTGAGAGAAAAACACAAGCACAGAAGAAAGAGTTGGCCTGGGGGAAACAGAGCTGAGGCAGCTCTGCCATGCATACACAACACACAGTGTCTTTCCACACAATGGTGGATCATGCCGCTTGTAGGGCGATGACTATGCTTCCAATCTGTTTGCCAAACTGTTCAGCCATTTTGACAACTCGATGATCACATTGCTGAGACACAACTCCTCACATTCTCTGCAAGCTTTTTATTTTCTGAATGGATTTTAGCAGGTAGTCTTGGAGAGAATCGCAATTTTTTTTCTGCTCAAGAATCGATGTGTAAAAGTACAGAGAGCGTCCTTTTGGA
Organism: Miichthys miiuy; assembly: GCA_036365135.1. Classification (NCBI taxonomy): domain Eukaryota; kingdom Metazoa; phylum Chordata; class Actinopteri; family Sciaenidae; genus Miichthys; species Miichthys miiuy. The sequence goes on from CM071616.1 coordinate 1,267,151, forward strand.
ATTGAACTCGAGTGTTCACAATTATTTCGATTTGCTTTAGCTTTGAAACATTCCAAATTTCAGGTCTGTCTGCAATAAGCACATTTAAGGTGTAAAATACGGCAAACAAATATCCCAGTGACCCTAATGAAGATGGTAAAAGGAGCAATCCTAAGACACAAACACAAATGAAAGCCTCTGAAACTGATTTTTTCTTTTTTTTGTCCTCATCCAAACATGATTGTTATTTGTCTGCTTTATTTAAAGAGGTAAGTCCAGATAAAGTTAAAAATAAAGAGACCTGACCACAGTCAAATGAACCACAATGGTGTCAAACTGTCACCTACAGAATAAATACAACATCAAATCTGTATGAAACTGCATGAAACCATGAAACACAGGCTGTACTGAAGTTCACATATTATATTATATTATATTATATTATATTATATTATATTATATTATATTATATTATATTATATTATATTACTGGATTATATGTATGTAGAGATTAATTGGAACTATTGAAACTATTAATTGGAAATATTTAGACTGAGTGACAAAATAAAAATGACACACTGAATGTGAACATGAACCAACACTGAATATCAAGACAATGCAATGCTAAGCATTAAAAAAGATAGATAGATAGATAGATAGATAGATAGATAGATAGATAGATAGATAGATAGATAGATAGATAGATAGATAGATAGATAGATAGATAGATAGATAGATAGATAGATAGATAGATAGATAGATAGATAGATAGATAGATAGATAGATGCACTTTTGTACTCACTGCAAATTTCAGGCCGTTGTCTGCCTCGGGTCCATCAAACTGGAAGTTGTTAAAGTCTGGGAAGTCTCCACTGGCCCCACTGCTCCTGGGAGCAAACCTCATGTACTGTTTCACCTTGGTGTTGGGGTCCATGTGGAGGGCGTAATCGCTCATGCTGTTGCACACCCCATCCAGAAGCTCGCTGAGGTGAGTCTCTGAGCGAGCGAGAGGTACCTGGCCACACAACCAAGAGGGAGGAAAAAAATGGAGTCCTGGCCATTAGTATGGTCTAAATCTTTTCTTCTTAGTTTCCTATACTAACTCAAATGCATGCCTCTGAAAGCTGGAGAAACACGTGTAGACCAAGCTGTAAATATGGTCAAATATGGCCTAACCTAAAAATGTTAAAAATACACTTTCAAATTTGAGATGGCAACAACACAACACAGATGTGGTGAAAAAAAAGCCTCTGTGATATTGGCAGTTGTCATTAGTTTGAGCTGCTCTGCTGTCAGATTGTTACACCACAGACTCTGTGTAGGTCAGCAGGATGACCTCTGGTTTCCGCTGTGTTTTCTTCATCCTCACTAACAAACCTCAACCTCCAACCCTGACTTTTAACCTGCATACACACCCGCCCCACCTCGACATTCAAACTCCATCGTCCTCTTCCTCTCTTCCCTTTGAGGACAAGGCGCTGGTGTCTAGACGGGTCAAGACAGGTGCAGAGCCCTGCTCCCACCATCCCGGAAGGATATTGGGTGATAAGGGTGACACCCAGGAGGTGAGAGGGTGAGGGTGGGGTTGTGAAAAGGGCAAAATGGGAGGGTTGACTTCCTGAGAAGAGTGGGGTTGGAGAAAATGGGAGAAGGAGGCCTCAACAGAAGCCAAGTGCAGGGTAAACAGTTCATCTTCTCAGCGCCTGCATGGTCTCTGCTGCTTTTTTTTTGGCCCATTCATCCCCCTCCATCCTCCACTGATCAAAGGGGGCAATCTTCCTTGTCTTCTTTGGTCAAAAGGTGGTGGGGGTGGATGGGTACAGAACACAGAGGGGGGGTGGAGGGCATCCTGCAGCATGATTTTGTAACAATGTAGATATATTATTCCCTGACCCTTTTGTTTCTTTTCAGAATTGTTCCCTTCCAGACCAAGCCCACTGATTTCTCTCTCTCTCTCTCTCTCTCTCTCTCTCTCTCTCTCTCTCTCTCTCTCTCTCTCTCTCTCTCTCTCTCTCTCTCTAAGGCGCTCTTCGCCATCTGTTTTCCACCAAATCCTTCCTTTGCATTCTTGGTTTCTCTGCATCTTCCTTCTTCTCCACAGTAAAAATGAAATCGAACCAATCACTAATCCCTCTGTCTTTAAGGTCAACCCCACCTCTTTAACTTATTCATTCAGCAGAAGATCCCTTGAGCTTGACAACACTGTTGTGCTGAGGAGGAAGGAAGTTGGCTGCTAAACAGAATGTGTTACAGCACAGGGGCAAAGGTTGGAGGGTGAGCTCCGAGGGATGTAGGTCACGCAGGCCAATGACGATGAGGTCCACCTATCAATCAAAATCTGCTTGTGATGACTTTGACACCAGTGGCGACATTTCATCCCCTGAATGACGACAATTAGCAGTTATATCCAGTCTAGTCTAGTTTTCATTATCAGAATCAGAATCACTTTATTGGGCAGGTGTGTTTATCTTTTCATTTACTATCATTTATTTTTATTCATATTATTATCATTAATGAAGTTTATTTTGTCAAAATATTGTTTCATTTAATAATGAATCTTCAATGATTTTCTTATATAACATGTTTCATCTGATTCATTTCGATTCTGCCTCCAGAACTAAAATTATATAGAACGTTAAACTAGTTTGTTTTGGTAGTTTTCATTTTGTAATATCCTCGTGAGACTTTTGGACTGTAAAAATTGTCAGTGAAATATTTAGATTTCAATCACAGCTCAGAACCTGTTCTGTTTGTGACATTTCATTTCATTGTTTACTCGGCCCCAATCTTTTTTTAAAAACATGGATTTGTATATAATAATATATTATTTATATCATGTAGTATTTACATGTTGCACATCATCTTCATCAGTGGTCAAATAATAATGATAATTAATATACAGATCAAATCTTGAGTTGTGTGAAATCATATGAACAGTATAAGAACTGTTGGACATCACGTCTCAACTGCTCAAAGTGTCTTTTCTCAACATACATATGAATTTGATGAAAATGAGTATGACATTTAAACTCAAACTAAACGCTCAGTCTCATCCCACAGAATAAACCCCCCCTGCCTGACAATAAAATCATGTCGTTCCATCTCAGGCCTGGACTCAAATCCAGGCTTGGGTGTGAGTCATTATCATGCCATACTACAAAATGGTTTGGAATTAAACCCTTTCCTTGCCAGTCGGAGCCTCGTGAAAGGGAGCTGTCACTCACAGCGTTGTTTGAAGAATGGGGTGGGGTGAGGGTGTGGGGGGGTGAGGGTGGGGTGGGGTGATCGGTTGGGCCAGAGAATAGGCTTCTCAGGGATGCTATCCTCCATTCAATTCCCATTGGACAGGGGGCCATTATTGCACTGCTGTGGACAGCAGCCTTTCAATTTCCATATCCTGGAGGGCCAGGGAAGACCCATACATTAGTACTGCTACTGCTACTACAGCTACTGCTATTACTGCTACTGCTACTACTACTGTACTACTACTACTACTGCTGCTACTGCTACTACTACTGATTATTATGATTATTTATTATTATTATTATTATTATTATTATTATTTACATTGAGAATCAGAATGAATGTTATTTCTAAAAATTGAATTAGTGGAGTTTCTTGTCCTCTTGAAGTGTTTGAGACCATCAGTTGTTGTTCAGGTAGTGCTAGCATACAGTAATTAGCTCTATTTAACTACTGTAGTAATTCATATGATAATAATAATAATAATAATAATAATAATAATAATAATAATAATAATAATAATAATAATAATAATATAATAGCCTGGCTCAGTCTACTACTAACTACTAGCACATCAATATCTCAGCACATAATAGAAATATAGAAGTATACGTGACAAACAGTGACTGTGACAGCTTCATGAAGTCTCATTAGAGTGAGGTTCTGTCCAATCACAGCTGGTGCAGAGTCCAAAACAAATTTATAAAACAATATATCAGCATGTAACTCCACTTAAAGCACACATTTGTGTTTGAGCACAGATATGTTAACTCGTGTCCGCACTGTCTTCAAGTAACAATCACATGTAGCCTTACAGGCATTTCCAGGACAGAACACCATTTTTGACATTAAGGTAGTCTACTGTTGAAACAAAAACCAAATGCTGCGATCGGAGGAGTTGAGTTGTTTGATGCAGGTAATCTTTCTGTTAAAAGTCTGGGTGCTTTTATTCTTAGTGCTAAGCTATGCTAACCAGATCACTTAACACACAGACATGAGACTGAACTCGATCGTTTCATCACAAAGAATGTTGAACTATTCCTTTAAGAACCCTGAGGAGGAAAATGCTAAACCTCTTTCGATTAAAAAAAAATCAGTAAAGTGGATGTCACCTCACTCACTCAGTCACATTTCTGGGCCACAATATTATGTGTCACTGCGTCACTGCACCATTGTGCATCCCCTCATTCTCAATGCATGACTTCCCATCGGTCACTATGAGATCAGCTCACTTCTCCAAGTAAGTTCAATGTCTTTGGAAGCCTTAAATGTTTCATTGTTAGAGCAGGCAGGTTTAATCTTTGTGCCCGCAGCAGCCCCATGCCCCCAGGAAGTCCTACTGTGAAGAGGCCAAAGAGTAGAGAATTAAAACCTGCAAATCCTCCTCACTGATGGCATCTAAGCTGTGACATCCCTCCCTCTCTGATTCACACTAGGTCAAAAGCTGCTGAAAGGAGGGAGCTGGGGAGGGCATGGGATCAAGGTTTAGCTTCTTCTGTGACTCAGTAACATTTGATTGACCACACAATGCAACAGGTGGAGGATAGGATCAGCTCAGGGCAGAGGAGGGGCTCATCTTTGGAGGAGCCACACTATCCTGGCCTGATGACTATACAGTAGTATGATAAGAACCATAAACTGCTTTCCCCACAAAAACTGAGCTGGTTCTCCACTGGACACAGTTTGTCTGTCCATCATAGAGTTGGAGAAGACATTTTGAATGAAGAATTAAGACCTTTAGAAAAATCATGATTAATAAAGGATTCAAATAGGTGGAACTAGAAATCTTTGTATTGGGGATTTACATGAATTAGTATTTGTCCTTTGGAGCTGTGACATTAGTTGTGATGAGCAACATGTTTGTACAGAGACTCAACATGTAACCTACATGTGAGATGTTCACTTTCTCTACTCATTACACGTGACAAGTTTTGCTAAAACATCTAACTAATACAAATCTGATGTCTGTTGACATTCATATCTGAGCCTCTTTGTACACACACACACACACACACACACACACACACACACACACACACACACACACACACACACACACACACACAGCTAGGGGGCAAACTAAATAAAATCCAAGCAGGACCCACAAGGGGCACAAGAAGAGTAATTAGCATTCATATCTAAATTAATCTACCTTCAGACAACTGCTTAATGAGAAGCCAAGAATGACACAGATAGCAGCATTAATAGCACCATGAAGGACGCTTCCATCTTCTGTCTGGATAACATAAACTACATACAGTGACTGTCATGGGGACTTTTTTTTTTTTCATTGATTCCAATGTGTCCAATACTGTTGTCACAGAGAAATCCACAAATGGAACATTTATCAGTAAACACCCAGTTTAAGAACCATAAAAAAACAACAACTTGTTTTGTTAATTTCACTGTGATTTCAAATGAACACTGGCCATGTACTGCAGCAGAGCTAGATCTAGTGAGCCAACATGCACCACAGCAGCACCCTGACTCTGTTTGACCTGAACCAAACCATAACTAGTATCACTGAAAACACCTGCATTTAGCCCATTATTTCATGGGTGAATGAGATATGTACTTTATATATTATTTATTTATTTATTTGAGCTTGATTTTATCAGGAATGAATGTTATTTCTAAAAATTGAATTAGTGGAGTTTCTTGTCCTCTTGAAGTGTTTGAGACCATCAGTTGTTGTTCAGGTAGTGCTAGCATACAGTAATTAGCTCTATTTAACTACTGTAGTAATTCATATTATGGCAACAACTACTAAACTACTGTTCTGCCCACAAATATACACACATATTGATGACATACATGACAAACATTCATCTACATAAATGTTTGTGTCTGTGTAATAATAGTAATAATAATAATAATAATAATAAGATCGGCGGTTCGATCCCTGGTTCAATCCCCTCCGGTCTGCATGTCAAAGTGTCCTTGGGCAAGATACTGAACCCCAAATTGCTCCTGAAGGCTGTGCCATCAGTGTATGAATGTGTGTGAATGGGTGAATGAGATATGTAGTGTAAAAGCGCTTTGAGTGGTCAGAAGACTAGAAAGGTGTTATATAAGTACAGTCCATTTACCATTTAATAATAATAATATTAATAATAATAATAATAATAATAATATGATTACTACTGTCTTTATTGCTACCATAGCCAAACCAAACAACCATTCACACTCACATTCACACCAGTGAACCTGTTAATGTTATGTGTTTGAACTGTGGAAGGAGCCTTCTTGCTGTGAGGCGACAGTGCTATTATAAAAAAAAAAAGGTCAATACTGAAAAAAAGTGCTGAATTGTGTTGAATGAAATGTTGTTGGCTTATCAGGATCATGATATTAGCTGTTGGAAACTTGCTTGCTGTTTGTTTGTTAGTTTCTTTATTCTGTGGCTCTGGCAGTACGCCTGTTATTTCAACATGTTGTTAGCATGCTAGTTAGAATAACATGAAGTGGTAAACAGGAGTGTATGGTTTGTTGTTTGCTAAGGATTGCTACTTGATGATGATGGTTTGTTGCTTCGTTGGTTAAGCATGTTGACAGTGACAGCCCTCTGTAGTGAACTGTGTTGGGGTGGGGGTGCAGGACAGGACTGGTTCTGTTGAGCCTTCTCTTATGTTGTGGGGCCAACTCAACTAAACATCAGTCATTGACAGGGTGATAAACCTGAAGACTGAACCTTTGTCCAGCCTTGTGTAACTTGCACACACAAATATCAGTGACTGTCTAAACAGGGATTAAAGCCAGAAAATCAATAGGTGAGCTGGACACCTTCTGGTAGACTGGTCCCTGGGCAATACAGACTGTCCAGAGTCCAGTGGAAAGTGACCTTATTAGACCAGGAAGAATAACCAGGATCCATAGTCTCACACAGCACTGCACACACAACCACAGCAACACCAGAGATCTTTCAAACTGCACACCTACAGTTTGCAGGGCTGCCAAACTAATCTGTGTACTGTCAGTGTCCTCTTTCCAATCTGCAATGTTATCAGTGCATGAGTGTTTATGAATGCTCTGAGTTTGTAACACAGATTTTCTGTTATGATTTTGTATGTGTGCCATAAATGGGAAGGAGGGAATCCTGGTGTCAGACATTTACAAGTATTGCATAGAAATAGCCAATCTTCTCACTAATATAGAGGCATCAGTATTATACTGAAACTGTTTTATAATCATTTAAAAACCTGTATTAAGTGAAAATGAGTAGTATCTTTACCTTTTTGTCTTTCATGGTTCCATCAGGATTGAGTCTGAAGCTGCCAACATTGATGGTTTTCTTTGGGTCTACCTGACTGATTGAGTACTTCAGTTCATCCACAATCGCCTTGCATGCTGGGAAACACATATGGTCAGTGATCAGATCAACATCAGTGCTGGCAAAAAGATAAGCTGCAATTCACTGTCAGGAGTTTAGTGGACATCATACATAACACATAAAATGATACTAAGATACTTGAGAAAGCTGTAGCCAATCAGCTGTGTGACTTTCTCCATAAGAACAGTTTATTTGAGGATTTTCAGTCAGGATTTAGAGTGCATCATAGCACAGAGACCGCATTAGTCAAAATTACAAATGACCTCCTAATGGCATCAGACAGAGGACTCATTTCTGTACTTGTCCTGTTAGACCTTAGTGCCGCATTTGACACCATTGACCAAATTCTTTTACAGAGACTGGAACATCAAATTGGCATCAAAGGAACCGCCCTAAGCTGGTTTAAATCGTATTTCTTAGGTCGATCTCAGTTTGTTCACGTCAATGATGAATCCTCCATGCACACCAAAGTTTGTCACGGAGTCCCACAAGGTTCTGTACTAGGATCACTTTCTATTCAGTTTATATATGCTTCCTTCAGGGAACATTATTAGGAATCACTCCATTAATTTTCATTGTTATGCCGATGACACTCAATTATATTTATCGATCAAGCCTGATGAAACCAATCAGTTAACTAAACTCCAAGCATGCCTTAAGGATATACAAAGTTGGATGACCTACAATTTTCTGATGTTAAATTCAGACAAAACTGAAGTTCTTGTAATTGGACCCAAACACCTCAGAAACTCTCTTTCTAGAGACTTAGCTACTTTAGACGGGATCACCCTGGCCTCCAGCTCCACCGTAAAGAATCTTGGAGTTGTTTTTGATCAGGATTTGTCCTTTAATGTCCACATAAAACAAATTTCGAGGACTGCATTCTTCCACTTACGTAACATCGCCAAAATCAGACACATCGTGTCTCAAGTGGATGCAGAAAAACTAGTCCACGCATTTGTTACTTCTAGGCTGGACTATTGTAACTCTTTGTTATCAGGCTGCTCCAATAAGTCTCTTTGCAGCTAATTCAGAATGCTGCTGCACGTGTTCTGACAGGAACCAAGATCAGAGATCACATCTCTCCCATTTTGGCTTCCTTGCATTGGCTACCTATCAAATCTAGAATAGAATTTAAAATTCTTCTCCTTACATACAAAGCTCTTCATGGTCAGGCACCATCATATCTAAAAGAACTCATAGTACCTTACTACCCCTCTAGAACACTGCGGTTCCTTGTGGTTCCTATAGTTTCCAAAAGTAGATTGGGAGCCAGAGCTTTCAGCTATCAAGCTCCTCTTCTGTGGAACAAACTACCATTCTGGGTTCGGGAGGCAGACATGGTCAACACTTTTAAGAGTAGACTTAAGACTTTCCTTTTTGATAGAGCTTATAGTTAGGGCTGGCTCAGGTCATCCCTTAGTTATGCTGCCATAGGACTAGACTGCCCTCCTCTCTCTCTCTCTCTCTCTCTCTCTCTTTCTTTCTTTCTTTCTTTCTTTCTTTCTTTCTTTCTTTCTTTCAGGGTTATGCCTAGTCATGCACGGTATTAGTTGAAGATACAGTCACATCTCCCTTTCCTCACTCGAACAGAGGGTCTAAGGACAGAGGGTGTCACTCCCTGTACAGATTGTAAAGCCCTCCGAGGCAAATGTACTTTGTGACTTTGGGCTATACAAATAAAATTTGATTTGATTTGATTTGATTTGAAGATATGGCTTCATAAGGTAATTCTTTGTAGCTAAACAGTATATACACACTGCTACAATAAATCTGTGATCAGCTAACAATTACCTTTACTACTGTTTTGATAGAGATTATAATTAGACACAGAGTTAGACTGAGACTGCTATAGCCCTAGATCTCTGGGGGACTTCCCATGATGCACTGCGCTCTTCTCTTATATTGCTGCTGTGCATCTCTCCTTGTCTGTTAAAGAAAGTTTAGTGCTTGCTCATAGTGGGAATTGTTGGGTCTATATATAAAGTGCCATGAAATAACTTCTATTATGATTTGGTGTTGTGTAGATAAAAATGGTTTAACTTTGTCCTGCTGTGTATACTGTGCACATAACAGACATTTTGGTAGACTTGCTTACAATTTGACTTCCAAATAATGGATAAAAAATCTTTATCACTAACTTTTGAAATTTGTGTGAGCATCCCAATATCAGACCAATGAACTTAGAGAACAAGACATGAGAATTTTCCTTTAACATCAATGGTATGATTTCTGCCAGTAAAATGCATATGCTTTGAATTTTCAATTTATGGATTGTAGCCACATGGTTGAATGCACTATAACTGACTTTGGAAAATCAGCTAAATGAATGTAATGTAATGTGATAGTTTTGATAGTTTTCTCCAACAGATGAGATTATGTTACAGTTTTGTGCTTCACAGCAGCGTCTGCAATGTGTCATCCTCTAAAATCATTCACACGCACTTGAGACTTACCAGAACAGTAGAGCACCTTGTCCCTCCTCGCCTGGCTGCTACTGATGAATACCAATAGTACCATCACATTCATCTGAATAATCCACAAGGCCATATCGATAACCTAACAGGAAACAGACAGTTATACTGACAGTTTGATTACACAGTATCACATTCTCAGGAAACTTAACTCAGCCGCCAGACAAGAGTAAATCTGCGACTGACTTTTAGCTGCTGTCTACTGAAAGACTGCTGGCCAAGGACCCTGAACTATCATGTGTTCATAATCGGGAGATCTGGAATCTGGGTGGAAGGAAAGGCAAGAAAGAAGAGTTAGCATTAACTACGCATCAAAAGGCTATTCACCATAGCCAAACACTAACTGTGACAAACAATGCAACAACAACTAGGACCAGCTGGGCTTGTGGTTAGAGGGCTTTGCAGGTACTCTACTCTAGAACTGGAGTCACATCCAGGTAATTCTTATTTCTATGTTGTACAGGCTTTGCTATTGGTTAGAATGATTTGGACATAGCTCACCCGACTCACCTGAGCATAGCTACCCAACTCCAGGTAAGACTACAGGCTGTTGTCATCCCATGACTCAATTACTGTAACGCCCTCCTGATGGGCCTCCCAGTCTGCACACTGAAACCCTTTCAGATGATCCAGAACCTACCCAAAAGGTCACGTTACCCTGCAGTTCATTGATCTCCACTGGCTACCTGTAGCAGCCTGCATTAAATTTAAATCACTAATGCTGACTACAAAATAGTCTCCAGTTCTGCTCCCACCTAATTGAATGCCTTTATACAGGCATATGTTACCTCCTGACCATTGACCTCCTCCAATGGGCAACAATGACCCGTAATCCAAACAATCCAAACTTTTCTGCCTGTTGTACCCTGTTGATAGTGTCCTACCAGTTCCTACCAGAGCAGGGGCGTCCCTCTCTACCTTCACAAAACTCCGGAAAACCCAGTTCTTCAGCAAGTATGTCTCCAAGCATTACCAGCTGTAGAGGGTTAGACCATGATAAGTCTAACCCTCTACAACTGCAACTAGACAGATAGAAAGACAGACCACAACATAGCCACAGAAATACACATTCAATACAGCACATTTCTCCCCCTATCTCATACCCGTAGCTCCTATACATGGCGGTTACCGGGGTGCTTTGTTGAGAGATTCTATGGCAAAGGCACAAAACTCCTGCCATACCGTGCTCGCTAACAGGCCAGGGACCTGTGTCTGTGACTGGATGGAAGCAGTATGAACAGGTAGAGGGGGTGGCTCGGGTCGTGTGCTATACTGTGTACTCTGTGTGTAGTGACTTTACTGTTGAGGTCTGAGAGGTTGGGGGTAGGGAGACCAATGATTTTGGATGTGTGTCAGTTTGTTCCTATTGGTGGCAGTTAGCAGTTAAAGAAACAGGTTACACAGTACAGGAGAATGGGTTGGACTATTCTTTTGTACAGCAGTAACAGAAGGTGGGGGCAACAGAAAGTGCTTAGAGTTTGCGGACGGCAGAGACTTTGACGGCAGTGTTTGGGTCGATCCCCGGTTCGATCCCCTCCAGTCTGCATGACGAAGTGTCCTTGTCCTTGGGTCCTTGGAACCCCAAATTGCTCCCGAAGGCTGTGCCATTGGTATGTGAATGTGGGTAAATGGTTAGCTCCTAAAACTGATGAGCAGTTGGCACCTTGCATGGAGGCCAATGCCATCAGTGTATGAATGGGTGAATGAGATATGTACTGTAAAGCGCTTTGAGTGGTCGGAAGACTAGAAAGGCGCTATATAACTTCAGTCCATTTACCTTTTATTGTCCAGTATGAGTCTGAGGTATTTGATGCATGATCCACTGCGGATGACTCTATGAGAGTAGCACTTATTACTGCACAAATATGTCCTTGTCGCCTACAAAGTATATGGTAAATGGACTGTACTTATATAACACCTTTCTAGTCTTCCGACCACTCAAAGCACTTTTACACTACATATCTCATTCACCCATTCACACACATTCATACACTGATGCAAAGTGCCAACTGCTCAACAGTTAACCATTCATACATATTTGCACACCGATGGCACAGCCTTTGGGAGCAATTTGGGGTTCAGTATCTGTATCTGTATCTGTGCAAGGACACTTCTACATGCAGACTGGAGTAGCTGGGGATCAAACTGCCAATGATCTGATTGGTGGACAACCCGCTCTATCTGCGAGCCACAGCTGCCCCTATATATACACATGTATATACCACATGGTGTGAAGCTGTCCAGACCACCGTGGCCTGCCATAATTACTGCTGCAAATTAGGGTTGTCAAAACAATGATACCTTTTCCAATATCATGCAAAATGATACAATGTCTGGTGAAATGTGAAATACATGAAATTGTATCTGAAGTAGCAAAGTCATTAAAATAAAAGATCTAGAATCCGAGCAATGCCATACAGGATCAATTAACATCCCCACCTCATGTGAGGATGAAGAGAGAGAGATTATCAGGTATTACGTTGAAGACACAGACATTTTTATTTTACAAGCCTGCACCATGTACAACAGAGAACACAGATGGGTGGTGCCACATACCATTTGAAAACAGAATCAAGGATGAAAAACAGGTCCCTGTGGTGGACCAGGGCGTGCCAGTGTGTGCAATAAGACACAGAGGTGTCAGATTATATAATACCCATATCAGTTACACTGTCATTCTGTGAGAAACAATGCAACTGGTCCTCAAAATGTATTCAGTGACATTTATGTTTTTACAAACTCTATGTGCAGCACAAGTCGTTTATAGTAAAATAAATGTAACAATTTATGAAAATTAGGTGTCAAAATCGGTTAAAATGAGCAGGATTCAGCTCCAGGACTGTGGGGGCGTGTCCGTTGAAGGCGCTGAAGCCACGCCCACTTGTGGGAGCAGTCAGCAGTCATTTTGAAGCGACTGAAACGTGTCAGATGAGTTCAGAAAATGACGGAACTAACTTTGAAACACTCTGATGAGTTCATCTCTATCTCTATTCTAGGGATGCAGGGCTCAGGGTGGCCTCAGCATGTCAACCACCCTTTAAGGACCGCCCACAAAATCCTGGACTGAAAATTGGTGAAAAACTGTTTTAATCTCGAACTCCACATTTCGGTAATATATCGTTACTAAACTCTTTTCACGTTTTTAACAACTATTTTCCAACATATTTAATGTATTCTGAAAGAAATCTCAGAGTTCCCTTTACACAGACTTTAAAATACACCCCTAATGTGGATGCAGTACAGTTTGGTGTTGTTCCAGGACTGGACATGAGGTGATGTCGATACAGAGTGGCCTAAATAATGCTGCTGAACAGAGGGGTTGGCATCAGAATTGTAGTGATTGTACTGTAGTTATCTGCACATCCAAGGAAGTAATTTGACACTGTCAAAGCAGGTTTATATTTATGAGCTGCACAGCCTAAAACGCCGTCAATAAATAGACTACTGTACACCAAACAGTAGTCTCTAATAGTCAGACTATAGTCTGGTCTCTTATATGCTGACAATTATTACTTAAGCAACAACTGTACACAGAACTTTGCCAGATCCAGGCAGGTAAGTGTCACTGACTCTTGCCTGACACTTCCAGCCAAAGTTACAAAGTTAACTGATGATAAGTTATGCTGCACACAAGCTGGGAAAAGAGCGACAAATACGTCAGCCGGGACCACGTTATGGAACAGTGTTCGGTGCTGTGCCGCTTTGCCTGTGGACAGACGTCCGTCATGTTTTCTGTTTGACAGATGACTAGGGACACTTGATGAATCAATAAAACGTGTTAACAATAAGCGTAAGGCACATTATCTCTAACCATTCTTTAATATTGCATGCAAGCTCCTGATGGTGTACTGCTCAGGTGAGACTGACAGGTGAACGTCATATAAAAACCATTAAGTTCTGTTCTAATCTGGACTGATAATGTATTCGGTACATGCCGAATTATAGACGGGCTCAAGTTGAATTGTAAAATATATTTTATCATTGAAATTGAACGATGGTCGTTAAACGGGGAACAGATCCAGTTTAAATTCATAGATTCCGCAGAAGGGTTTGGTTGTCAGTGCAGGACAGCTGATAGCTGATCGGCTAGCCGGCGGACAGTCTTACCTGGTGAGCAGAACAAGCTACACTCAGCCGGTGGACTGTGACGGCGGGCTCGGGATAGTTATAGCGGTGACAGAGCTGTGATCATCGAACTACTTTTCCTGGACATATCAGTGTCTCAGCACAAGTTACTCATCTATCAGCACTGACGCCTTTCATTCATTTAAAGTACACGTTTTGTATTTCCGGCCCTGACTTTCAAAGTAAAATCTGTATCGACCTTTATCTGCAATGTTACACTGTTACTGAGATCAGTGTACATGTAGGAAGCAATCCACAGTGAGGAACGCGCGTTTTTCTGCCATGCTCATCCTGCCTTACTCTATCATTCTGTCCACATGAGATAGCGTGTGCTTTAATGCTGAAGGCTGACAGGAAGTCTCCTTTTCTTTGCCTCATTCCTTCTGACTTGACGAGCTGACAGGCGCGTTTTTACGTGCCTGTCCACAGTGAAGCCACGTTCAGTCGAGCGTCGACCTGATCAGCCAATCACGTTCCAACCTCAAAGCACGCAGACAAATCACACAGCTATGGTGTCTTCACTTTAGAACATGAGTGTGTCTCTGACTGAAGACCTGTGACCAGTGTTTAAGCAAGAGAAATACATGTTATAAATAAATAACAAAGCAGTCTGCTATGAAGAAATACTACTACAACAATAAAAACAATCAGTATGTGTGTGTGTGTGTGTGTGTCTATGTGTGTCTATGTGTGTGTTTATGTGTGTGTATTGGCGACTGTGACACAGGGAGCCAGGTGGTGTCTTCACAGGGGCATCTGACCTGGTTTCCTTGCTACTAATTGAAAGCCATCTACAATATCAAGGTCTTCATTGCACAGGTAGATAAAAATATGTCCTTACATAACAAGCAGGGGAGTGAAAGCCAGACATTCCAAGTTGGGTGAAAACAGTTATGCAGTAAATAACAGTGTTGCTGAAAGGAATAGATTTGCATAAAAAGTTTTTAGGTGCTGTCAATATTTCAATATATTGTTTAAAACGTCCACAGTACATTAAGATTATAGTTGGACACGGCCAGCCTCTGATTTAGTTGTAGTGAGATCTGCAGTTGGACCCTCTTGGACACAGTTAGAAAGGAACACTACCACCAACAAAAGGAGAATGTATTGAGGATGCACAATGATATATAGAGTGTATGATCTCAACTGAACAATCCAGCAGAAGCTGAGCACATACTTTGAAAGGAAAGCCTCTGGTCAGATGAGGAGATGCATGCTGACCTTTAACTAGACATCCAGACCAGATTAAGAGATTTGCTGAACTTTCCTACATCTTCATGAGCTGCCAGTGCTGCAGAACACGTGTATATACACACTGCATACTGTGTACAGTATGTGCAGTGTGTGTGATATTTGCAAAGGTTGATGTTGCTTTGTACAACAGCAAGGTCAAGGTGGATAAACAAGAATTATGTGACTGTTTTGAACAAAAGCAGGGGCCATGACATATAGTGTTCAGTGGGTGTGGATATTAAAAGAGCAATTTCATTCTACAAACACCTAAAACAAGTGTCCCCATGAACTCCTACCATTACAACACCCTGCACTGCCAAGAAGAGAACATAGAGAGGACTCCCCTCAGGCAGACCAATTAAATTATAGCTAAGAGCAAAAATGACATAAATCAAAACAAACTTCAATGATGCTCTAAACAGACACTATACAGTGACAGATTATCTGAACATGATGACTGATCAGAAACTGAGAAAGAAATTAGACGTGTACAGACAGAAAGAACTTTATTCTGATGTTTTTAGAACAACTCTGACCAGACCAAAATTCAAACTTCTACCTGGAGAAAATAGTGTCAGCACCACAGAAGCATCTCACACTCCTTTTGGTGCAACAACAAAACACGACAAAGAAAACAGGAAAAGCTCAGAAGCAGAGGTAGCTGTTCCCCCAGTGACGCCGAAATCAATGAGTCTGCCAATGAATGTAAAGTGAGTATCTCAGCATATCTGCTGATCTATGGGATCAGTTTGAATGTGCTCCCCAGAGGAAGGAAGGAGGCAAATAAGATGGGTGAGGGGAGACACTAGGTCTGGATTAGACTGGTTTCACATCTCCTGCAGGTGTATCTGACTACATAGCAAAGTTTGTACTGATGACTTGTAAAGCTTGAGTTACTGTTGTTTTGTATGTCAGATAGATACACACATACTGCTGACCCAGGTCAGTGAAATCCAGTCTGGTCTGGACTGACTGAATTAAAGAATTTACATGCATGCAAACATGCACTGCTAAAAGTAACAATACTATTAAGAACCACTCAGTTGTTTCAGTTGAGACCAAACACACGTGTTTATGTTGAAGTGAAAAAGTAACACACTGTCCATCAGGAGACAATGAGACAGTCAGGCTCATTTAGTGAAGTCCATTGTCCACCCTGCTCATTTGCATCATTTTGGAAGACTATTAATTAATCAATGAATTAATTAATATTTACTTATTACAGTCATGAACTCTATTGACAGTGTTGATCCTGTGACATTTTCTTGAGCAACACGCAACAGCAAAAATGACTCTTACACACAATGTAGTCTAATGTAACAAGCGTGTTTGCAGAACACATCTGTGCTCCTTAGAGAGAAATCCTGCATAGACTTGGTGATGTTGTTACCTGTTGTGTAACCCATTTGTGTTTAAAATACCATTTAAAATACAAAATACCGTTTTAAACACAAATATACATAGAGGTCGGCTGCTGCTCAGGACTGATCCCGACTCCTCCAGTCTGCATGTCCCCAACCTCACGTCTTTGCCATCACTGTATGAACAGGTGAATGTGACACTGTATGTGCAGTCCATTAACCCTGTTGTGGAGACAAACAAGTAGAACATAGTAAAACAAAACAAATATCTCAGAGCTGCTTATCCATAATTAATGTCCGTGTCATCTGGACAGCACTGTTACAGTGTGACCTTGACAACAGAGTGTGCTCTGTGTCTAATCTGCTCTGACAGCTATCGGTGACAGCTAATTCAAAGCTCCTCAATCTAAACCAAAGGCTGACTGATAAACTCTGCCATCCTGAAAGGATTATTGACCTCCTCAGTGGTGTATGGTACCAGACTGATGGGATAATTGTTTCTCTTCTTTTGTATGTTTAGCAGAAAGGACACTGTTTGATCCTGTCATTTAAAGTGCTGTGTCGACCTCAGATCAGTCTCTTTGTTTAGACACTATGTGGGATTCCATCCACCATCCACTTTTTATGCATTTTCAATTTCTATAAAAATAACTGTAGCAACATGTAAAAGGGCCTACACACAATCAGCTGCACACACTGGATTTGGCTGTTAGCAAGGGAGTTGATATTTCTAGCACTGATATATATAATCAGGGACTTTATGAGCATTTCTGTGTTCTCTTTCTTCCTTTCACACCAGGTCAGTTTCTGTCAGAAACCTGAAGTGGTTAACATCCTCTCTAGAAGCAGAAAGTTCTAGTAAATTCACAAGTTCTAAATTTCACCATGGAACCATACAACCGCACAGACACAGTTAACGTGTCAACATTCAATACTCATACTATAAATCATGAGTAACGACAAAGGACTCATCTCTGTACTTGTACTGTTAGATCTTAGTGCCGCATTTGACACCATTGACCATCAAATTCTCTTACAGAGACTGGAACATCAAATTGGCATCAAAGGAACCGCCCTAAGCTGGTTTAAGTCGTATTTCTTAGATCGATCTCAGTTTGTTCACGTCAATGATGAATCCTCCATGCACACCAAAGTTTGTCACAAAGAGTCCCACAAGGTTCTGTACTAGGACCACTTCTATTCAGTTTATATATGCTTTCTTTAGGGAACAATATTAGGAATCACTCAATTAAGTTTCATTGTTATGCCGATGACACCCAATTATATTTATCAATCAAGCCTGATGAAACCAATCAGTTAACTAAACTCCAAGCATGCCTTAAGGATATAAAAAGTTGGATGACCTACAATTTTCTGATGTTAAATTCAGACAAAACTGAAGTTCTTGTAATTGGACCCAAACACCTCAGAAACTCTCTTCCTAGAGACTTAGTTACTTTAGACGGGATCACCCTGGCCTCCAGCTCCACCGTAAAGAATCTTGGAGTTGTTTTTGATCAGGATTTGTCCTTTAATGTCCACATAAAACAAATTTCGAGGACTGCATTCTTCCACTTACGTAACATCGCCAAAATCAGACACATCGTGTCTCAAGCGGATGCAGAAAAACTAGTCCACGCATTTGTTACTTGGCTGGACTATTGTAACTCATTGTTATCAGGCTGCTCCAATAAGGACTTTGCAGTTAATTCAGAATGCTGCTGCACGTGTTCTGACAGGAACCAAGATCAGAGATCACATCTCTCCCTTTTTGGCTTCTTTGCATTGGCTATCTGTTAAATCTAGAAATCTAGAAGCGATTCATGGTCAGGCACCATCATATCTAAAAGAGCTCATAGTACCTTACTACCCCTCTAGAACACTGCACTCTCAGGATGCTGGGTTCCTTGTGGTTCCTATAGTTTCCAAAGTAGATTGGGAGCTATCAAGCTCCTCTTCTGTGGAACAAACTACCATTTTGGGTTCGGAAGGCAGACATGGTCAACACTTTTAAGAGTAGACTGAAGACTTTTTGATAGAGCTTATAGTTGCCGGCTCAGGTCATCCCTTAGTTATGCTGCTATAGGACTAAACGGCTGGGACCCCAAGATATTGTTTGAAGATGTAGTCACATCTCCCTTTACTGAACACTCTACTCAAACCTTCTCTCTCTCTCTCTTTCTCTCTCTCTCCTCCATCACCATCACCATCACCACCACCATCTGTAAACATACACATCTCATTAATGCATGTTACTAACTAAACTTCTTCCCCGGAGTTTCTGTGCTCTCTTTGACTTGATTTGATTTGATAACTCTGTATGTAGTAAAGCATCTTAGTTTATCCACCTGCTGTTTGACACCCAACAGATTTTACAAAAATCGTTCCATTTGCTTCAAAATGGATGTAGTAAAAATTGTCACTCAAGCATTTTTTCAAAATCACAGAAAACTGCAGTTGTTAGCCTCTAATAGAAGCCTGAAACTGAAAGAGATCCAGACCATTCTTCTCTTGAGAAAGCCGTTTTTGATTCTGCTGAATAACTTTTTGAATGTTACTGATTCAGGTAAAACATCATGTACAACCATGTAGCCTCTCTTTCCATCCCTCTGTCACTCCCTCACTCTCACCTTAACCCTAATCTCCTTATTTGTTCACCTTTTCTCTCCAGTTCTCTCCTCTTTCCCTTAGATTCAGGCTAATCAAAGCAAATGTTGTTTTGAAATTCTCTGTTTCCTTCTCTGACTCTGTTTGGTTGATTTGGATTTCCAGATTCCCACAAATATCATCACACATTCATCTCAGAACAGAACAGACAAAGTGGCTGCTTATGAGCAACAACCACTGGACTCATGTTCTTGCTGACCATCTGCTTTAACTGCTCACGTTGCTGCAGTGATGTAGGCACGTACTCCTGGGTGTGTCAGTACACCATGACATTATTGTTGGGTTCAACAAAGCACAACAGTCAGAGGTGAAACAGAGAACTTTAAGCAGAAAGAGCAATAAATCACTGCTTCTCAACATGGTACTCTGTAATTCTTTGTCCAGAATGTCTCATTTTGCACTTCTATACATATATACAGACTGTGTGAGCTGAGACTGTGGACGGTTTGGATCTTGATAGCAGCTGTGCTAGCAATAAGGAGTTGATTAAAAATTCTCGGATTCTTGACAAGCAGGACAATTTTCAGATTGGACATTAGTTTGATAAAATAATCACTAAGGTTTACTTTCGACCACACGTCACAGTCTTGATAAGAAAATTATGATGACAATATGATTAAAAACCATGACTATAATAGTCATGATCAAAATAATTAAACCTTTAAATATTTCAGATGAATGAAAATAAATAGAGCTTTGTAAAACTTTAAACTAAACATTTGAACTTGAAATTATTTTAATTAAATGAATTATTGTCCAAATAAATAAATATGACTAATGAAATGTTTTGATGAACCATATGCTACTGCCAGCACTCTCCACCGCTATCATCATCCTGACCACTTCCCTACATCATCTGTGTAGTACAAGGATGTAGCACTTCCTGAACTATAAAAATTGTTGCCATTGAAGAGAATCATCATTTCCTCAAAATGCATTTGGCAAACCATCTGTTAGGAGCGCTTTCAGGAAACAGTGCTGATAGAGGTAACCTCCACTTTAGTATCGCCAGACAGACACGACTGTTGATTTTGAATTATTTATTTATTGACATTCAATAACAGCATCTGAAAATGTACTGAAAGTTACAGTTTAGGTCACCTGACAGCACTAAGGTAAGGGTAAAGAGCTAAAAAAAAGATTGTAGTTATTAGTAATACATTAACTTCATGTCTTAATGTCTTCATAGTCATGAGCTACTGTATGTGTTCATCTACCACCACAACCTCTGCACGTGTCAGTGTTTTCTGAATTCTTCATTCACTACATTTTCTCCAGAACATTTCAATGAGACCATCATCTTCAACCCTGAATAATGTATCAAATAGCATATAGAGGTGGAGGGCACTAGTTTAGCATAGATGGAAGGTGAAAACAGAGAAAATATACATTTGTAATTTAAATTAACCATAATTGTGTAACTACACTGAGGTACAGAGCCAATGAAGCTGGCTGTGACATTATCTGCCTCATGGTATTGAACACAAAGGACGTGGTGATGAGAGGGGTGTCAAGAGGAGGGCGGGTATTTGGATGGTTTTTGGGGGATGGTGAAGGGTAAGGGGGCATTTGAACTGATGGAGCATTGAGAGAGGGGGAGCAGGGAAATTGCACATTGGTTTATCTACCAGTTTTACAGCATCTCATCTAAATGTTACGTTTTTATTGTGCATATTGTGTGTGCCTTTACATTTTTTGGCTAAAAATATAATATACAATTCACTGGTTTGAGAAATACTGTGTAGGAGAGCTTTTTATTTATTTATTTACAAAAGTTGCTTTGTTTATTTCATAATGATAATAAACACAAAAACTGAATTCCAGAGATTTTAAAAACAAAATATTTTCCTGCTGAATGTCACCTTGCTAATTTTATTTGCATTTCATGTCTATTTTAAAGCCGGTGTGACAGGGAGCTCCTCTAGTGGGCAGAGCTCCAACGGCACCAATTGGAGGTGTCATGTGGAATCATTTCATTACACTGGGCGAGGGAATTAACCTTGACGTTGAGTAGAAGAGCTGTAATTTAGAATTCACAGCGTTAAAGAAGATTGCCTGTCAGGTTTGTTCCAGTGCCAGCTTTTTACTGCATATACTCGAGGTTTCCATCTATTAAGAGTCAGATTTGATAAAGAAACGATCTGATATAAGAAACATGTGGTCTAGTTTCACTGGACCTGCAAAAAGCAGGTCAGGGTTGACAGTTCTAAAATAAAAGTCCTTGACAGGTATGATCCAGGTCTTGGATGACTGACACCTCATCTGCTGGAAATGAGCCGAAAATCAGTAGCCTTCTGTCTGCCCTGTTCTTATTTTGACTTGCTGTGGGTTCAGAGTTTTGGGGCCTAATAAAATCTTGAAACAGCACATTAATACACTGAATAGTTGTCTTTGATCTACAGCATGGACATTACAAGTTATCAGCCCAAGTTATCAAATATGTTTTTAAACCAGTGAGCCAGTTTTCTAAAAGAAAACTAATTTGGATTGCAAATAAAGAATTCAATAAATAAGACAATTCTTTGAAATTCATTGGGTTATCTGACAATTACACTCTTCAAGTTATTATTAGAGCTATCAGAGCAGAGACCATCTCCTAAAGCTTAAAACCTAAAAAACATAATAAGTTATGTAATGATCACTGGCAATAAAGTCTATTTATTTTACATGCCTCTTCAAATGGGCTTGACTTACAAGTGCATCTTTGTACAAGTGCAAAAATGGCCTCGCCCTGGATATAGTCAGTCAACAAAAAAATATAATAGCAAAGATCTCATGTGTTAAGACAAAACTGGTAAACCCAAATGCAACACAGACTAAGGGAACCCGTAATCAGTTTAAGGGAGTTTATTGTCAGTAGTTCACAAATAATCAGGGTGGCAGGGTGAGAAATGAGGTTCAGATCCTGGGAGGCGGAGGCTGAATCCAATACTGAGGAGTGGCAGGCTAAAAGGCTGGGTGATCCTGGGAGATACAAGAACACCAGGTTCAGGCAAGTAACCAAAAAGGTAAGGCAAAATAACAAGAGATGACTGTAGCAAAGTACTACAAGTCAAGTTTAAATACTGAGGACACTGGCTTTGATTGTCATGACCAGTTACAGCCAGGCCAAGCAGCACACACACACACACACAACCACAGACAAACAAAGAAACACATCTGTGAACAAATAGAAAGAAGACGAAACAAGGCACAGAACAACTTTTTGTCAGTTCTAATTGTCAGTGAAGGGTTCACACATTTTAACAGCAATCACATTGTTACAAGCATAGATCTAAATTGTTTATGGTAAACTTTGAAAAGAGGGTGAGATAAAAACACTCTCTCCACCAATCCAACACAGTAAAAAATAAAGAAAGCTATAAATAAAGACAGGTACTTTTAATTCTCCCAAAATATACTGAGACTGAACTTGCAGCTTGGGCCCCTCTGGTGGCTGTGGGGCTACTGACTTATCACTTACCTCTGTGTTACTCAGGTAAATGAGAAAGTGAAACCTTATGGCGTCATTTTCACCTACCTTACGAGCCATGCTGTCCCCCTCTAAGTGGCTCATGAATTAGATACAGATCTCACATCAATACACTCAGATGTTTTATCTGTCATTGGGTCAAGTCAATGGAAGAAGATCTGATACTGGAACCAGTTTGTGTCTACAAACTGGGGGTTAAGAGAAGCTTTGGTAACTAAGCAAGCACTAGACACAAGTGAGTGAAATGGACATTCAATCTTCTCATACACCTCCTCATTTTATAGGTGTATAAGAGAGGTTGATCAGATTGTTCAAAAAGAATATTGCTAACCGTCACAAGGCAACAAACTCTTGGCGATTAAAAAAAATAGAAGTAATAAGTAGTAAGTACTGTGAATAGTCATCCATTGACAACCATATATTGCAAACTGGACTTTTCAAGAAAGATGTTGATAGAAATAAGTACAATATATTAAGACTTATTCTGTTATGTTTAGAATGAGGCTTTTATATCTACAGGTGCTGTGGGTCCTCCTCCACAGCGTCTGCCATGTTGAATTCCTACATTTCTACAGTAGCCCACAATGGACAAACTAAACACTGGATCTAGATCTTCCTGTTTTCTGCATCTCTGAAACAGGCCTCCATGAAATGGGTGAACCTGAAAGTTGGGGAGTGTTCTTGCCCTCTTTAAAGCCTGGTTGTTGTTGTTGTTGTTGTTTATACATGGAGTGATTGTTTTTAATAAGCACATATTCTTCTATTTATAGTTTGTCATCAGTGATGCTGCAAGTGTTTGTTTTCCACAAAATACCAATTAACCTTGTCCTCAGCTCTCCTCAGCTCTCCTCAGCTCTATGTTGGTATATGGGATTACACACTTGATGACTTGGCACTGTTCCTGTTATTAAGGTCTACAACATGACATTCTAAATTTGACCCTATGATATTTAGTTTGCTTCTACTGACTTGAATGTAATATAACTGATTAGTGTGTTTATCATGAATTATGTCCTGGTTTCATTGGACACCAGTAGTACTCCATGCTGTTGGATTAGATTTATTGTTTAACTAATCATATAGACTTTACAGAGCCTGGAGGTGTATTTTGGATCATTGTTAAGTTAAAAAAAGGTTGTTCACAAAAACAAATGACCACAAATTAAGGTCCCACTAAGCTCAAACCAGATGGGATGGTATGTCACTGCAGAATGTTGTGGTAGCCATGCTGGTTATCTGTAATTTTGAATAAATCACCAACAGTGTCACCACCAAAGCACATCTTCCATGTTTGATGGTGGAAATCACACATGGAGATACATTCACCTTTTCTGTGTCTGACAAAAACATGGCAAGAAATTCTACTAATTAACTTTCAACAATGTACACCTGCTAATTAAAAATCATTCCAGGTGATGACCTCATAAAGCTGACTGATAGTGTGCAAATGTAAATGGACTGTACTTATATAGCCAACCATTCAAAGTGCTTTTTACACACCATATCTCATTCACCCATATTCATACAATGATGGCATTGTATGGTGCCAACAACTTTTTAGGAGTTAAGCATTCATACATGGTGCAGCCTTGGGAGCAATTTAGAGTTCAGTAACTTGCTTGCTTCTTCGACAAGCAAGACACAGACTGGAGGAGCCGGGGATCGAAGTGCCGATCATCTGATCGAACCGCCGATCATCTGATTAGTGGACAACCCACTAACTCCTGAGCTACAGCCGTCCCAAAGCAAAAGAATCTGCCCCATATATTTGCATATATATTATTTCATAGTTTTGTCTTCAGTGTTAATCTACGAAAAAGAAACATCCTCATGTCTGAAGATTTTTGGCAACATTTGGCATTTGATGTTTGTGTTTCATTGTAATATCTTCTTTTGTAGCTGTATTTGCCTGACAGTTCCCATAGACACAAAAGGATAAAAAAGGATAATAAACAAAACTAACTAACTCTGGTGCTATAATTTTGATCATTTTAAAAATATCTCAATCTCCCAACTTTATGGAAGGCAGAAACCTTCAGGAGAACCCAGCTTATGGTGGTGAGTTTAGAGAGGGAGAGGGAGAGAAGATGCACAGAAGCAATACAAATAGACCTATAGCAGCATAACTAAGGGATGGTTTAGGGCCAAGCACCAACCTCTGGGACTGTGAAGTGAAGTTTATGCAGAGGTGCCAAAAACTGCAGTTCGTCAAACGTTCACTTGAGGCTGGCTACAGAACGAGTCAGTCTCCATAAGCCCCCATGTTAAAATGTCCACAGCAGAAATAAACATGTGACTAATTGATTGACAGGTGGGTGCCGTTACAGGTGAGCACCCAGGCATCATTCAGCACCCCTCAGCTCCACCTCTTTGCCCATTTTTGGATTAGCCTGGAGGCAGGCCTGCCAAGATGACTAGAGCCAGCACACTGAGCTTCAGAGTGGCTCTTCAGAAACCTGTAGGTGACGTTAAGCATACAACATTCATTCTTTTGAGATAAATACAGTCACTGTACATACCACACATTCTCCACATTCTGCCTGCATATTCTACACACACCATCCAAGTGCTTTCTGGTCACAAGGCTGCTGTCTGCTGAATATGTCTGGTCTGTGTTGCTGACAGCAAGGGAAGCTGCACCATGGCTGAACAGCCCAACATCTTCATTCACTGCCTGTCGTAATAATCAGACACACACCATCTCAACACTGGAACCTTTAACTGAGGCCTGTATGTGTGCATGTGTTTGTGCAGAGGATGCAGTGTGCTGCATATGACCTGAGGACAGTATCCTGTCACGGTCATCATTTTGCTTTTAGTTCTGCAGGTGCGCGACGCTTCTGCTAATCTTTTAGTAGGTTTATTTGTGATTTGATTTATGTATGGTTGAAATGGAGGTTAAAGGTAATCATGTAAATATGTTTTTATTGTGAAGACTGTAAGAATATAATTCTATTGAAAAGTCTCTGTCTCAGGAGAAGCAGTAGAGTAACCTCCACTAACGGTACAGTCTGAGGTAATGCCAGCTGAACAGAGCATATTTAAGCAGTTACAGCAGCAGCAGTTGTCTGTTGAGGAAGCACATACAGCATATCAGGTGTAGTTATGTCCATATGATAAATTCATTTTATTTGCGTTACTTTGAGTTTAACCTAATTAACTACGGCTGTATCTAAATTAATTTCCATGAGTCTGTCTCCTGTCTCCTACTTCAGCCTCTCTGGTCAACAATTTATTTTGACAAAATAATCTTAACTGATGCTTTTTCTGAAGCTCAGTCAAATTGCTCATTCATGGAACTACTCTGAACTACAAAGTAGTATTTCCAAGGTTAGATTCTTGAAAACACACATAATAACCTTACTCATGTCATATTTTTGTATTACTGCAGTAACCTTTTTCTGTAAAAAGAAATGCTCAGTTTGTGGCAACATGTATCCCAAAATGTAAAACAGATGCAGGAGTGAGAATAAACGGTATGTGTGCAAAGTAATAATGAAAAACTATATAAAGAATATTTCCCATTTTAGCTTTAGAAAATAAAATGGTAAAAGGGTGAATTAGGCCATGCTGGTATCATTTAACTTCAGGACACACAGAGTTTAGTAGTGTGCTGTGGCCCAGTGTATTCTGAATGTTACCACAGTCCTTTTTGTCTGGTCATGTAAAAACAGTTTCTCCTGCATGAACACACATCATTTCCAGCTGTGAAATAGCCTGCTAACTTTCCTGTTTGAGCTTCACGAGAGGACAGAAGTCCTCCCCAAAAAGAACTCTAACCTATTGAACTAATGAAATCCCTAAGCAGAGTTCCTAAGCAGAATAATTCATCTGTCCTCACCATTTATTCCAGCCCCAACAGAAAAACTGATTATTCAAATCCTTCAGGCTCATATCACACACTGCCAGTTGTGTATCAATGTTTACCAACTCTTACAAACAAGCATGGCTGTGTGTGTGTGTGTGTGTGTGTGTGTGTGTGTGTAGACAGAGCAGCTGCTACTCTCTGGGTGTCTCCTAGGATAACAGCAGGTCCTCAATGTTTGTTGTGTGTGTGTGAGGGGCTATGAAGGACACTTCAATGAGACAGCCAACTGAATCATCAGGCCTGCATAACACACACACACACAGAGAGAGAGAGAGAGAGAGAGAGAGAGAGAGAGAGAGAGAGAGAGAGAGAGAGAAATAGAAGAACTAGTCACATTGCAAAAACATGCAACTGTAGGAACATCAAGAGGAAGGAAAAACAAGAAACAAAAAGTCGATGTATCAATACACTGTGACATCATTGTCAGGTGTGGTTACAGGTGCAACAGAGGACACCTGAGCATGTCAGAGCTGTTAGAATGAAGGACCTGACAGAGATGTCTTTGATTCTGTCACAGTACAATCAGAACGTACCTGTCCAGAGTCAAACATCCACCAGCAAAGTGCTGCCTTAGTGCTAACATCATTAAATTGAACTATTGCACAATTAATGTCATTATCCAGCCAAATGGTGAATAATCATGTTAATTTTAAAGCATGTTTTCTTATCTACCTGTATGTGGCCTGGTAACCCTGCATGTCACTGAAGATGGCTTGGTGGAAGAATGATCATTTGTTTTTTTGTTTTGTTTTATTGTTACTGCATATTTATTTTATAAAACCTAATGAAACCATTTTATAGAAGCAATAAGTCATGCAAGGCTGTGATTGACAGTGGTTTACAGTGGAACCACTGCCTCTTGGGGCCAGCTTAGTGCTGAAATTTGTGAGACCGCTCTTGTTGTGTCTATTCAGTAATGACTTACTTAAGGTAGCAAAAGAGATTTAACGTTTAATATTTTCAATATTATTATACAACCCCAATTCCAAAAAAGTTGGGACGCTGTGTAAAATGTAAATAAAAACAGAATACAATGATTTGCAAATCTCACAAACCCATATTTTATTCTCAATAGAACATAAACAACATATCACGTGTTGAAACTGAGACATAGAAAATATTAGCTCATATTGAAATTGATGGGAGCAACACATCTCAAAAAAGTTGGGACAGAGCGATGCTCACCATTGTGTAGCATCCCCTCTTCTTTTAACAACTGTCTGTACATGTCTGTGAAGTGAGGAGATCACTTGCTGGAGTTTTGGGAGAAGAATGTTGTCCCTTTCTTGTCTAGTGCAGGATTCTAACTGCTCAACAGTCCTGGGCCTTCGTTGCTGGATTTTTTGTTTTATATTGTGCCAAATGTTTTCTATTGGTGAAAGGTCTGGACTGCAGGCAGGTCAGTTCAGCACCCATACTCTTCTCCTGCAAAGCCATGGTGTTGTGAAGGATGCAGTATGTGGTTCAGCACTGTCTTGCTGAAATATGCAAGGCCTTCCTGAAAGAGACGTTGTCTGGATGCAAGCATATGTTGCTCTAAAGCCTCCGTGTACTTTTCAGCATTGATGGTACCTTTCCAGATGTGTAAGCTGCTGACGACATAGGCACTAATGCAACCCCATACCATCAGAGAAGAGAACTGGCTGCTGATAACAAGCTGTATGGTCCTTCTCCTCTTTAGTCCACACAGCACCCATGGTTTACAAAAAGAATTGAAATTTTTGATTGATCTGACCTCAGAACAGTTTTCCATTTTTCCTCAGACCATTTTAAATGAGCTTTGGCCCAGAGAAGATGAAAGCATTTCTGCATAGTGTTCACATATGACTTCTTCTTTGCATGATACAGCTTTAACTTGCATTTGTGGATTGCTCGTTGAACTGTGTTCACAGACAGTGATTTCTGGAAGTGTTCCTGAGCCCAGGCAGTGATTTCTAGTCAAGAATCATGCCTGTTTTTAATGCCTGAAGATCATGAGCGTCCAGTTTTGACCTTTGACCTTGTCCTTTGTGCACAGACACTCCTCCTGATTCTCTGAATGTTTGATGATATTTTACACCGTAGATGGTTGGATCTTCAAAGTCTTTGCAATTTCACATTAGGGAACATTTTTCTGAAATTTTTAGACGTAGTTTGTCACAGATTGGTGAACCTCTGCCCAAAAATGCTCCTTTTATACCCAGTCATGTTACTGACCTGTTGCCAATTAACCTAATTAACTGTCAAACGCTCCTCCAGTTGTTTTTGATTTGTGCCGTATACTTTTCCAGCCTTTTGTTGCCTCTGTCCCAACTTTTTTGAGATGTGTTGCTCAATCTATCAATGTGTTGCTCCCATCAATTTCAAAATGAGCTAATATTTTCTATAAAATGATAAAATGTCTCAGTTTTAACACGTGACACGTTGTTTATGTTCTATTGGGAATAAAATATGGGTTTGGAGATTTGCAAATCATTGCTGTTTTTATTTACATTTTACAAAGCGTCCCAACTTTTTTAGAATTGGGGTTGTATTACAATATTATTATATTATATTCAATATTTTATTTATGGGCCCAGAATTCCTTAAGCAAAAGTTTTCAAATTGTATACTTCAAATTAATTAATTCCAAACCAGTTAATTTTAGTGTAACATAGAGAGTTATTTAGTACACAGCAAATCAGCTGAACATAAAAAAAAGTCAATTGTGTTTATATACAAGCTTACAATTTGACATATATGGAGAAGGTGTGTGCAGTGATACATTATGTTTAAAGATAACAGTCTGTCGAGGTAAGAACAGCAGTGTGGTCCATGTATTTCATCCTGTCATCATCTCAGAGCTATGCTTCCCTCTAGTGTTGAATGTCTGTCAGCTGACATAAAAGAATGGAATAGTTAGCATAATATAAAAAGATGTTACTGTTTGATTCCTTCTCTTCTCTTCAGTCTTGCAGGATAACTTGTTATATAAAAAAAATGAAACCAATGTGTTTGTTCTGACATCCATTGGATTAGTGTACTGTTCTGATGTTTGTACTGTTAGCACTCACTGCTCAAGGTCAGGAAGCATTTCTATTCAGAGCTACATCATTTGACTAGATCAGAAGCTCTGACTGACACAGTCCTGTCGACATGTCCTGTCTGCTCTGCTTTGTCTCTGATTAAAAACCAGAGGTGAGAAGGAAAAGTGCTTTTTACATGATAAGTATAAGGCTGACAGTCTGTGTGGTAGCTGTATTAAAATATTACAGTAATGCTTGACAAGGAACTTGTAAATGATGTAAATGATGATTTCATATACTTAAAATCCTAGACTCTCCAACAATAAACAAGCCATTTTTCTTAGAGCAGACTTTACAGGAAAAGCACCTACAAATAAACATTGATAAGGCTCTGCTCTCTTTACTGTGTCAGTAAAGAAGCATGTACAAGACATGAAGCACCTAAATGTAATGCAGACTTCATTAATATTAAATACACACTGTGTTTTTATTGTCAAAACCATGTGAAAAGGCCTGAACTGAACAACTTGAAAAAACAAAAACAACCCTGAAAGAATTCTTTAAAATGGAAAGTTTCGGGCAACTGGACTGTTTGTAGATGTTTCGCCTCTCATCCAAGAAGCTTCCATCCAGTTGCCCCAGACTTAACCTTTTTGAAGAAAGATGACCTGGATGACTGAGAACCTTCACAAAACCCTGGATGGGCAACCAACATAACTGAATATGTCAAATTGCCTTCTATTCTTGGTTGCCTGCATCACTAGTAGTCTGCCTTACTTTTTTATTCTTTATCTGAATGAAGTTTGAACAAATTATTGGTAAACTTCATGGTGGTGATGATGGTTGTGCTGAAATAGCACACCTTCATTGTCCATGAGGTTACTACGAATTACATGAATTTATCACATTGTCTACACAGCCTATACACTGTAGGGCCTCTGAAATTAGCAATCTCCTCTGGGCCTGTAGGCTGCCATGTAGGGCCTTAAGGTTCCATTTGGCCAGGCCCAGACATGCAGGCTCTCTAAGGATTCAGCAATGAATCTGAATTTGCAAAGACAAGTGCAGGCATGATGAGGTGAATTGAAGTGAAACGATGAACTCAGAGCAACCAAAAGAAAAGTAAGAACATGTTCAAACAACTTTGGCCGTGCTGTACTTGCAGAAATTTGTAACCCAGAGGAATAGCTGTGGCTTTTATAGGCTAGATTTTGAAGAGCTGGAAAACAACCTGACTCTTACTTGGGAACTGGAGTCCACTGTACTGCAAAGTCAACAGAAGGAGCAGCATTGGTGTAAAACTGATGTCATGCAAATGGATGTCATGTAGGTAAAGAAAGAAAGTGGTCCTGTTCCAGTTGGTGGAAAGACTGAGCTAAAGACAGAGTTTGGTTTGGCTTGGATTGTCCATGGAGATGGAAGAAATGGGGGGAAGAATGAAAGTGAAAGAGAGAGCAAAGACTAAGCTGAGGTGAGAAGTTGCTTTTTGGTGCAGCATGGGACGAGGAGGAAACTTGCTTAGCGTGGTCAAGAATGGAGCAGCAGGAGGCTGGGTGAATCACATGTTGTGTGATTTGGGTCAGGCGCAGAATACGAGAGCGAAAGAGAAGGAAAGGGTTAGGAGGGAATTTATAGGAAAGTGGCATGGTCGAGGGTTGTACTGTTGAAACTTTGCTGCTCCAATTAAATATGTAAGATTCCTAAAGGTGTATTAAGATTCAGTCTTGGCCTCATAGTATTAGCCTCAGTATGGGGCAGCTGTGGAGGTAGAGCGGGTTGTCCACCAATCAGATGATCGGCGGTTTGATGCCTGGCTCCTCCAGTCTGTATGTTTGCCAAGAGGTCCACTCTTGGTGTGTGAGTGTTGAAGTACCTTCTCATGAGTGCCTCTACTGGTTTGAACAATGAATTTCAACAACTCATTACACACACGTCGCTTTTCACACTCCCCATTGTTTGAGCAAATTTGTTTAACAGAACAAAGTTCAAAACAATATAACATTAACAACTCTCCATAAATAGTATCTTCAAGTGCTCTGTTATTATGTTGTTGGTTTTTTTTGTATCATAAAAGCTGAACTTTAGTTGAAGGGGTCCACTGTTGACTGGCACACAATGACACAAGTTACCTCTTAGATATCATGGAGTGACATTCACACTCCAGCATGGATAAATAAATGGATCATTATCAAAAAAAAATAATAATCTAAACTGAATATCATATAATCTACATTGTTGTTATTTCTTTAAATGAGCACCAGCAATGTTGTCACCATTGACACAAATGTTTAAGCAATATCAGCCTACCATAATATATATAAGTAAAGTAACAAAAATACATTAGGACCTCTTTCAGATATATACAAGGGATAAATCACCTAGATGATTAACTCACAGAGACCACTGTTAAACTACTGTTAAACACCATATTAAGCTACACATATTCACTTTTAACTAGATGCATATTAGTAGAATATTGTCTCTTTATTAAGTCATTATAAAATGTATTAATGCCTTATTTTGCAAGACAATGCAGACTGCACTATGCATGCAACTCAATAGACCTCCCTTTCAACCCATCACTTAAAAATAGGATCCAACATAACAGAATCCAGATCTATGAATAAGGCTTTATATGTGGATTTCTGTTCTGAACTTTGTGCTATAAAATAAAAAGGTTGGTCTACACTTGGACTGTACAGAATGACACTGGTCCCCTGTTTAATGGTAGAGAATGATGCTTAACCAGTTTAGTTTTCTATTATTTTCTCTTTTACATTTCTCAAGTGTTTTGTATACAGCCTTACTCTGTGTTGGATGGCAATATAACACAGGTTTTTATAACCACAAAGAGAAAACAGCCCAAATAATGCAGAACTAAGATAACAAAAAAGATGATTAGTCACCTACATTCTCTTTGCCTACTTTAATCCACACTTAGGCCATGTTCTCGGGGTGTGGCTGTGTTTATGTATGATGAACTGAATTGCTATGAAACAAAAAATGGCGAATAACTTTTTATTTCTCTGATTCACTGGCCATAGCTGTCGGTGTATTTTTCAAAACAAATTGACACAAATCAAAATAATTTTTTCATG
Source organism: Miichthys miiuy (assembly GCA_036365135.1). Classification (NCBI taxonomy): domain Eukaryota; kingdom Metazoa; phylum Chordata; class Actinopteri; family Sciaenidae; genus Miichthys; species Miichthys miiuy. Next base: position 1,299,985 of record CM071616.1, read on the forward strand.
TCACTGTTATGCAGCATAGACTGCAGTCCAGACACAGAAATACAAGCTTTTGGCTGCATACCCTGCGACCCCTACTGACATAACTGAAATGCACTATCCCTATTCAAATGCACAATGCATGATTTGGTCTGAATCTGTCTTTATTTTATGCTAGCCCATATAAGAGTTTCTTTACATTTTGTGTTTCAACAATACACTAAAATGCCTGTTTGCAAAGCATATTTACACTTTTGGTAAGAACAAGAGAAGTTTAAATGATGAAATCCCTGACATGAGTGGCATTAGACACAATGTCTAAATATAAATACTCGCTGCTATTAACAGTTAGGGTCTCTGATGTTCTAATTTCTTCTCCTGCCTTCATTTTTGTGATTGCAAATGCACACAGATGTGGGCTTTTCTGCTCAAGTATCTATTGTAGTATAATAGTAAGTTTTTCTGTGGTACTGTCTAAGTTTATCATGCTCATCAGTATATGGAATGATTAAAACAGTTAATACATGTTGCTGAAATTTTCTGGAAAGCACTCACTAACACAAAATAAAGATCTTGAGTCAATCAATTGGTTCTTAAAGGTTTTGTCATTTTATTCTTGCAAGAGGAACAGTTCTACAAATGCACAAGACAGTCTGCAGAAAATGTTCAGGGTGGGGCAGTCCCACGCTGATTCTTGTTCACTTCTAAGGAGTATTCGTCATTATTATGATTTACTTATCTAACTGTAGCAGGTGGCTACAATGGAATGTGCTCATCACTATCAAACCTCACTAACAAGCTCTGCTGGACCGTGTGAATCAAGGTCCAGTTTATACATCAAACAACTACTGCTACAAACAACTTGCATAAATGAGAGAAAGATTTCTAAGTGCAAAGTACTGAGTAAAACCAAACAAGACTATAAGGCACACAGTTTTATACTTAAAAACTTTTTTGAATATTACTGAGATCAAACATGGCTATATATGGTTATAAAAGAACACACAATCATGTAATATAAATTTCCCATTACATTTCCCTCCTTTTGATTATAAAAATCACACTATAAGCAATATATATATATATATAAAATTAAATTTTCTCAACAACATCCAATGTGTGAATTCACGAGGATTCAAAACACATCATCATAATGAGAAACTGATCAACTTCATTTACAAAATGGTTTTGTCATCAAGAGGGTCGAGATCTGAGTCTGAGTCAGTCAGGGCTGATTCAGTTTCAGCATTTCTCTTTTCCCACCACAGAATGGGACCTGTGAAAAGAAGAGATAACAGTATCATTATGCTCACAGTTCCTCTGATGCCACAGAGGCCTGGATGTCTGAACGGATGCCATGGGCATGGTCTTTCCTTTTTCTGGGTTTGAAGTCAGCTTCTTCTTGCCGTGTGTGTGAATGTATGTGTGGCCTTGGCACGTCTGTATGCCTAGTCTACAGTGAGAGGTTACTAGCACATCACTGATAATTCTCCTACTGTTGCTGTGGTTGTACCCCAGGGGTGGAACTCTTGTGCAGTGTGTTGCGTGAATCCAAGTGGCATGTTCTGCGACCTTCGAAGCAGTGTGAGTGACCAGGAGGACTTGGAACGGTCCTAACCAGCGATGATGTCTCCAAGACTTTCTCCTGAAGTTCTTTACCACCACGAAATCTTTGCACTGGCAACCTGTCGTCTGATGTCACAGAAAGATTTGGTTAAGAATATGCAATACGTCACCAGTTGGTCTTCGCAGAGAGTGGTGTCCATCTGTCGTCCAGGTGGATCTGTTCCCACTCGAGGTGGGACTGAAAACAGAATCTCAAAAGGGGACAGGTTAAGTCGCTCATTCTCATGTACATCAAAACAATAGGCAGTGCTTTAGGCCATGACAAACCTGTTTCCTCGCAGCATTTGCTCAATTTTGTCTTGATGGTCTGATTTTGGCGTTCAATGGCGCCACCTGCTTGTGGATAGTAAGTTTTGAGGTCAAAACCTAAACACTCGGAGAGTTGTGCCATTGCTTCGTTCACGAAATGGGCACAGTTGTCAGATGAAATTTTCTCTGGAATTCCCCATCTAGGAATTATCTCTGTAAGTAATGCTTTTGCCACAACTGATGCTGTGGCATGTTTTGACAGAAACACTTCGACTCATTTAGAAAACATATCAACCATAGTTAGACAATATTTCTTCCCTTCAGCTGGGCTGAGTTCAATGAAATCCATCATCAGATGTTGAAATGGTCTGATTGTAGGTGGCTGTGCTGCAGTTTGTGACAGTGGTTTTGTTTTGCCCACGTTATTTTTGGCACAGATCATGCAACTTCTGCAAAAATCTGCTGCAAAGGTGGAAAAACCTACCAATCAGCCTGAATAACTGCACACATACCTGTTTTTGAGACATGATCCAAACCATGTGAGAGTTTTGCAAAGCATGGATACAATATCTTTGGCAGACAGATCATCTGGTCTGTACCACACACCCTCCTTCTGTAGCAGTTAGTCCACAGATTTTTCTCTGCTGGTTTAACAAAACTGCTGAGATCAGAAAGAGAAGCAACAGAATGTGACAATAGGGCGGTGGTTTCATGTTTGACGTTAACGGGAAGTCGAGCCGCTACTCTGGCAGCTGCATCTGCTCGAGCATTTCCTCTGCTGATTGCTCATTGCCCCATTCAAGACCCAGTCTGAACCCTCTTCGTGCCCATTTGGGCGAATATGGGGCCTACATGGGTCCTGTGCAACTCACAAAGTTGGGCCCCACCTGAAACCCATTCAGAACCAACTTGAAACCCATATGGGCAAACACAGGTGAGGCCACCATGGAAACTGCGGACAAACCCACTTGAAACCCATAATGTAGCCTATTTGGGTCCCACCTAAAGCCCAGCCAGATCCCTCTTAAAGTCACACAGGTGGGGCCTAAATGGATCTCAGATAAATTGCCCAGTTGGGCCCCATTTAAGATCCAGTCTGATCCCTCTTCGTGCCCATGTGGGCAAAGATATGGGGCCTACATGGGTCCTGTGCAACTCACCAAGTTGGGCCGCACCTGAAACCCAGTCAGAACCAACTTGAAACCCATATGGGCAAACACAGGTGAGGCCACCATGGAAACTGTGGACAAACCCACTTGGGACCCTTATCTGCAACCCAAATTTAAACTTTATGGGCCCCACATGGACATGCTGGCTGGGAGAGCAGTAAAGAGCTGTAAAGACATGCTAATTGCTAACATTAGCCACTATATACATGTTAATTGCTAACATGCTAATGCTAACATGCTAATGACAATTGCTAGCGACTAAGAATTAAATACATGCTAATGCCACTAAGAATTAAATACATGTTAATTGCTAACATGCTACTGCTAACATGCTAATGATAATTGCTAGCGCATCAGTGCTAGCAACTAATTTTTAGCCACTAAGAATTAAATACATGCTAATTGCTAACATGCTAATGCTAACATGCTAACGCCAAGGCAGAAGCCAGCAGACAGAAGCCCAGCGGCGACCATTTTAGCAGTTATTGGCACTTAATTTGAACTTGTCTGTCTAAAATGACAGACAGAGACAGCAGAGCAGATAGCTTAATTCTAGCTTAATTCTTAGTGGCTAAAAATTAGTGACACTAATTTTAGCGTTGGCTGCTAATGTTAGCAATTAGCATTAGCCACTAATTAATTAACATGTCTTTATTACCATGAGCACCTACTGCTGACGGGCTAGCTCCTCATGGCAGTAAAAATATGGTAGTAATAAGATATGGTAGATCATGGTAGTAATGATGACACAGCTTGTTGTATTAATACTGAATTTGCTGATCAGTGTCAATAATAATGTATAGGGCGATGGGGCCAGAGTCAAGCACTTTGACTTTAGAAATTTTTCTAGTTTCACTCAGTTGTTTGCTCATTGTAGTGTTGGGAAGTTCGACTCTTTTTACTGACTCAGATCTTTTACTCCCGGACAGTAAATTGAACAAATCTTTTTTTGAGTCATTTCGTTCATTTTTACAGCAGGTGGCGCTGTAGCCCTCTTGTGGGTGTTGTAAAAAAAGACAGCGGTTCTCAAACACTTAACACTGAAGGCAACATGGTTTGCTTCAGCTGACAAAGCATAATAAACAAAATGCCACAAGCAATTAAAATCATATGAAAACCTAAAAGCAAATACACACCACAATAAAGTGTATCCTCTATCCTCCCTGCCATTGTTGTTTAACAGCATGACGGTGACTAGGTAGCTGTCACGTGACAAATGAACGCGAGACTGATCCAAGAGCGAGCGTACTGCTCGTCACACAGCCTGAGCTGCCAGTCACGTGACCAATGAACGATCCGGATGAACAAACGAACAAGAACGAACTGTTCAGCCTGAGCTGCCTGTCACGTGACAAATGAACGATCCAAATGAACGAACAAACGAGAACGAACGAGAACGAACTGTTCGGCCTGAGCTGTCTCTCACGTGACAGCTGGTAGAGGACAAGTGAATGTAAAACACACACTCATTTTGACAATTAGTAAGACAAAAAGTAACAATTAATAAGCTCCTTAAAATGTTTACATGGTGTCCAAAACGTGACATTATTATTATTATTATTATTATTATTATTATTATTATTATTATTATTATTATCACATTTGTTGTCATTATATATATGTATAACACAAAATCAACATGTTGATATAATTTTCGAAAGTATTTATTTACAAAACACACTTTACATTATATACCCAATAACACTATACACATCTACAAGAACCGAAGACCACTAATTAATGTATGTCGGGTGTCACGTGACAAATGAATGAACGTCAAATCAGACATCATTCATTTCCTTGTTCGTTTCTCAGTTTACAGCCCCGTAGCTGAGCTACAGCTGTCACGTAACAAATGAACGAGAGACCGATCCGTATGAACAATCCGTAAGCCTATGAACGAACGGTTGTGCTTACTGCTCATCACACAGCCTGAGCGGACTGGCTGTCACGTGACAAATGAACGAGGACCTGAGGACGGGCGCACAGTTGTCCTGCTGGCTGAGCTTATGCAGCTGCCTGCCATGTGGTGAGGGAAGGTACTGGTGCTCTAGATGCTCTATATGAAAACTGTCCTGAGAACATTTGTTATGATTTGGAGCTAAATAAATAAACTTAAGACTGATGGATTCCTCTGTCCTGGCTTGAACTAGGAGTATGGGGAGATGTATTTAGTACTATTGTCATATTTTCTGTTGTATTTATGTATAAATATGTTCTATGCATTTTAAGGTTACATGGATTATCATGAATTCATGCATGCCTTCATGCCTCACACAGCATGAATTCATTCATGTAGTACATGAACTATTCATGCACTATGCACAATAATTAACAAAAACTCATTCACAACTTAATGCAAAAGCCAAAATATTTCAATCATAATGATTTTAAAGATATTAATATATAATGATATGTCTTCTTCAAAGATAAGTCTGCAGCTAAAGGGACAGGGTAAAAAACTGTTGTAATAATGATAAACTAAGAAGTGCGTCTTAATGACCTCATCATGCTTGTAGCTGTTCAAATAAAGTGGTGCTCTCTCCATCTTTAACATCGATGAAAAATCTTATATTATTGTTGGTATAATTGTGAATTCATTAATAACTCAGATATTAAAGTCTTTACTTGTTGCATGTTAATTAAAGTATTGTTCCTGCATCAATACAGTACATACATACAATACATGAAGTCAAGTCATGCATGAATAGTTCATGTACCCTTACTATAAATTGTTACAGATTCTGTTTAAACTGTAAAGGGCTGGAGTACAAGGAATACTTTTTTTTGAAAATTAGGCCATAAACTACAAGCTACTTAGAAAAAGTAGTTAAACAAGGCATTTTACAACACAAACATCTATTCAGATATGGCATTTTGGCATAATAACCACAAGTACATGTTATTTTGAGATTTGGAAAGTATATTAAAGTAAAGTACATAAATATATGATACCATTTATTAAGTGAGATGTGTTTCTAAGGAGGCTGACAGTTCATTTTTCCTTTTTATTTCCTTTTTTATCTGACCTGCCAACCAAAATAATTCTTACTCAAAGGTAAACTACTAGGTCTAATGATCTGATCCACAGTCAGCCTTTTAAACAGTCTCACTTTTCAGCCTGTGCAGGCCTCACACTGTGAAACTTGTCACTTGAAGCCCCTTTGTATAGAAGTAGATGTAAATTCAGTGTGGGGGTTGTGAAGAGGCCACAGCTTCACACCTCCATTAGTGTTTGTGACACACACATTTTTTCCATTTTAAAACAAAATATTCCAGTGTCTGATTTATTTCATGTGTATAATACCACTATGTGCCTACGAACCTAACTCTTAAAAAAAGAAATCTACACTGAACAAAAATATAAACGCAATACTTTCTTTTTTGCTCGCATTTTTCATTAGCTGAACTCAAAGATCTAAAACATTTTCTATATATACACAAAATAACATTTCTCTCAAATATTGTTCACAAATTTTGTCACAATCCATTCCTCTGCTGCTCTGCCAGTAATTTTCCACTCTCCTCCCTCTGCTCACTCTCCCTGCTGGCCACTCCCACCTCATCAGCCAACTCTGTTCACCTATGTGCTCCTCATCAGGGTCAAGCCACTATTTAAGCCTCTCTGGTTCACAGACTCACTGCCAGATTGTTCTTAGCCTCCATGCAAGACTCTCCAGCATTTTCTCTTGGCCTGATCTCCCATTGCTGAATCGGCCTGCCTCTGACTAACCTGTTTTGTCGTTCTCCTGGTAAACTCTTCAGCTTTCTGTCTCCAACCACGATCTCTGTATCTACCCTTCCTGGTGTTTGCCTGCTGGTGTGGCATCCTGCTGCTACATTGCTGGATTTCCTCAACTTGCTGGACTTATGAGAGGTTGGACATATCTCAGTCCCAAGAGACTCTGTGTTTAGGCCTGTTTTTGAACTGCATTCAATATTACCTGTTTGCTGAAAAGACTAGAGAAGAAGGCATTAAAGACTCATTACCAAACTATCCTGTGGTCCGGGTTACTGCAATTGGGTCCTCACACACCCGTTAGAAATCTGTGTAAATCTGTGATAGTGAGCACTTCTCCTTTGCCGAGATAATCCATTCCACCTTACAGGTGTGGCATATCAAGATGCTGATTAGACAGCATCAATATTGCATGGGTGTGCCCTATGCAGGCCACAATAAAAAGCCACTCTGAAAAGTGCAGTTTTGTTTTATTGTGGGATCTGGGGAGGTCAGTATCTGGTGTGACCACCATTTGCCTCACGCAGTGCAACATGTCTCCTTTGCGTAGAGTTGGACAGGTTGTTGATTGTGGCCTGTGGAATGTTGGTCCACTCCTCTTCAATGGCTGTGCGAAGTTGCTGGATATTGGCAGGAACTGGAACACGCTGTTGTATACGCCGATCCAGAGCATCCCAAACATGCTCAGTGGGTGACATGTCCGGTGAGTATGCTGGCCATGCAAGAACTGGGATGTTTTCAGCTTCCAGGAATTGTGTACAGATCCTTGCAACATGGGGCCATGCATTATCATGCTGCAACATGAGGTGATGGTCATGGATGAATGGCACAACAATGGGCCTCAGGATCTCGTCACGGTATCTCTGTGCATTCACAATGGCATCAATAAAATGCACCTGTGTTCGTCGTCCGTAACATACGCCTGCCCATACCATAACCCCACCGCCACCATGGGCCACTTGATCCACAACATTGACATCAGAAAACCACCACACACGACGCCACACACGCTGTCTGCCCTGAACAGTGAAAACCGGGATTCATCCGTGAAGAGAACACCTCTCCAACGTGCCAGACACCATTGAATGTGAGCATTTGCCCCCTCAAGTCGGTTACAACGACGAACTGGAGTCAGGTCGAGACTCAGATGAGGGCAATGAGCATGCAGATGATTCCCTGAGACGGTTTCTGACAGTTTGTGCAGAAATTCTTTGGTTATGCAAACCGATTGTTGCAGCAGCTGTCCGAGTGGCTGGTCTCAGACGATCTTGGAGGTGAACATGCTGGATGTAGAGGTCCTGGGCTGGTGTGGTTACACGTGGTCTGCGGTTGTGAGGCTGGTTGGATGTACTGCCAAATTCTCTGAAACGCCTTTGGAGACGGCTTATGGTAGAGAAATGAACATTTAGTTCACGGGCAACAGCTCTGGTGGACATTCCTGCTGTCAGCATGCCAATTGCACGCTCCCTCAAAACTTGCAACATCTGTGGCATTGTGCTGTGTGATGAAACTGAACATTTTAGAGTGGCCTTTTATTGTTGCCAGCCTGAGGCACACCTGTGCAATATTCATGCTGTCTAATCAGCATCTTGATATGCCACACCTGTGAGGTGGGATGGATTATCTCAGCAAAGGAGAAGTGCTCACTATCACAGATTTACACAGATTTGTGAACAATATTTGAGAGAAATGGTTATTTTGTATATAGAAAATGTTTGAGATCTTTGGGTTCATCTCATGAAAAATGGGAGCAAAAACAAAAGTGTTGCATTTATTTTTTTTTGTTCAGTGTATTTGTCCATGTTTGTACTGTTAGCAAGGACCAGTGTAAAATATGGAACTGCACTGATTGAGCGGTAACTGGATACAGAGTTTGACTGGTAGATTTCTCAAATCTTTTTAGATTACTCTTTGGACAAAAAGAAGATGCTTGTGGTGTACTTGAGTTTTCATGACCATACATGGCTAGCTGACATTCCCTTACATCCCTAACTTTACAGCTTAGATTACATTTTAATTCTTTGTCCACAACGGTCCAGTCTTATTTTAAGATAAAATAATGTATAAAAAAATATATTTTATCTATGAATAATTATCAGGTTATGAAGGGCTTGCCACCAAAAACACTGAGCTAGGAGAATTCTTGCAGTATGTCGGAAGACACACCATTAGCTCAGAAGGAGAGGCCCTGTTTAAACAGTACTTGGATGATGATGCAGAATATTTGTCACTATTTGTTCATTTGTTACTCCATTCAGGGACAGACTGTGAGAAAAACTCACAAGGTCTCAGGGTTTTCATTTAACTAAGTGGTGAGGACATCATTACCAATCTATGTTTTACGAAGGGCATAATGAAAACATTTTCAATGTATTGTTGAAATCCAAAATGCAGAGTGGCCCAGTGACAGTATAAAGAATGGACAGCGCATGAATGACATCACCCATAGGTTTCTGAAGTGCCATTTTGAAGCTCAAAATATGCAGCACTGGCCTCCGCCATGTTGGATGTACTGCCTCTTCCGCCTCCCAGCTAATCTAAAAATAGACAAAGACGTGGATTATCAGTAGGCCACAGGTGCCGCCTGGGTGCTCAAATAAGCCAGCTCTAATGGCACCTGGCTGTCATTCGAAGCGGCCATGCTGCGTAATTTTAAGCCTTATAATTTGAATCAGTGAGATTAAATTTATACTCGGTACAGTTGTTATGAACGGAGAAATTAGCTATAGAGACCAAAATCGATTTTGTACTGGGCTGTAAACATGTTTATTTCTGCTGAGAAGTTGAGCCAAATTCAACTTTTGGGAAAACTGAGCCCCACGTCACATCCCACAAGCCAATCAGACACTCAGATCGGCCAAACCTCCAAAGACAGCCTGAAATGTCACTGAAGCAGAGACTATCTAGGTGAATTCACAGACTAAACTCTGATAATCTACCTGTGTGTGTGTGTGACTTTGTTTATTTCATGTACCAGCTTCTAAATCTGAGTCTGACTCGCAATTTCCGCCACAAAATAATGACATGATGAGAGAGAGAGAGAGAGACTGGAAAAAGGTGTTAATCAGAGAGAAAAAAAAAAGTTATTTCCTGAGTGTTTCACAGCGGTTACATTCAGCAGGTATAGACACACCCATGGCAACCCACCTCAGCACCCCCACTACCACACTCCCCCACCACTGGTTGCCAGTTTGCACGTCCCTGTCTGAACGCCTACTAATGTGAGCAGAGGGTTTTACCCTTTTAGCCATAATACAAAGCCAAAATACACAGACAGCTATGGTCAAGAGACTTAGACAGTGAATGGGAGAGGAGCACCAATAGAGATAAAGCCAGTGAATCAGAGAAATAAGTTATTTTCCATTATTTGTTACATAGCAATTCAGTTCATCATACATAAACATTAAAGTAAGCAAAGAGAATGTAAGTAACTAATTATCTTTTTTTTTTCATCTTTGTCTTAACATAGTGCATTATTTGTGCTTCTCTTTGCGGTTTAAGAACATATTGCCATCCAACACAGAGTTAGGCTGTATACAAAACACTGGAGAAATGTAAAATAATAGAAAGCTAAACTGGTTAAGCATCGTTCTCTACCATTAAACAGGGGGACCAGTGTCATTCTGTACAGTCCAGGTGTAGACCAACCTTTCTATTTTATAGCACAATTAATGTTCCAACCAGAAGTCCCCATATAAAGCCTTATTCATATATCTGGATTCTGTTATGTTGGTTCTGAGATAGGCTAAAGGTAGCTTATCTGTATTTCAATGCCCATTAAAAGCACTAACATACCAGTTAAACTGCATGTGCTAAAGAACCATTTCAGTTGACAGTAATGGGATGTAAAGACCCACAAAGACCAATACCTGCTCAGTATCAGTGTGAACTACCTTGATGGAAAGTCAGAGGCTTTGGAAAGGAATCCATGCATAGTATCAGTTTCACTTTTTATGTTTCTGTAAGAAATACAATTTTTAAGTATTCAAGTAGAAGACTTTAGATCAAAATGACTTTAAGGGAGTGTCAAAGCTTTGGACTGGTTGAAGAAGTATTAACTTGCCATCTGCAAATACCTTGCCATCTAGACTTCATGCTAGATTTTTTTGTCCTGATGTCTGTTTATGTTATTGTTCCAAGTCATTACATCCCCTCAATTACATATTACATAGATCTTTCAGCATATTTTGTGGCAGTTCCCAATTAGTCTCCAGATAGTTGACTTACAAATGCCACAAAGTCTCCCCAGATTTGTATAGCATATTATTAAATATAGCCTGAACATTTCAATGGACGTCCACTTTTTCATGGTATAACCCATCACTTAAGTAAAGGGTCTGTTAATTCCAGCAGCTGTATGCTTTAATGAATTCACCAAATGTGAAGAGAAGGTAACTTTAGAATAAGGAAACTGTTTGTGGGTTAATGAGGCAAATACTGATCAAAGTATATTAGGACTGTAAGTGGGCTAATACATGGTTAAATTGTTGTTCTCTCTTTTTTTAACAACCCAGTCCAAATAAAGATTTTGAATAGGCCATCTTATCTGCAGCATCATAGCTGTTGTAATAGCAGGTAGCAGTTGCCATTCCACCTGAAGTGAGAAAAATGTTTAAATATTGAAATCATTGAAGTTAAAATTTCCATTTTGAAAGAAACAAAGAAAGTCTTTGCAGTAAACCAACACTCATGAAGTGAAAGAATGGATACAGGCAGTTACACTGTAGTCTATGGAGGTCCACTTTTTGATAGGTAGACATCGCCAAAGTTAAAATGACCAGAAACACCAGTCACCACTTACCAGGTGTTCTCTGACAGTCCCCTGTTAACAAGGTATGTGTGTGTGTGTGTGTGTGTGTATACTCTGGGGTTGTTCATTAAGCCTCTGCAGTGGGGGATCACAGTAAAAAAAAGTCAAGGTCAGGAAAACACTTCTACACACATCTTCAAGGTCCACATGGAGCTAACCATTCATACACATTCACAGACCTTAGAGAGCAATTTGGTTCAGTATCAAGCACACTTTGACATGCAGACTGGAGGCGGGATCAAACCAAATTAGTGGACGACCCGCTCTACCTCCTGAGCCACAGCAATAGACTGATAGATTGATTTCATTTAACGTGAAATGTAACATCGCTTTTCCTCTGGTACAATGAGCTTTATTAATCTTTTAAGATTTAATCTTTTTTTTTTCACCATGTAGCATAGCCGTGTATTAAAAACCTGGAGACTCGACTCAATAATCATGAATGAATAGAAATTCCTCATAGAGTAAATTGTGTGTTCCGCATGCTCATAGTGTTTCTCCAGGAATGTAGGAAGTATGAATGAATGTCACACACAGATAAGGGAATGCCAACAGCAAACAACGTCTCTAAAATGTGCTGTAAAGCAGAATATGAAGATGTAAACATGATGTGGAACACACTATCCTCAACTCTACTATGCTACACCTTACACTTCTTTCCACTCATTCAGAGACTGTCTTATATATTAGAGCAGAACACTCAAACTGGTTGCATCAGTAGGATTATGGCTTTTGACTTCAGTGGTAGAACAACAGCGAGACTTGAAGGACAGGAAAGAGAGACAGTGAATGAAGAGACAGTGAAGACTGTATGGATATACTTCATGCATGTATCATCATATGTTGAATATACATATTGTTAGATGTGATATTTTTCTTCTTTCCTTCAATAATGGCTATTATAACATGGACACAAAATCATAATACCAAATGTCCTTTACATCATTTTGAAAGAATAACTTCATGATTAAGACTTTCATTAAATTTATATTCCCGTAGCCAGGGAGAATATTGTTGTAAAAATGTTCCCTTAAATATGCTTTTATTTTTTTTTTTTTATTTTTTTTTTTTGAGTTACCCAAGATCATGAGTGATCCACAACAGTACAACTGGGCCTCTGCAGTTGTTAGATTGAACAGGTTTAAACTGGGATTTGTCAGCCCATGTTATGGTATATTCAGCTAATATTATGTGACTTGTTTCCTATAGTGCTAACCCAAGAGCTTAGATCTTATTTCTATTTTTATGTTTTAAGAATAAAAACTATAGGGGTGTCGGTTAGCTCAGTTGGTAGAGCAACCACCCCATTTACGAAGGCTCAGTCCTTGCTGCAGAAGCCCAGGGTTCGAATCCGACCTGTGGCATGTCATTCCCCGTCTCTCTCTTCCCACATTCCTGTCACTCTTCAGCTGTCTCTATCAAAAATAAAGCTTGAAAAGGCCAAAAAAATCTTAAGAAAAAAAAGAATAAAAACTATAGAAACACGCCTGCTAATTTCAGCTTGTTAGAGGCATTATTGTGCACTAAAACAGTAAGGTAAGGTGTGTAAGGGGAATATACATGTGTGAATGTGAACATAATATACAGTTGGATACCATAAGAATACAGTAGATGTAATAATCTGTTGAAGTATTTATTATGTATATGAACACATGTAAAGTTGTTGCATGTCATTTGATTTACAGACGCATGAATTCTTTAGTTGCTGACATACTGATGTATGTGTACATGCAGACAGTGAAAGAAATCCTGTTGGTCCTGCAGAGTAAGAGAACAGAGCTAAACAAAGATGAGGAGAGCAGACAGAGGACAGAGGAGAGGGGAGACAGGGAGGAGAAGAGGGGGGGTGGAGGATGGAGAGTGCTGAGATGGGATCTGGCCCATCTGTGTTGCTCCATGTCAGTTGAAGGGCTTTTTCCATCATCTGCCAGCTTCCTATAGAGAGAAACCTGCTGACGGCAGGAAGATCCTCTCAGTTGGGTCAAAGTCTCCTCCACATGTTTCCTGAAAGCCCTGTCAGAGCCTGTTAAAGACCTGAAGGATCGCTGATGGCTGATACCATCAGAAGCAATCTAGTGTGAAAACAGCTCTTTAACAAACACAAGAAGTGTTAAAATGCAGACCGTTCAGATTAGGAGGGAAGATAGTGGACTGAACGGGCTAAAGCAAGTATATATATTATTATTTGTGTCCCAGTAGTGGTGATTTTTCACAATATTATATAATCACACTTGTTCCATTCAAACAAAAAAAACAAAACCCTTTTCATCAGGTTATGTGCTGGTCTATTCTTTGACTGGAGCTGTTCAGTAAGTATCTGCCAGTCAATCTCAGCTGGATAGGGATGGGAATCGAAAACCTGTGTTTCAGTTCCTTGGAATCGTTTGCCAATTTTGCAAATGATTCCCTTATTGATTCCAGTGGGCGCGAATGACGTCACCACGCACGTTGAGTACATTACACAAGCCACGCAACGTGCATGGCGACTCCAGTGCAGCCAGCAGTCAACAGTAAACATGCCGCCCAAGCGGTACAAACGCTCAAAAGTTTGGTTACACTTCACGAGAAAAGACGACAATAGGGCAACTTGCAATGTGGATATTTCATCAAAGGGAGGAAATACTGCTAACATGCAGAAACATTTGTGCACACAGCATGCGATAACTATTACTGAATGTCGCGCAGAATCGAAAATGGAATTGGAATCGTAAAAATCTTATCAATTCCCATCCCTACAGCTGGATGACTGCCATGTCACACTTTGTTCAGGAAGGTGGACTGAAATACAGACACAAAGGTGAAGTAAACAAAAGAAGAATTTAATAATATTACTAAACATATAGGCAAACTCAAAATAACAAAAGATGGCTGAAATAAAGCAGAAGGCCAGAGAACGAGGAGAAGCACAGAGACAGAACAATGGAGCAGGTGGGAAACACAAAGGCAGGAAGACATAACAAGAGAAGGGGAAAGAGGAAAATTAGAAAATAAAACAGCAAACACTGGAACTAAAGACAAAACCCAAAACTATGATGTGCTAACTGATCAGTAGTTATTTAAACAGTAGCAGTCAGCATATTTAATGTCTATGATTCATGAATTTTGTTTATCTTGGTCTTTTATTTTTTATCGTGATTCCCAACTTTTTCTTCCCTTGTCTTTAAGTTTGTTTCAATAAAATTGAATTTTATTTATTAATATTATAAAATATTTATATTATTTATTTTTTAATTTTAAAAGTTAATTTGTTAATTTAGGTTTGGGTGCAGGACCATACCTCAACCACACCTCTAATCACCTGTCAAAGTACTTACACCTACCCTTCTGGCCCTGTTTGTCTCAGTTTTCTTGTCAATGAGACTGCAGGTTACCAAGGTTAAGTCACAGAGGTGTGGCCTATTAAATAATTATATACAGACTTTTGTATAAATATCCAGTAAGAGTGTTATGAAGTTGTGACTACCCTCTTGACTTCCTTTTCTAGTGCCATGTCTCAATGGTCCTAATGCATAAACAGGTGTAAATAAGAAATTACGTTTCCTCTTAGCACTGTAACTAAGATTTGATGTATTTGTAATTTCTATTTTTAAAACTGAAGCTTTGATGGGACTAGAAAGTGTCTCCGTTGCTAGGTTGTTACTAAGGCTCAGGCTACTTGCTGGAGTAGTAAACTGGGTTCCATTACATATAGGAGTCTACTGCTGTGACTGATTGTTTTCCAGGCATTAATCAGATCCCATGTATCTCCATGGAAACAGCGAGCAAAGAAATGTTTATTTAGATAGCAAATTGCCCCAAAACATGAATATCTTTTGATTATATATTTTACTGAAGTTTTAAGTTTTGTTTAAGTTACATGATTGCATCATTTATCTCACCTCACCATCATCATGCTCTGTGCTTAAAATCCATTTAATAAATCTAGAATATTACATGACAGACTGGACAAGTGAGCACTTGTAATCATAATCTGAAATCTAAAAAATGATCAGATATTACAATCAGGAAGTATAAAACTATATAATATTACAAGTGTTAATATTATAATATTATAATAAATTAAGAGTTGGCAGCCCTGTAGAAGTTAAACTAGACAATAAAAGTAAAGATTAAAAAACATTTTTATTTATTTTAACACTGTGAAATTATAAGAAAACTGACTGAACGTCATCAGCTTTTTAATATTTATTTTGACTTCTTTGGAGTTGTTTGGGGAGTTAATGCTATTTAGCTTAGCACTAGAGAATACTTCAATTTAGGTTTTAGCTTATATAGTTTATATCATAATTGAATCTAATAGCTTAACTCAATAGAGGAGAGCTGGGCTGTTTCTCTGCGAGTGGCATTTTCAGTCAGTAGCAATGACTTCATGAGCTTCTTTAATGATAAAATTATAACTATTAGAGACAAAATTCATCACCTCTTGCCCTCAACAGACACTGATCTGCATTCTTACACAGCAACTTTGGAAACAGCTGTAAAACCTGATATATATTTAGACTGTTTTTCTCCCATTGACCTTCATCAAATAACTTCAATAATTTCTTCATCTATGCCGTCAACCTGTCTCTTAGATCCCATCCCAACCAGGCTGCTCAAGGATGTTTTACCTCTAGTTAGTCCTTCTTTATTGGATATGATTAATCTGTCTTTATTATCTGGATATGTACCACAGTCCTTTAAAGTAGCTGTAATTAAACCTCTTCTTAAAAAGCCCACTCTAGACCCAGAGGTTTTAGCCAATTACAGACCGATATCAAACCTTCCCTTTCTCTGTAAGATACTTGAGAAAGCTGTAGCCAATCAGCTGTGTGACTTTCTCCATAAGAACAGTTTATTTGGGGATTTTTAGTCAGGATTTAGAGTGCATCATAGCACAGAGACCACACTAGTAAAAGTTACAAATGACCTCCTAATGGCATCAGACAAAGGACTCACCTCTGTACTTGTCCTGTTAGATCTTAGTGCCGCATTTGACACCATTGACCATCAAATTCTTTTACAGAGACTGGAACATAAAATTGGCATCAAAGGAACCGCCCTAAGCTGGTTTAAGTCGTATTTCTTAGATCGATCTCAATTTGTTCACGTCAATGATGAATCCTCCATGCATACCAAAGTTTGTCACAGAGTCCCACAAGGTTCTGTACTAGGACCACTTCTATTCAGTTTATATATGCTTCCTTTAGGGAACATTATTAGGAATCACTGACGACACCCAATTTATTATCGATCAAGCCTGATGAAACCAATCATTTAACTAAACTCCAAGCATGCCTTAAGGTTATAAAAAGTTGGATAAATTTAAATTCAGACAAAACTGAAGTTCTTGTAATTGGACCCAAACACCTTAGAAACTCTCTTTCTAGAGACTTAGTTATTACAAGGCACGGACACAGGACTCAACTGCAGGACTCAGGAGGCAGATACAGGAGATAACCAGTCTTTAATTACAGGCAAAGGTTCGGTACACGGGAGTTCAGTCAGGTAAGGCAGGCAAACAATCCAAAGGGATAAGGCAAAAGCAGGAACAAAAAACAGGCAAGGGTCGAAACCGAAAAGCACACTAGAAAAACGCTGGAAAGTAGGACACATGGTACACTAACAATCTGGCACTGGGGAAAGGGAAACAAAGGGTTTAAATGCACAGGTGATTAGGTGAGTAGGTGGTGCGGGGACTGACTGCGACATTAGTTACTTTAGACGGGATCACTCTGGCCTCCAGCTCCACCATAAAGAATCTTGGAGTTGTTTTTGATCAGGATTTGTCTTTTAATGTCCACATAAAACTAATTTCAAGGACTGCATTCTTCCACTTACGTAACATCGGACTGTTGTAACTCTTTGTTATCAGGCTGTTCCAATAAGTCTCTTAGGACTTTGCAGCTAATTCAGAATGCTGCTGCACGTGTTCTGACAGGAACCAAGATCAGAGATCACATCTCTCCCATTTTGGCTTCCTTGCACTGACTACCTATTAAATCTAGAATAGAATTTAAAATTCTTCTCCTTACTTACAAAGCTCTTCATGGTCAGGCACCATCATATCTAAAAGAGCTCATAGTACCTTACTACCCCTCTAGAACACTGCGCTCTCAGGATGCTGGGTTCCTTGTGGTTCCTATAGTTCCAAAAGTAGATTGGGAGCCAGCGCTTTCAGCTATCAAGCTCCTCTTCTGTGGAACAAACTACCATTTTTCAGGTTCTCTCTCTCTCTCTCTCTCTCTCTCTCTCTCTCTCTCTGTCTCTTTCAGGGTTATGCCTAGTCAGGCACGGTATTGGTTGAAGATGAGGTCACATCTCCCTTTACTGAAAACTCTTTCTCTCTCTCTCTCTCTCTCTCTCTCTCTCTCTCTCTCTGAGCGCATGCGTGAGCGTGGTGAGCATGGTGAGTGAGTGACTGTGATCTCAATTTTCTTCTTTTTTTTGTGTGTGTGGTTTTCCACATAGTTTTTGATAGTTTAGTTGTTAATAGTTATAGTCACCCAGGTGGTGGTTTTGAGGTTTTGGGGTGTTTTGGGGGGCAGAATGCCCGTGGTGACCGGGCAGGGAGAGCTGGAGAAGCTAACAAGGCGCCATGCCGTGAAGGTTTTACCTCAGGCAGGTGTTTCAGTGGAGGAGGTGGGTCTGGCTGTTGGAGAGGTGGTGGGTTACCACAGTGTTAAGTCTGCGTCTCGCATGAACAGTGCTGTGGTGATCTTCCTAGATGAGGTGAATAAAGTGGAGCAGGTGGTGGAGACCGTCGTCTTGAGGGACACTTTCACACCAGTGTACCCGCTGGTGAACCCGGCCACAAAGATAATGATCTCCAACGCACCGCCTTTCATTAAAAACGATGATTTATGTAAATCTCTCTCTAGGTATGCCAATCAAAATGGTGCTGCTGGGCTGTAAGTCACCTAAGCTGAAACATGTCGTCTGTCACAGGAGGCAGGTTTTCATGATCCTTAAAGACGCAGAAAATCCCATCAACCTGACTCTTACTTTCAGAGTAGAAGGCTTTAACTACAGTGTTTTCATCACCTCGGACACAATGAAATGTTTCAGTTGTGGCGTTGAGGGGCACCTCGTCCGAGCCTGCCCCAAGGTGAGGAGTGAGACCCGCCGAGCGGGGCTGGGGGCTCTAATTTTGGCTCCGGCCTCAACTCCGGTCCCTTGGGGGAACCCGGGGGCTCCGGCCCCCCGGGGCAGGAGAAGGAAGCAGTTTTTTCGGGTCTTTCTGGATCAGCTGAGGGGCTGCCTGGGGAGGGTTGTACGGAGGCAGGTAACTCCTCAGAGCAGCCGCAGATCTCAGAGGTGAGGACGCGGGATGTAAAGAAGGGAGGGGGAAAAGCGAAAGCAAAACAGTCCGATGTAAATGAATGTGTTGACACAACAGCAGAGAAAACAGGAAATACACCAAACAACAATAATGAGGATGTTTCTAGTGACGGGTGCATGGAGGAGGTTTTTGATGAGAGGTGTCTCAGTGTAAGCAGCGGTAAAAGAAAGACATCAGTAGATAAAGGTTTGGGGGGAGAAAAGAGCAGGAGGACTCTACGGAGCCTCTCTGATGAGGAGGAGGAGGCTGAAGTTGAAATGACCACCTCTCAGCAGGAGAGAGTTAAATCTTATTCCCAGAGAAGATCAGGGCTTCTCTGGTGGAAACAAAGGGTCAGAGAGCTGTGAAACCTGAAAACTACTTTCTCATAGATGATGATGATTAATATGAAGCGGTGTTTTTTACTACCTGTTGTTGCATCTGCTGTGTGTTTTTTCATCATGGTGAACATTAACATTGGGTCAATCAACATTAACGGTGCACACACAGATGTGAAGAGAGCCTCTCTGTTCAAACTGTTTGATGTTAAAAAATTGGATGTGATGTTTGTCCAGGAAACGCACAGTGACGACAGAAATGAGGGGGACTGGAGAAGAGAGTGGTCAGGGAGGGTTTGCCTGAGCCATAAACAGTCTAACAGTGCTGGGGTGGGGGTCCTCTTCTCCAGGTCGTTTACTCCTCAGTCTGTAGAGCTGCACCACATCATAGCTGGTTGTCTCTTGATGGTCAAAGCTCTTTATGAAAATGTTAAATTGGTGTTCCTGTGTGCATATGCCCCTGTTTTAGGTGTGGAAAGGATGATTTTTTTAAATGTATTGTGTGATGTCATTGGTAATGTGTCTGGGGAATACTTAATCTTGGGAGGGGATTTTAACTGCACTGCGGAAGCAGTGTTAGACAGAAACCACCTGGAGCCTCATCCTGCTTCAGCTGCTCGTCTTAACCGCCTCATAGAGACTCATGAGCTGAAAGATGTGTGGAGGAGCCTTAATGGACAAAGTAAACAGTACACCTGGTCTTACTGTAGAGACAACTCGTTGTCTCTGGCCAGACTTGACCGTTTTTATTGTTTTAAGCATCATTTGAGCTCTTTCAAAGACTGTTGTATGGTTCCAGTGGGGGTGACGGATCATTTTCTGTTTTTTTGTTCAGTAGTTATCCAGAATGTGAAGATATCCAGTGCCTACTGGCACTTTAATACAGCGCTTTTGGAAGACTGTTCTTTTAGGGAAGCTTTCAGGATTTTATGGGACTCACATCGTGAAAAGAAATTCATGTTCTCATCAGTGCAAAAATGGTGGGATTTTGGAAAGACTGTAACAAAACAATTTTCTCAACAATATACTCGTAATGTCACCAAGTACATTACCAGATCCCTTCAGGACCTGGAGACTGAGGTACAGACCTTACTGAGCCACACAGGAGATCAAGGACATGTTGAGGTCCTTAAAAGTAAAAAGGCTGCTATAGCCAACCTGTTGGGCATCACAGCACAGGGAGCTCTGGTCCGGTCTCGTTTCATGAACACCTCTATGATGGACGCCCCGTCCAAGTTTTTCTTTGACTTGGAGACTAAGAACAGCCAGAGGAAGATCATCCATTCCTTGTGCGCTGAGGATGGCTCCACACTGACTGAGACCTCCGACATTAGACGGTACGCCACTTGTTTTTATCAAAACCTTTTTAAAACAGAGTTGGTAGAGGATGCAGAGTTGGACTCAGCTTTTCTTTCTGACCTGCCTAAAGTTGGGGAGTCATCTGACTCTTCGCTGTCGGCCGACCTGACCCTGGAGGAACTTCATGTAGCCCTTATGAGTCTAGCCAATGGTAAGGCTCCGGGCATTGATGGCCTTCCAGTGGATTTCTATAAGGCTTTCTGGCCTGTGGTGGGAGAGGACATGTTGGAGGTATTTCAGGACAGTTTCAGACATGGATTGTTACCTCAGAGCTGCAGGAGGGCGGTCATCACCCTGCTCCCTAAGAAGGGTGACCTCCAGGAGCTTAAGAACTGGAGGCCGGTCTCTCTGCTCTGTGGGGACTACAAGGTGCTGTCAAAAGCCTTGGCTCTAAGACTCAGGAAGGTAATGGAGGAAGTGATTCATGTCGATCAGACTTACTGTCTGTCCCGGCAGGCTTATTAGTGATAATATCACTTTTATTCGGCATGTTTTGGAAGTCTCTGGCTCTTTGGGCATAGACACTGGTCTTATTTCGTTAGATCAAGAAAAAGCTTTTGACCGGGTTGAACACCAATACTTGTGGAAAACACTTGCTGCTTTTGGTTTCAACCCTGTTTTTATAGCTAGGGTTCAGGTTTTGTACTGTGACGTTGCAAGCATATTAAAAATAAATGGTGGTCTGGCTGCACCTTTTGCTGTTCAGAGGGAGGTGCGGCAGGGATGTTCGTTGTCTGGGATGTTATATTCTCTGGCCATTGAGCCCCTGCTGCACAAGCTGAGGAAAGAGATGACAGGTGTGTGTTTTCCAGGATGTCCTGCTGCACTTAAACTGACAGCCTATGCTGACGACGTCATGGTGCTGTTAAACTTACAGACTGACATTGAGGTTCTAAAAGAAAATGTGCTGTTTTTCCAAAAACTGTCCTCAGCGAAGGTAAATTGGGTAAAGAGTGAGGCTTTTGTAACCAAAAAAGGCTCTTTAAACGGGTTGGTGTTACCGGGGGGACTTGAATGGAAGATGGGGGGGTTGAAGTATCTTGGGGTGTTTTGCGGGTACGAATTATTTTCGAAGAAAAACTGGGAGGGTGTGTTGGAAGTAGTTGAAGGCAGGCTGAGGAGGTGGAGGTGGCTGCTGCCTTGTATGTCGACTCTAGTGATAAACAATCTGGTGTCCTCCTCTCTATGGCACAGGCTGGCTGTGACCGCCCACCCCCCCTCTGGTCTCCTCGCACGATTGCAAGCAATCCTCGTGGATTTTTTTTGGGACAGGCTTCACTGGATCCCGCAGGCCGGACTGTTCCTCCCTAAGGACGAGGGAGGACAGGGGCTGGTGCACCTGGCCAGTAGGTGTGCTGCTTTCAGGCTGCAGTTTGTCCAGAGGCTGCTGTATGGACCACAAGACCTGGTGTGGAGGCCTCTGGCTCGGCTCATCCTGCAGAGTCAGTGGGATGGGACTACAGGAAGCAGTGTTTTTAATGGATTTTAAGACTGTTAAGTTTCACAATTTGCCTGTGTTTTATCGAGGACTTTTCAGCATATGGAAGCTGATCTGGAGGCAGAGAGTGAAGCACGGCTCTCTGTCCTGGCTGCTGAGGGAGCCTGCTCACCAGGGAGGACTTCTGAGCGCCCCCTGCTGGGCTGGACCAGCGGTCACAGAGGCTTTCAGCAGGGCAGGGATATCTACGCTGGGGGCTGGGCTGGATCATACTGGACCTGGACTCCAGGAGGCGGGGCGTCTGGTGGCTGCGCTGGGCTGGAGGTCAGAGAGGATGGTGGGGAGACTGCTGGAACACTGGAGGAGCCGTCTCACAGAAGAGGAGCGTCAGCGGATTAAGGGCTACAGTCCTGTGGTTGGTGGGACCGAGGATCCCTTCCCCCCTCTCTACATCAGTGTGACATGAACTGATGTGTAGCATACTAGAAAAATAAAGGCTTTTTGAAAAATCAAAAAAAAAAAAACTCTCTCTCTCTCTCTCTCTCTCTCTCTCTCTCTCTCTCTCTCTCTCTCAATTCAATTCAAAAGGCTTTATTGGCATGATGTAGCACTGTACATATTGCCAAAGCAGGTGTTTTGAATTAAAAATATCAATAATAATAATAATAATAACAATAAAGGAAAACAATATTTACAATATGTTTACAATACATTAATAGGTAATCAATCAAGTAAACAAACAAAAACAAAACAACAAATAATAAATGTGTGTCTCAGCTGACATATGTGTCACTCCCTGTCTCTCAGTGTGTTGCAGGCAGAAACATAGAATGCTGCTAATTTATTAGTCTTTGATTCTTCCCCTAGTAAGATGGGCAGTTTTTCCTCATCTGATAGTTTTAAAAAATCTTTCTTTATGTATTCAAATTTTGGGAAATATCTCTGATATGTTTATATTTTCCACATTTGGTGAGGAAGTGTAATTCTGTTTCCGGTTGCCTAAGACTGCAGTGACAGCACAGCCTCTGCTCTGCAGGGAGCCAGGTTTTCCTGTGCCTTCATGTTTCAATAGCAAGCCTGTGTTCACTCAGTCTGTACTTTGTCAAGGTTTGTTTTAGTTGCTGATCAGACTCCATGCTCAAATAATCTGCCTAATTCTGCCCTGCATGCATTGTTTGTCGACTTCCTCTGGACATGTAGAAGAATTTTACACAACTCTGTATGCAGGGTCTCATTGGGGTGTTTATACCACTGAGTAAAGTCATGTTTTGTAAGTGGACCCCACACCTCACTGCCATACAGGGCAATTGGTTCAATAACATATTCAATTAATTTTAGCCAAATTTGTGTCGGTATTTCAGTTTGTATATTTTTCTTTATGGTATAGAAAGCCCAGCGTGCTTTCTGTCTCAGCTCATGAACTACATCATTAAAATGTCCAGTTGAACTTAGTTTTATTCCCAGATAGGTGTAGTGTGTGCAGTATTCTACCTGTTGTGTTCCAATTGAGAATTTAGGTAGAATGTCCTGAGATCTTTTTTGGAATATCATTCTTTTGGTCTTTTTTGGGTTTACTGTCAGGGCCAGGTCTGATAGTAATGCTCTAGCAGATCCAGGCTCTGCTGTAGACCCTGTGCTGTTGGGGACAGCAGAACCAGGTCATCTGCAAAGAGTAGACATTTCACCTCCTGACTGTAGAGACTTCAGGTACATAGGACTTTTCTAGGCTAGTTGCCAATTCATTTATATAAATATTGAGGAGTGCAGGGCTGAGTTTGCAGCCCTGGCGGACGCCTCGTCCTTGGATAAAGTATTCTGTCCTCATTTTACCAATTTTTACACTGCACATATTGCCAGTATACATTGATTTAATAATATCAAATGTTTTATCCCCTATACCACTCTCAAGAACTTTGTAGAACAATCCAACATGCCAAATATAATCAAAAGCTTTTTGGAAGTCAATAAAACAGGCATATATTTTGGTAGGGTGTATGGTAAGTATGTAGGGTGTAAATATGATCGGTTGTGCGTTATTTTGGTATGAATCCAATTTGGCTTTTGCTCAAGACATTGTGCTCGGTAAGGAAGTTCATAAGTCTGGTGTTCATAACATTACAGAAAACCTTCCCAGATTACTGTTCACACAGATGCCTCGGTAATTATTACAGGCAAATTTGTCTCCGTTTTTATAGATTGGGGTTATTAACCCTGAGATTCCAGATCTCAGGGAAAAAACCTACACTCAGAACCAAATTGTATAGTTTTAATATGGCCAATTGGAATTTTTTGTCCATGTTTTTTAGCATCTCATTCAGGATGCCATCAGGCCCACAAGCCTTTTTAGATTTGAGGTTCTGCAGTTTCTTTAGGAGTTCCTGCTCAGTAATTGGTGAGTCTAATGGATTCTGATAATTTTTTATAGCTAGTTCTAATTTAGTCAGCCTCTCATGAATTTGAGATTGTTCTGTGTTTGCATTAATTTGAACAGTGTGATACAGTGTTTTAAAATGAGTGGTCCATATATCACTGTTTTGAATGGCCAATTCTTGGTGTTGAGGTTTGTTTAGGTTTTTCCAGTGTTGCCAAAAGTTGTTTGTGTTGATTGCCTCTTCAATTATTGTCAGTTGCTGTTTGTTATATTGTCGTTTTTTGAGTCTGAGTGTACGTTTGTAGAGCTTTAGGGCCTCACAGTAAAGAATGCTATCAGCATTTTGGGGGTCTCTGTGTTTTTGGTTTGATAGCGTTCTAAGGTTTTTCCTAATCATTTTACAA
Source organism: Miichthys miiuy (assembly GCA_036365135.1). NCBI lineage: Eukaryota > Metazoa > Chordata > Actinopteri > Sciaenidae > Miichthys > Miichthys miiuy. Next base: position 1,324,764 of record CM071616.1, read on the forward strand.
TCTGTATCAAACCATTTTTTATTTGTTATCATTTTTGGTTTGTTCTTGGTCAGTTTTAGTTGTGCTTCTTTTGCTGTTTGTCTGAATATATTGTTAATATTGTTCACTGCTAGATTGAGGTTTTCTTTATTGCAAGAGTAAGTACAATCTAAAAAGTTATCTAAAAGTGTTTGGATTTTTGGGGTGTCAATTGCTCTCTGGTATTGTTCTGCACTGTTTTGGTCCCATCTGTATGAGTTTCTGATGTTGTACAGCTTATTGGGTTGTGTGTGTACCATTTCAATGTCTGATCTTTTAATAAACAGGGTAATTTGGCTGTAATCAGACAGAGGGGTTATCGGTTTAACAGTGAATGAGCTGAGAGAGGAAGGTTCAAGGTCTGTGATCACATAGTCTGCAGTACTATGGCCAAGAGGTGAGCAGTAGGTGAATCTACACAGGCTGTCCCCCCGTACCCTACCGTTGACAAAGTACAGACTGAGGCTCTGGCAGAGCTGCACCAGCTCTCTTCCGCTCTTGTTGACGACCTGGTCACTATTGTTCCTGTGGGGCAGAGTGAAAGTGTTAGAGATGTTTCCATTTGTGATGTATCTGTCCCCTTGTGGATCTGTGAGGTCAGTAAGTGTGATGAGCACATTTCCCTGGGCCTGGAAAAGGCTTATCTCTGTCTCTAGGGCGAGGAAGGTGTCATCTGAGAAGTAGGGTGATTCGGAATGAGGGATATATATTGCACAAACAAATAATTCTGTTATTAAGAGCTCTTTCTTTACTTTTAACCATATGTAATATTTGCCCATTTTTAGGGGATCAATTTGAATATGTAGATCAGATTTATACCAAATGATTAATCCTCTGGATTCCCTACCTCTATCAGTGTTGCTGTGTTTCTGAGATGGTACTATAATTTCTCTATAATTGTTGGGACAGTGGGTACCAGTGTCAGCTTTACACCATGTTTCCTGTAGAACGATGATATCAATATCTGTGAGGTTTGTTTTAAATTCTGGTGTCAAACTCTTCAGCCCGAAGGTTGAAGATTTTAGGCCCTGTATGTTCCACATGCATATCGAAAGGGATTTCATTAAGACAGGCGACAGGTAGAATAGAATAGGAAGCAATTGAAAACAATTGGACTGTCAAGAGAGTCACAAACACCAAACTGTATACAATGTAACATGTTCGAATAATATCTATAGTTAAAAGTATTCTTTCAAAGATAAATAAAAAATGTAAAATATTAATAGATATTCTTTACCTTTTCAGAGTGTGTGTGTGTGTGTGAGAGAGAGAGAGAGCGAGAGAATGTGTGTGTGTGTGTGTGTGTGTGTGTGTGTGTGTGTGTGTGTGTGTGTGTGTATGTCATTACAACACTAATTCAGTTTTGTGCAGATATACTGAAGGAGTTGTTTAATCTCATTTATCCCCTCTCGGTCCACTCGTCCTTGCAGGGCCTCTGCGTAGCTGTGCGGGGCCTGGTGTGACTCTATCTGCTGTTGCTGTGGGGCGGGGTTGGGTGGGGGGGGACCGGGACCAGGCTCTTGGTTCTGGCAGACTCTCTGGTTTGGTGTGGGGTAGTAGCCTGAGTCAGGGCCTGTGGTCTAGGGTCTTTCCTCTGCTGTATCCCCACTGAGTGGTGGGGACTCAGTGATTGAAGGGCTGGGGGGTGTGAGAGGTTGTGTAGGCGTTTCTACAGTCTGTGTTTTGTGCTGTAGCTCCAATACGATGGCTGATAGTTCCCTTGTCATCTTGTCTCTCATCTGCGCTATTTCTCTTCTCATGGTGTCTTTTGTTTCCCACAGCTCTGTGGCGAGGGCCTGTTTGTCCTTCTGCAGGTTGGAGATCTGTTCCCTCAGCTCTTGTGTAGTGGTCTCCATCTGGTGCTTATATTGGCTCAGTTGTTCCTGGAGGTCAGGGAGTGGTGTGGTGCTGGTGGGGAGATTCTGTTCTCTCAGCTCAGTCAGCTCCACCTCTAGCAGAGCCAGTCTGTCTCTCAGGAGGCTGATGGTGTGCTGGCCTGGGTGCTGGTTGGTATGGTCAGGCATGGGGGAGCTTTGAGCAGTGCTGTGGACCTGGCTGTCTGCTGTTGTGGTGCGTGTGGTGATGGGAGAGGTCGGAGTGCTTCCTGTATTCTTTTTAGATGCTACTGTTTTCTTCAGAGTAGGAAAGCTCTGTACAAAGGAACCAAAGGCGGCTTCATTGCCTTGCACCATGACTGTACCATTTTGGTAAAAGTTGATGGTCAGTATCCTTCTCTCTTGGCACTTATCTTCATCCTCAAAGATCTGAATTTGTCTTCCTTTACAGATTCCTCTCTTGACGTAAAAGCTGTAGTGCTTTGATATGGCTGTATGCCATGCAGTGATATGCTTAGTGTAAAACAGCAGGTTGGTAATAACACCAGTGTTATTAAAGCGGTCAGCATATAAAGTCTGGATTTTCTCTTTGGATTCTATGTTTGAACTGTGTTCTTTAATTTTCTGAGTTTATCTCCTCAGGGTACTCAAAAAACTGGAGGAGTAATGTGTCCCTTACTGCTGCTGTTGCTGTAGTTTCAGTGGCCATGTTGCTATAGAAACCAAACAACTGCCAAGGTTCTAGTGATTCTAGCTAGTTAGCTATCAACAAAACAATCTAGCTAGTTAGCAATCAACAAAACAAAACAAAAAAACAGTTTCTTAGCTATCAAGTAATAAGCAAGTAGCTTCTCCTCCTCCTTTCTTGCTATCAGTTTAGTCTTATTGTCCCACCTGGTTCCTGTGGGAAGCTGAGATTCACAGAGCAGTTGGCAGCTGGTTAGCCGGCTATCAACATCTGTCAGTTGGGAAATTAAAATAAACCAAAAAAATAGGAAATTGATATAAAAATACAACCGCCTTGTTTATGAAGGTATTCTAGTTGTTTTTGATGTTTGTTTGATGTTTGTATCTCTCTTGATAATCCAAAAGCTCAATATCAAATCAGGAACTTTTCCTCAGCATGTCCTCTCTCAATGGAATCTCTCTGTCTCTCTCTCTGTTCATTGTGCTGGTTGGTATGGTCAACCTCTCTCTCTCTCTCTCTCTCTCTCTCTCTCTCTCCATCACCACCACCATCTGTAAACATACATGTCTCATTAATGCATGTTACTAACTAAACTTCTTCCCTGGAGTTTCTGTGCTCTCTCGTCCAGCAGGTTCTTATGGATCGTGGCTGCTGCTGTGGTCCTGCTCGACGTCCACTACATATATTATTACTGTCATAATTGCTACCATATCTCCATTACAGTTTATAGTTAGTTAATGATTTGCTGCTGCTGTGCATCTGTGTCTCTCTATCTCTATCACAGGTTCCACTGCTACTGTAATCATTTTATCATTCATTGTAATTCATTGTTATTTTATCAGTCATTGTAATTATACAATATGTTTGTGTTGATTTGTTCTGTACACGTGACATCTATTGCACGTCTGTCCATCCTGGGAGAGGGATCCCTCCTCTGTGGCTCTTCCTGAGGTTTCTTCCACCTTTTTCCCTGTTAAAAGGGTTTTTTGTGTCAAGTTTTTCCTCAGTCGAACCGAGGGTCTAAGGACAGAGGGTGTCACTCCCTGTACAGATTGTAAAGCCCTCCGAGGCAAATGTACTTTGTGACTTTGGGCTATAAAAATAAAATTTGATTTGATTTGATTTGAATGTCTGTTTGGAACATTCAACAGGTTTAATGGTAACAGCTGGTAGTATGATTATTAGGTATCAGAGGGACATCCCCGACTCAGTTGTTAACAAGCAAGTATGGGGCGAGGTTCACCACTTTGTAAAATGTGTTGGCAAACAGTCAACAGTTTAAGAATAATAATAATCATGTACAATGATCTACACCCTGAAATGAGGATGAAAATAAAAATTTGTCAAGCTGATCTACAGACTTTTTTTCTTATCAAAGACATCATTTGTCTTTCTTGAGACTTTTGGCTGTGACACTGAGTAGCCACAAGAGTGCAGCAAACACAAAGACGTGACCTCACCTCACTATAATCATGCGCAGTGGATCAAGTCCATTTAACAAATCTAGAATATTAACACTTACATACAACATAGATCTGTTAACAAAAAAAGGAAACTAGATTTAAGTAGTGTGGTGCAGCTACATTCATGATTTTACTAAAACTATTGAAATCACAAAATGACGAGGAAGACGTTCACTGAGATGATGATTCTCCATGAGGCTTAATGCAATCAGACATTATTCATCAGTGTGTAAGAGTTGGCAGCCCTGTAAACGTTATAATGGAAAATAAAAGTAAAGATATATTTTATTTATTTTAACAGTGTTGTGAAATTACAAGAAAATGTATAATAAAAAACTAATAGTGGATCAGCTGGATAATAAATATAAATGAAACATAAATCCAGAAGCCTGAACATCACCTCAATAGTGCCATTAGTAAGGTAGTTAACAGTAGTTTAGCTCTGTGCTTTTGGATAGATGAGACGAGTTGATGATCATAATTAGTTAGTACCCACTTACAGCACACCACACGTCTTTGTTTTGTCTTCTTGAATTAATAAATCATGTTTCATCAAATTTTATTCAGTCAAGGCGCTGAATATAGACTAATTACCTGTTATCAGCAGTGTTGACCATGTCCATTTAGACTGCCATCTCATATCTTGCAGTCCTATAAGAACACTTACTGATGCACACTTGAAAATGAAATGAATGCTGTATCTTTGATGCCCATCTTCCACGTGGTGCCCCAGTCTCTTCCTGCTCCATTCTCACCCATGCCAAGCAAATTTTCCCCTCACCTCATGCTGCACCAAACAGCAGCTTCTCTTTCCACTGATCCACCTAAACTTGATCTTACATATCATTCCCAAGGGAAGCCAAGAGTGAGCTGAGGACAATCCCCGGTGACACACAGAGACAAACAGCCATTCACACTCCCATTCACACCTCTGGGCTAGAGCCACCAATTAACCTGGGAAAACCCAGAGAGAACTCACACAGACATGAGAACATTCAAGCTCCACAGAAAGGCCTCAGCTGAGGTTTGAACCAAGAACCGTTTTGCTGTGAGGCGGCAGTGCTCACTGCACTGTTTTTAGAAGATACTGTATATATATTTATATTGTTTATATTTTAATACTTGGTTTTTTATCTTCTCATATTTTTTATATTTTCCTTTCTACTTAATGTTTATTCTGCACCAATTTCACCAAGTTGAATTCCTTGTAAGTGCAAACCTACTTGGCAATAAACTGATTCTGATTCTGCACAACTGTGACGTCCCTAGTGCTAATCATTGATCTATATTACACTGTTAGTCGTTTACAATATAAATGTGGAATGCAACAGTGCTTTGTGACCAAACATTTTTATAAATGTTTTCAGATTCCTCAAACTAAAATAATTCTAATACAATATTTTATTTATTTATTTTTTGTTTGCATCCTTGTGAAAAGAAGGATGATTCCAGGACAGTGCTGCTGATGTTCAGTCAGAGGGTAGCTTGTAATATCTAAGTAGCAGCTGAGGGGAAGAAGGAGCATCTGTATGAAGACAGGTTTTTGACACTATTGTCATGTCATAGAACAGATATGCATCAGTCCAAATAATCCCACCATGCTACGTCTCAGTTTTTCTGTGCCGTGCAAACATTGTACAGATAAATACCATGGTATAGAGAGCTAACGCACACCCTAAATTATTAATGTTAGCTAGGCTGCTGGTTAACTTTTGCAAAGACAGTGCAGAGAGAGGATGAGATAGTTTCCCAGAGGCAGCACACCAGCTCCACACAGCAATACTTACAACTCTCCTGCTATTATAGCTAACATCACACCTACAGCATATCTTGGTAAACTAGAAAGAAATCTAAATGTCTGTGGAAAAGTGATTTATGGTGACCTGTCAAAAACATCACAAACGTTATCAAATGGGACAAAACAATTAATAATAATTAATAATAATCATAATAGTTAAAAAAAAACTAATAATAATAATAATTATGTGAAACATAGCAACACTGTAACCCACTTATCAAGGAGAAACAGGGCAACCTGAGCATACATCTTCAGGCCTTTTAACGCTCCATAATTGTAAAGCCTCTCCGATGTTGACGTGTTCTTCACGCATTCATAACCTTCATTTTCAGATCTTGCTTTTCTGACCTTCTTATCTTTGCCAGTCTTCACCATCTCTGCTTCTACGTTAGCATGCGCCAGATCTCCTGATCCCACCATCTCCCCACTCCGTCACGCTCCCCTTGTCCTGTACACCCGCGCAAACACCACCTGTTGCTGATTGTTTGCATAATGTTGTGTGTCTTTGTTTCCCATTTAGAGAGCCAGGGCTGCATACAAACACTTCTTTAAAACCCTTTTAAAATTAGAATCACATACCAAACCTTAAAAAGAGCTTAAAGAGATATAGAGTGTGCATATGTACAGAATATGATCAATTACAGTAAAAGATGAGGTTAACATTTTGCAACATGCAAGTGGTTTTACTGCATTACTAGAGTTATTACAGTTTATCAGAAGTTTCAAGGCCATGCAGACTGAACAGTCTGCAATCAGTTATAGATAAGTGTTTGTATACTGCAGCTTAGTGATTATCATTCAGTTTCTTTGCTCTCTTGACTTTTTTTTATCTTTCTTCCTCTGTCTGTCTCTCTGTTGGCCTTCATCCATACCTCTCAAAGTTAACTCCAGGTTAAGACCATATCAGCCTTTGATAGCTGCCAACTCAGAATTGGGTAAACCATTTTCATATGCCTGTCAGATAATATCGGAATATCAACAGGCTAGTGTTTGATATCAATATCTGGTGGTTTTATAAAACCAATAAAGTGTCTGGGGACGTGTAACTGCTAAATAATATCAACTATAAATCACCCAGCATGATGATGCACAAATGCTTTTAACTGTCCAGTGTTTGGTTTAAACCAAGCCCACCATATTTCCATAGTAACCTTGAGGCTGTTCCAGTCATTAGTTTTAGCCACACGGTCAGCTGGTCCACCGCTGGACCCAGACTGTTCAGCAGAGCAGCTGCTCTGCTTTAAACACGATTGAAACCTGCTGTGACTGATAAAATATAAATTGAATTAAATCAAATCAAGCAAATATTTTTTAAGCAAAATATAGCTTGAAAACCCCAGAAATATGTCAGCGTCCAGGGATCTTTTTCTTCAACTGTCCTTACAGCTGCTGTAGCATATTGAAAAGAAACAAAGGTTTGACCATACATTTTAGTAGTAATTTTATTTTGTATGTATAAACTATACAACCCTTCAGGTCTAAATAATGCGTGCAAAGCTTTTTCAAGGTCCATGCCCAGTTGGTTTTTAAGGGTACAAAGTCCAGACTGCAATATGATTAGCAGATAAGACACTGAAAAGTGTCAAACTAATACAACAGCTCTTCAGTCACCCTAAACCTTGACCTTGACACATTCAGTTCAAGTTAATTTGTCACATATAATCATACAGGTTCAATTATAGTGAAACGTGTTTGCTACATTTGTCCAGGACGATAAATATCACTCTTTATCAATATTTATAACAGCAGCTCAATTTATCATCAAGGATGGGAAGAATGCAAATAATATGTACACAAATTGACAGAGTAACACTTACTGTAGTGAATGAAGTGACTTTGACAGACAGAACCGACAGAATTCATTAGCTTAAAACTACAGTGCATGAACCTCCCTGCTGTCTTGACAATACTAGTGACTCGTATTATTAAAGATATATCAAAGATTTTTTTTGAATACACTATAAATTACATAACTAGGTTGACCCGACCACTGTGTCAAATTTCAGCAAGCTATCTAAATAATGTCTCTTTGCCCCAGCTGATGGTGGCTGGGGCAATAAAGCCTAACCGAAGCTAAACTTACCTCTGTTAGCTTAACGTGTTTGATAGCTGTGGCTTTAGGCTCAGATATATCATTCCTCTTTGACCCCATTCACCTCCAGTTTTCATCACACATCTCTCTTTGGCCAACAGCCTGCACAGCCCATGTCTGACCTTTCTCAGGTCATCTCTGCCTTCTATTTGGGGGCGTAGCAGCAAAGCTGCGAAGCACCCATTGTTTTTGTAGCTTTTCTTATTATTATTGATCCGTTTCCTCTGCAGTTGAAGTCTATGGCAGCCCCTAGAAAAGGTGAAAAGTTTTGAAACTTGGCACACGTATTCAGGACAGTCCCATGGTCAACCTCAAGAATTGTCATGCCCTTACATTGAACTCTCTAGCGCCACCAACATGTCAAAGTTTAAAGTGCATTCAGCTTCATAACTTTGGACCCATTGGTCCAAAATTTCACAAATGAGGTACCATTGGAATCCTTGGATCAAGACGACGTCAATTTGCGCCATATTGGATTTTCCGCCTTTTTGAATTTTAGCAAAAACCTTCAAAAAGCATTTCAGGTCACGCAGATTGTCCAATTTCCACGAGACTTGACACATAGAATCTTCAGACCAAGCCGCACAAAAGTTATCATGTGAATTTTTTAATTCCATTTTGGTGACCTTTCACCTTTGGGGGGCACTATAAGTAGCCAAAATGCATTTTTGCTCATATCTTCATATTGCTTTGGACTTTAACCTTAATTCCAGTGTTGACTGATACTCTCAGACATCCCAGTACATTTGCTAAAGGACTGTGTAATGCATGCATAAAGATTTGGTGGCCATTTTGAATTTAGGCAAAACACGCTTATGATTACAGAGGGCACACACTTTGTCCGATTTACATGAAACTTGATGGATATGGTCTTCAGACCATGGCTGGCTGATGGTTAAAGTTTCGTGTCTGAGCTCCAAACTCTTTTGCCGTAACAGCCAATCCAAATCGGCGGCAGGAAGTAGGAAGTAGGCCAATATCTCTGCGATGCCTTGATGTATTGACACGAAACTTGGTGTATGGACTCACAACGCCTTCTTGAGCAGGTATGGGGTTGCCTGCTATACTGTTATGCTGCTACCCCATCACTGCTTGCAGCTATATTCATGTCTGTGTTCGCAGGCATAACAAAACTCCTGTGCACATCCTTACATCTCATCATCCCTTTTTCTACCCTTCCTTCAGCCACTTGCAGCAGCTTATGGCTCCCTTTTCTTTCATAACCGACACAACAGCTCAAGAGCCCCATACAGAAACTCAAGGGGCTCGTCACAGGTTAATCAAGTTGGTGATTTTCAGCATTCTCCATTTCCAACTGGTGTAAGGTAAACATCCCTACCATTGCCTTACAAAACCATCCAGGTAAAAAAAAAAAAAGTTCAATTCCTGGCTTTCTAGTGCTTCCTGAAACTTTCTACACCTGCCACAACCTTCAGTCTGCCCTCACAGGACCTCACACTGTTTATTGGCAAAAGAGGTCAAAGGAGATGGCCTCTTTTCAAGAAGAGCCCATTAGGAATAAAATATTATTATTAAAATCCCTTCGGCATGCCACAGAGCCTGGCTTTTTAAAGCACATAGCATACAGAGACTTGCATATTCATCCAGATTTCTGACATTTCTTCAGTGTTTGCTGGAAAGGAGGTGCAGAAGGCAGAAGATGTAATATTTAAGGTTGTGTGTATCTTGGTCAGGATCCAGCACAGGGCTCTTGGATCCTGACCAAGATACACACAACCTTAAATATTACATCTTCTCAACAATTCATTCATTTCTCCACCACCCTCCCTCTCTATGGAGAGAAAACCTCAGGACCTTGTAACTACAATGACTTTTTAGGCATGACCCTGGATTCATTTTCCTTTCAGGCACAACTCAAAGTGTTCTCTGCTCACCTAAACAGATTTTCGTATATTTTTCATATGAGTGACATATCTCTACACTATCCTTAGACTTGTTCTGCTTGTGCACGAACAGGTCTCTCAACTTTAGTCACCACAATCCGATAGTTTTACCAGTTTCTGTTAGTCACACTAACTAGCCTAGCTATAGCAATGGCTTCTCTCTGCTCTCCTGCTCTCTCCTCTCCTGCTCTCTCCTGCCCGGTGTGCCACATGTTTATCTACTCCTTGTCCTCCTTTAGCGATAACGGTACTTGTAATAAATGTAGTTTATTTGTAGCTTTGAAGGTAACTTCAGCTAGCCGTCCCCCGGCAGTTTCCGAGCAGCCGGGAGGCTGGGTGACTGCCCGAAAGAGGCATAGCCCCAAACTGAAGCCCACGTACACCACCAACTGCTCCACGTTTCAAACAGATATTCCCCACTCAGCGACACACTCACTGAGAGGCCAACTCTGGTCATTGGCAGCTCCATTTTACGAAACATGAAGTTAGCGACACCGTGGGCCATAGTGAAATGCATCCCGGGGGCCAGAGCGGGCAACATCGAGTCTAATTTAAAACTGCTGGCTAAAGATAAACGTAGATACAGTAAGATTGTTATTCACACGGGCGGTAATGACACCCGGTTACACCAATCGGAGGTCACTAAAATTAATGTTTCATCGGTGTGTGCATATGCCAAAACGATGTTGGACTCCGTAGTTTTCTCCGGAACCCTACCCAATGTGACCACTGATGACATGTATAGTACATGCGTCATTCCACCACTGGCTGTCCAGGTGGTGTCCAGAAAACGATGTGGGCTTCATAGATAATTGGACACCTTTCTGGGGAAAACCTGGTCTTATTAGGAGAGACGGCATCCATCCCACTTTGGATGGAGCAGCTCTCATATCTAGAAACATGGCCAAGTTTATTAGTCGACCAAAACCGTGACAACCCAGAGTTGAGACCAGGAAGCAGAGCTGCAGTCTTACACGCTTCTCTGCGCCTCCATTAGAGCAGCTGCCCACCCAGTCCTTTAGTATAGAGACTGTGTCTGTCCCCCGTCCACCTACATTATTTAAAGATAAAACAAACAGAAGAGGAGTTCATCATAAAAACTTAATAGAAATTAAATCAACATCTCCAACAGTCCAAAACAAGAGAATTAAATGTGGACTCTTGAATATCAGGTCCTTGTCCTCTAAAGCTGTTTTAGTCAGTGAATTAATATCTGATTATGATATTGATTTATTTTGTCTCATTGAAACCTGGCTGCAGGAGGATGAATATGTTAGCTTAAATGAATCCACTGCTCCCAGTCATTGTAATACTCATATTCCTCGAAGTACCGGTCGAGGTGGTGGAGTTGGAGCCATATTTGACTCAAGTCTATTAATAAATCCTAAACCTAAACTAAATTATAATTCATTTGAAAGTCTTGTTCTTAGCCTTACTCATCCAACCCGGAGTGGGCATTACAGCCAACTCTATTTGTTACAATATATCAAGCTCCTGGTCCTTACTCTGAATTTTTATCTGAATTTGCAGAATTTGATCCTTAAAACAGATAAAGTAATTATTGTAGGTGATTTTAATATTCATGTGGACAACCACAATGATAGTCTTAGTACTGCGTTTATCTCTTTATTAGATTCAATTGGCTTCTGTCAGAGTGTAAATAAACAGACTCATTGTCTGAACCACACTCTTGATCTTGTTCTCTCATATGGCATTGAAATTGATCATCTAATAGTCTTTCCACAGAATCCTCTTCTATCTGACCATTTTTTAATAACCTTTGAGTTCATACTACTGGACTATAAGCCTTTTTGCAGAAACTCTTACAGCAGATGTTTATCTGATAGTGCTGTAGCCAAATTTAAGAAAGTGATTCCTTCAGTAATGAATTCAATGCCATGTCTCAATGTAACAGAGGACTTGTCTGCTTCCTTTAGCCCCTCACAAATAGATCATCTTGTTGATAGGCTCATTACGGACAACTCTAGACTCTATTGCACCTCTGAAAAAGAAGATAATTAAATAAAGGAGGTTAGTACCGTGGTATAGCCAGCAGACTCGTAAATTAAAGCAAGAGGTATGTAAATCTGAACACAAATGGCGTGCAACTGAACTACTTACTACTTTACTTACTTTAGATAACTAGATAGCAAGATAATCTCAAAACATACAAGCAAACATACAAGAACAGCCTATTACTCTTCATTAATAGAGGAAAATAAGAACAACCCCAGGTTTCTCTTCAGCACTGCAGCCAGGCAAACAGAGAATCACGGCTCTACTGAGCCATCTATTCCTTTAGGTCTAAGTGGCAATGACTTCATGAGCTTCTTTAATGATAAATTTATAACTATTAGAGACAAAATTCATCACCTCTTGCCCTCAACAGGCACTGATCTGCATTCTTACACATCAAGTTCGGAAACAGCTGTAAAACCTGATATGTATTTAGTTTTTCTCCCATTGTCCTTCATCAAATAACTTCAGTAATTTCTTCATCTAAGCCGTCAACCTGTCTCTTAGACCCCATCCCAACCAGGCTGCTACCTCTAGTTAGCCCTTCTTTATTGGATATGATTAATCTGTCTTTATTATCGGGATATGTACCACAGTCCTTTAAAGTAGCTGTAATTAAACCTCTTCTTAAAAAGCCCACTCTAGATCCAGAGGCTTTAGCCAATGACAGACCGATATCAAACATTCCTTCCCTTTCTCTGTAAGATACTTGAGAAAGCTGTAGCCAATCAGCTGTGTGACTTTCTCCACAAGAACAGTTTATTTGAGGATTTTCAGTCAGGATTTAGAGTGCATCATAGCACAGAGACCGCACTAGTCGGTTACAAATGACCTCCTAATGGCATAAGACAAAGGACTCATCTCTGTACTTGTCCTGTTAGATCTTAGTGCCGCATTTGACACCATTGACCATCAAATTCTTTTACAGAGACTGGAACATAAAATTGGCATCAAAGGAACCGCCCTAAGCTGGTTTAAGTCGTATTTCTTACGTCGAGCTCAGTTTGTTCACATCAATGATGAATCCTCCATGCACACCAAAGTTTGTCACGGAGTCCCACAAGGTTCTGTACTAGGACCACTTCTATTCAGTTTATATATGCTTCCTCTAGGGAACATTATTAGGAATCACTCCATTAAGTTTAATTGTTATACCGATGACACCCAATTATATTTATTGAACAAGCCTGATGAAACCAATCAGTTAACTAAACTTCAAGCATGCCTTAAGGATATAAAAAGTTGGATGACCTTTTCTGATGTTAAATTCAGACAAAACTGAAGTTCTTGTAATTGGACCCAAACACCTCAGAAACTCTCTTTCTAGAGACTTAGTTACTTTAGACGGGATCACCCTGGCCTCCAGCTCCACCGTAAAGAATCTTGGAGTTGTTTTTGATCAGGATTTGTCCTTTAATGTCCACATAAAAAATTTTTCGAGGACTGCATTCTTCCGACACATCGTGTCTCAAGTGGATGCAGAAAAACTAGTCCACGCATTTGTTACTTCTAGGCTGGACTATTGTAACTCTTTGTTATCAGGCTGCTCCAATAAGTCTCTTAGGACTTTGCAGCAAATTCAGAATGCTGCTGCACGTGTTCTGACAGGAATCAAGATCAGCGATCACAATCTCCCATTTTGGCTTCTTTGCATTGGCTATCTGTTAAATATAGAATAGAATTTAAAATTCTTCTCCTTACATACAAAGCTCTTCATGGTCAGGCACCATCATATCTAAAAGAGCTCATAGTACCTTACTACCCCTCTAGAACACTGCGCTCTCAGGATGCTGGGTTCCTTGTTGTTCCTATAGTTTCCAAAATAGATTGGGAGCCAGAGCTTTCAGCTATCAGGCTCCTCTTCTGTGGAACAAACTACCATTTTGGGTTGGGGAGGCAGACACAGTCAACACTTTTAAGAGTAGACTTAAGACTTTACTTTTTGATAGAGCTTATAGTTAGGGCTGGCTCAGGTCATCCCTTAGTTATACTGCTATAGGACTAAACTGCTGGGGGACTCCCCTCCCTCCCTTCCTCTCCTCTCTCTCTCTGTCTCTCAGGGTTGTGCCTAGGCAAGGTATTGGTTGAAGATGTAGTCACATCTCCCTTTACTGAACACTCTACTCAAACTTTCTCTCTCTCTGTCTCTCTCTCTCTCTCTCTCTGTCTCTGTCTCTCCGTCTCTCTCTACCACCATCTGTAAACATACATGTCTCATTAATGCATGTAACTAACTAAACTTCTTCCCCGGAGTTTCTGTGCTCTCTCGTCCAGCAGGTTCTCATGGATCGTGGCTGCTGCTGTGGTCCTGCATATATTATTACTGTCATTATTGCTACCATATCTCCATTACAGTTTATAGTTAATTAATGACTTGCTGCTGCTATGCATCTGTGTCTCTCTATCTCTATCACAGGTTCCACTGCTACTGTTCTACATTTTATCATTCATTGTCATTCATTGTCATTTTATCATTCATTGTAATTGTACAATATGTTTGTGTTGATTTGTTCTGTACACGTGACATCTATTGCACGTCTGTCCGTCCTGGGAGAGGGATCCCTCCTCTGTGGCTCTTCCTGAGGTTTCTTCCACCTTTTTTCCCTGTTAAAAGGGTTTTTTGTGGGCAAGTTTTTCCTCACTCGAACCGAGGGTCTAAGGACAGAGGGTGTCACTCCCTGTAGATTGTAAAGCCCTCAGAGGCAAATGTGTTTTGTGAGTTTCGGCTATACAAATAAAATTTGATTTGACTTCAACACCCAGCCTATGAACATTCATCTTTATACAGGTGCTGCTCCTTCCACAGATTTCTGTGGCTACTATGAGTGCAAGAGATGCTAAAATAAATATCGTTATGACTATATGCAGTATGAACAGCATTCATAGATTGTGTATGAGTGATGATATTTATGTTTTAATAACAAAAATTGAATGGAATGTAAACAGTATTAATAAATAATTTACACAGGGTTATTGCACAGGGAGTACACCTGAGATTTTAGCTGCTGTCCATACCAAAATATTGGTATGTAGCCAAGGCATCATTGCAACACTTAACTTGTTCCCCAGAGTTTTTCTGCTCTCTTATCTCACAGCTTCTCATGGATCATGGCCACACCTACATCAGCAATTAGTCAAGCCTGCTGTGGTCCTGATGGCATCCACTACAATTATTATTTATACTATATTTATAATACTACTATTTGTCATATTTGAATGAAGATTTACAGTTATATTTATGATTATTTTTTATAATTTTCATATATTTTTAAAATAATACTATATGGAGTACAGGCTAGACCTGCTCTATATGGAAAGAGTCATCAGATAACTTCTATTTTGATTTGGCACTACATGAATAAAATTGACTTGAATTGTTGCTTCACACAAACCTCAGTTATCTTTGTGATTTTTTATTATCTCTCTGTTTTGCATTCGTCATTGTTGCATTTGTCATTTTATGGATGAAAGCCACCAAAAAAGCTTTGGTTTTGAAAAATGCTGTGTCAGCAATTACCAAAGGGGTAGAGATGACTTATTGGATTGAGTTTAAGGTACGACTGATTTTTCAGCATAATTTCATTACTCAAATTGCATCCTCCTGAAGAACATTCTAAACACTTTATGCACTCATGGAAATACATCTGCCCTTTCTTTGTCAGTTGCTGTGACTCAGACTCCTGCTGGTTCCAATTTACACTGCTCAGTGAACTCCCAGTCGTGTCAATGCAGGGCAAAAAATGTATGTTTATGTATGTTGTTTTTCACCCTTTATCATGCTTTAAACCACATGACCAGTGTGTGAGGACCTCTGAACCTCCCCCTGAAAACTATTCCTGTTGTCTTACTGATGGAAAACTACACTAATTACTACAACTACACTAATTAATGACAAAGACAATATTGGAGTGAGTGAACTTTGTTTATTTGCTGATCCCTCACTGGAATTTCTTCCACAGGCACTATCTGTCAGTTGTTAGATCTGTTGATTTCTTTGGCTAGAGTAACCTGTTAGAATCTTCAAAGATGTTGAACACACTATACCTGATAATTACTACCTTCAGAGATAATACAAATCCAATGTCCACAATTTAATATTTAACTTCAGTTGATAAATTTATTGCAAAATTGAGTAAGGGCAAGCATACAGCTTAATTCGATTCAAAACTGATTATTCACGTCCACTAATAATGATTAAAAATTGTTACATTTCAAACCCTGGTGAAAAGGCTGTAGCTGAACCAGATAAACAACGTGGAGAAAAAACACCCGGACTCTCTGCTCATTGTTTTGGGGGACTTTAACAGAGCAAACCTCAGCCATGAACTGCTAAAATATAAGGTAAATGGACTGTACTTATATAACACCTTTCTAGTCTACTGACCACTCAAAGCGCTTTTACACTACATATCTCATTCACCCATTCACACACATTCACTGATGGCATTGGCTGCCATGCAAGGTGCCAACTGCTCATCAGTTTTAGGAGCTAACCATTCATACACATTCACACACCGATGGCACAATTTGGGGTTCAGTATCTTGCTCGACATGCAGACTGAAGGAGCCGGGGATCAAACCGCCAATCATCTGATTAGTGGACGACCCGCTCTACCTCCTGAGGTCCACAGAGAATATAAAACATATAAACAGCATGTTAAGTGTCCCACCAGAGACACTAACAGTCTGGATTGTTACACTGTTTTAAAGACTCATCTCACTCAGTCCCCTGTGCAGCCTTGGGACTCTCTGATCACTGCATGGTTCATCTTATCCAAACCTACAGGCAGAAGCTGAAATCTGCTAAGCCTGTGGTCAAGACGGTGAAGAGATGGACAGACGAGGCCAAAGTGGAACTACAAGCCTGCTTTGACTGCACTGATTGGAGTGTTTTTGAGGATGCAGCCTCAGACCTGCATGAACTGACTGATGTTCATGACATCTTACATCTACACCCCCTGCCACTCCGCCACCTCTGCCCTGTGACCCCCACCAGCACTCAGGATCTGTGAAGAGGATGTCCGTCAGCTTTTCCACAGACAGAAGATCAGGAAGGCACCCAGGCCAGACGGTGTGTCACCCTCCTGTCTGAAGGTCTGTGCTGACCAGCTGGCCCCCATCTTCACCCAGATCTTCAACAGATCACTGGAGCTGTTTGAAGTTCCCTCATGCATCAAACACTCCACAATAATCACCAAGAAATCCACCATCACAGGACTGAATGACTACAGGCTCGTCACCCTTACATCTGTAGTCATGAAATCCTTTGAGAGACTGGTGTTGTCACACCTGAAAGCGCCCCCCAGGACAGTGTGTGCTCTCCCCACTGTTCTTCTCCCTTTACACCAACGACTGCACTTCAAGAGACTCGTCTGTTAAACTCCTGAAGTTTGCAGACGACACAACGGTCATCGACCTCATCCAGGACGGTGATGAGTCTGCATACAGACGGGAGGTTGAACGGCTGGTCTGCTGGTGCAGTCAGAACAACCTGGAGCTAAACACGCTCAAAACTGACTAACTAACTGGCAAACCCAACAAGTCTTAACAGGCCACACTTGTCGCACACTATGCAATACTAATGTTTAATCCCGCTCTCACCTGCACTCATACACACACACGCACGCACGCACACACACACACACACACACACACACACACACACACACATAAGAACATAAGGGACCTTGAATCTATTTACTAACCAAGAATCATTATCACAGCACACACCTTCAGGTAACTCTGTCCATGAACTCTAGTCAAGGCCGTCACACACACTCATGCACACAGACAACATGCATAGAATCCTGTTTCCTAGATAAATCCCAGTGAGATAACAGGCTTGATCATTTTATAATTTATTATTTTGTATTTATTTCAACTAAAATTTCCTCAAATACTAAAAAAATAATCTTAATATGAATTCTGTGGAATCATGTTGTAAATTTGAACAGATGATTTTGTTGATGTGAAATGATCAGAATTTTTCAAGTGAAATATTTTAAATACTGATCAGATCTTGTAACTATATCTCCAGGTTTTGAAAATGATTAATCTGCACAAGAACAAATAGAAATTCTTTTTCTGCTGCTTAAAAGAATCATCCTCCCTTTCCTCATTTCAAAAATATGTGCAGAAATTTAAAGAACATTATTGTAGATAGGTTAATAAATGCTCGTTTTGTTGCACAAACAAAAAAGAAAAGAAAAGAATGTTTCCTGCGGATGACATCATAACATTCTCCTGACACCTCCCTGCTGACCGAGCAGGTATAAAAACCAGCCTTGCCGCCTGTCATCACACTGCTCACACTGGTTGCTCACATACATTTAAAAGTGACAGGCACTGTCACGTTGAAGTAGGCAGTAGCTGGTTAATCACGGTCATTCAGGGTGATTAGTGTGGAACATTAGTGAGTTAGTGAGCCTGTTGCTGTGTTGGATCTCCCTCTCCTCCTCCTCATCATCATCACCATGATTATAAGCATCGCTCTGATCTGGGCAGTAGTGGTGGGATTCTGCTGCCTTCTGTGGCTTGCTGTGGGGATACGACACAGGTAAGGCATTTCTTTTTCTACTTTAAGTTCCTGTATTTTACTCACACAGTGTGTCTAGTACATTCAGTATTAATAAGAATATCCTGACCCAGACTGAGTTTAGCTCAGATCAACACCAACATATTTTTTTCCAGGCAAACAACAACTGCGCATGACTCATGTGGCCATGTAAATGACATAAGTTTGCAGTGTGTTCTAATCAAACAATTTGTTTTGGTATGCTGTCAAACCTATTTTAGGTTTATTCATATTCAGAATGAAGATGTACCTGGGCACTCTGGTGGCCGAGAGGTTTATGATCAGCTAGAATAGAAAAAATAAAATAGAAATAAGCAGTCAGTGGAGCTGCTGTTCAATGTAAACCAGGTATTTCCATATCTGGTTCATTATTTTATGTGTCTGTAAATGTATTGTAATTTGCACATTTTGTAAAAACCAAAAGTGTTTTTACAAAATATGCAAATTAACTGTAACTTTCCTAAAATAATGGTAAATAAATGTTTTATGGGAGAAAACAGTTAAAATGGTGGTTTGTACGGTTCTCCAGGACCCTATTTGGTATTTCTTTAATGTTAAATATGTTGGTAGGATGAGGGATAAATACTCCTAAATAATTCTCATAACGGCGCTCTGTCCAAACAGCTGAGGGCTTAATGTGGCGAGGTTGGTTAGATTAAATTAAAACTAGAAATAAATGTAAAATCTGACAACGCCACTTAGATTAAAAAGGTTCTACTAAAAAGGTTTAAAATCAGGAGCGAGCAGAGCTAAAGACCACAAGGCAAAAGTTCAGAGTTCATAACAAAATGATAGTTGAAAAGAAAGTCTTGCATACTCTTCCTGCAGTCGGGGATAGCGTCCTACTATCCTGCTATCCCCCAGGCTGAAAGAGTGAAACCGGCCGGTGCGCTCAGGAGGCTCTCGCTTCAGCGGTGGCTGGCTCTTGCAGACAGACACACGCCGGTTCATTCAGGGCTCTTCCTCCTACCGTGCTTGAGCAACTCTGTGTGCAGTTCAGGGGTCATAGGAAAACAAACCACCGCATGCAAAACACTAAAACACAGAGATGAGGGGGGTGGCGGGGGGCTGAGATGAGTAGCCGTGGGCGTGAATGTAACTTTTATTTCTCTGATAAACAGCTTTATCGAGGTCTGCGCTTGCTCACTGTTATTGTTACTCTATGCTCTCTCTCTCTCTCTCTCTCTCTCTCTCTCTCTGTCTCTAATCATCGGACAAAAATCAAATTAAACTTCTTCATGTCATTGTTTTGCAGTGTAAATTGTGAGTCGGACTCAGATTTAGAAGCTGGTACATGAAATAAACAAAGTGAGAACACACACACAGGTAGATGATCTGAGTTTAGTCCGTGAATCCACCTGGACAGTCTCTGCTTCAGAGACATTTCAGGCTGTCTGTGGAGGTTTGACCGATCTGAGTGTCTGATTGGCTTGCGGCGCGTGATGTGGGGCTCAGTTTTCCCAAAGTTGGATCTGAATCAACTTCTCTCTTAGATGAAATGAAATGAATGAAAGACCTCCGTTTTTGCCACTGTGCCCGATCCTGTTTGAACCCCTTAGTAATGAATATTTTTCTTTCTCTTTCTTGTCATGGCCACAGGCACCCTGGTGAGCCTGCAGTTGAGAATGGCTTCATCCCCTATCTGGGTTGTGCTCTGCAGTTTGGGGCCAACCCTCTCCTGTTCCTCCGCAGCCGGCAGAAGAAGTATGGGCATATTTTCACCTGTAAGATCGCAGGCCAGTACATCCACTTCCTGTGTGACCCCTTCTCTTACCATTCAGTCATCAGACAGGGGAGACACTTGGATTGGAGGAAGTTCCACTTTGCGACGTCAGTCAAGGTGAATTAATGTTATTTGATATTTTATTATTCAGTTCATATACTGTCAGGATATTTTTCTCCTTCCATAGAATACTTTTTCATGTTATCTATGAGTGCTTCAATGGTCCTAAACGTCTTCTTCCTTTCCTCAACAGGCATTCGGCCATGACAGCTTTGACCCTCGCCATGGCCACACCACAGAGAACCTCCACCAAACATTTCTGAAGACACTGCAGGGTGAGGCGCTGCCCTCCCTGATAGAGACCATGATGGGCCACCTCCAGGATGTCATGCTGCGGTCAGACACACTCAGCCCCAGCAAAAACCACTGGGAGGTGGATGGCATCTTTGCTTTCTGTTACAAGGTCAGTAGTGAATGGACTGTACATATACAGTGCCTTACAACTCTCCCAACCACTCAAGGCATTTTTACACTACACATCACATTCGCACACGGATGGCCAAGCCATTAGAATAAATTGAGACTCAGTATCTTGACTGAGGACACTTCAACATGCAGATTGGAGAAGTAGGGGAATGAACTGCTGATCTTCTAACAGGTTTCTTCTGTCCTGTTATCCTCCAGGTGATGTTTGAGTCGGGCTACCTGACTCTGTTTGGTAAAGAGCTTGGTGAAGATAAGTGTCAGGCTCGCCAGGCTGCTCAGAAAGCCTTGGTGCTCAATGCTTTGGAGAACTTCAAAGAGTTTGACAAGATCTTCCCAGCATTGGTAGCAGGTCTGCCCATCCATGTCTTCAAGAGTGCCTACAGTGCCAGAGAGGTAAGTGTGATTTTTCCATGGCTATCACTGGTGGAAATGACCAAATAAATATAGATACACATGTATATGACTGTCTTTTCATTTCAAACATCTAGAATCTAGCAAAGACCATGCATGCTGAAAAACTGTCCAAGAGAGAGAATGTTTCTGATCTAATCTCCATGAGGATGATCCTGAATGATTCCTTATCTACCTTTAATGACCTGAGCAAGGCCAGGACCCATGTTGCTCTGCTCTGGGCTTCACAAGCTAACACCCTACCTGCTACCTTCTGGAGTCTCTTTTATATGATCAGGTATACTCATAGTTCTATATTCTGTTTCATAGTGTACAATAGTACATCTAAACAGTGCCAGTAACAGGCTTCTGTATCCTTTCTAAGGAGTCCAGATGCCATGAAAGCAGCTCGTGAGGAAGTGCATAAAGTTTTGGAAAATTCAGGTCTGACTGCTGACCCCAACGACCCCACACTGAAACTCACCAGGGAGCAGCTGGACAACATGCCTGTTCTAGGTTTGGTTTCTATAGAAAAAAGCAATTTACATGACAACTAATATTAAACTAATGTTAAATTACATTTTACAATAAAAAAGTCTGGCTTTGCCTACTTGGCATACAACAAACCCCTATGGTCTTTGTATAGAATTTGGATGTCTTATCCTTTTAAATGAAGTAAAGAAATCTTTTCAAACTATTTCTGTGTGTCTTTCTTTCTGCTTTATATTTATAGACAGCATCGTAAAAGAAGCCATGCGTCTTTCCAGTGCCTCCATGAATGTGCGTGTTGCCAAGGAGGACTTCCTGCTTCACCTCGACAACCACGAAGCTTACTGTATAAGAAAAGATGATGTCATTGCCCTATATCCGCCTATGCTGCACTATGATCCAGAAATCTACGAAGATCCCTATGTAAGACTTCTTTATAATAACTGCTGAATAAATGTGAAAAATCTTTTCTTCAGGAAATTACAATAATTTGTGTTGACAAACTGAAACTCATCTTTCTCTCTCTTCACACCACAGGAATATAAATTTGACCGTTTTCTGGATGAGCAGGGTCAGGAGAAAAACACTTTCCAGCGCAGTGGCCGGCGCTATGCTACTTCTACATGCCCTTTGGCTCCGGGGTTACAAAATGCCCTGGCAGATTTTTGCTGTGTATGAGATCAAGCAGTTTCTGACTCTGGTGCTATCATATTTTGACATGGAACTTTTGGACCCTGCTATCAAAGTCCCTCCTCTTGATCAGTCCCGTGCTGGTTTGGGAATCCTTCAGCCTACCTATGATGTGGACTTCAGGTACAAGCTGAAATCAAACTCCTAGGCTCTGTCTGTCAGGGGAGTACAGTGATTGAAGTATAGATTGTACATAGTGTATATATTCAGAGAGTATATGTAAATAGATTGAATTATATATTTTGTTGCTTTAATTTGCTGCTGAAGAACATGTATTCTAAACATACCTTCAGTATAACTATTAGAATTTTTAGTGTATCCAGTAATATTGAGCCAAACACTTCCAGTCTCTGTTTGATCTCAGAGTAAAGTTTTGAAGTAGTAGCATCTTTAATCCCTGATAAACAGGCAATATGAATTTATTTTATTGAGCATGTGTATGTTTTCATGTTTTGCCTATTAACTAAAAATCTTGTAGAGTTACATTACTGTTTTTATTTTTAATTTTCTACTTCTCTACTTGGAAGTTTTTGATTTGTTACCCATATGTAGATCTTTTGTACACTTTACAATAAAAGAAAAGTGTAATACTGCTTCAAAGCCTTCTCAACATATCCACAACTCCCTTTATTTCTCAACAATGAGTACTAAAGTAGCAAAAATTTCCTTGAGTGAACTACTGCAATGAGAATCTTTTAGTGAGTTCACTTTGTAGTAGAAGATAGAGCTTCCATCAACCTTGGAGTTTGCTCTGTCTGGCTTTCTCTCTCTCCAACACTGCTATCATTTCAGATGTGTCTGACTGTTGGCCAATGCTGACCTTTATACTGTATGCCAGTGTACATCTACCCTCTCAGCGTCATACATGCTGCTTATCAATGAGATAAGTTGTATTTTGTTTCATGATATTTTCATTTGCATAATTAAAAAAGTGGGGTCAGAACATCATAGTAAATATGCACATCTGTTTTACTTTTATTCCTTGTCAATCTGAAAGTTTTGCGCTGTAGAAAAGTGCAACCCACATGCTTGTGTTGACTTGTGCATGATGTACAAATGCCTGTCTGTGCACAATGCTCTCATGTCTGCATCTGTTAAACTCTGCAAATACAACAGAAAAACGTTCTCTTCCAAGAACTTCAGCATACATTAGAGCTCTCTCTATGTACAGTATGTACAGTGCTAGTCCAAAGTTTGGACACACTTTGTCATTCATTCATTTTTGTTACTTTCTACAGTGTAGATTATCAATGACGACATAACACATATGCAAACAAAAAAGTGTAACCAAAGCAAAATATGTTTTGGTTGATTTTTTTTTTGCTTTGATGACAGCTTTGAACACACTTCGTATTCTCTCAATCAGCTTCATGATCACCTGGAATGCTTTTCTGTTAACAGGTCTAAGTTAATTTGTGGAATATCTTGCCGTCTTAATATGTTTAAGACCATACAGTAAATAGCCATATTCAACTACTGTAGTAATCCATATCATGGTAAGAGCTGCTGAACTGTGAAGAGAAACAACAGTCCATCATCACTTTAAGACATGAAGGTCAGTTCATTCTGAAAATTTCAAGAATTCGAAGTATGTCTTCAAATATAGTTCCAAAACCACACTTTGTTTGGTTCCACCTGCTAAATTCAACTTTGTAATGATCAGGTAGCCAACTTATCTACACACTTTATAGCTCACTAAAGTATCTACCCGTCACACATCCTTCTTATAAAGGACCACACGGGCCGGCTATAGGTAAATAGACTGTGCTTATATATGCTAAATAGACTGTACTTTCTAGTTATTAGCTTTTACAGGACATATCTCATTCACCCATTCACACACATTCATACACTGATGGCATTGACTGCCATGCAAGGTGCCAACTGCTCATCAACTTGTATGTCATGTATGTACGTCATATGTACTGACGTAACCTAAAAATAGCCATACTTCAGGCTCGCACAGTTCACACCCTGTTTAGTGAAGTGTTCACAGTACTACAATTGTGCAATGTATTGCACACAGCTGGGTGTGGTCACCTGACCATCTTTCAATGGATTGCAACAATGTTTTTCTTCATGCAAGACATCAAATGTAAAAGAAAAGAAAACAGTATAATATCCCAGGACAGTAAGATATTTATGATCGATATGTTATTTGTTATTATTTGTATGGTTTCTTCATTTTTTACTGACACTAACTGTGATTATTGGTCCATGTAACTTAATGTGTAATAATGTGTGCTGCATCAAATAATAATCCTAAAAATGAAAAAACACAAAGCAGATTTCATTATGTTTTTATAATGATGATTAATTTGTTCACTTAAATAGATAAATGCATTTGTTTAGCAAATGTATTGTCAAAAGTGCTTTACAATCAAGCTCTTATTCACAAAGCTGGCAGTGAACTACCATTCAAGTTGCTGGCCTGACCATCAGAAACAATATGGGGTTTAGTATCAATCCAGAAACACTTTAACATGTGGACAGGAGGAACTGGGGATCATACCCCAAAACCATGACCAGTGGACAACTCACTTTATCTTCTGAGCCACAGTCTTGATGGCTTTTCATAATAAATTAGTTACTGTTCTCACATGACTGCAGGGACCCAAAAGTTACCTCCTCTCTACTTTAGCATAGAAGATTTAACACATTTCTGCAGTGGAAGCAAATTTATGATATTTACTAGTTAATATGAAGGCTAATCTAACAATATTTAACCATTATTAGGCCATTAGGGCTGAAATGAAGTCAGTTTATGTAACCTCCAATAACCCCATTAGCCAGCAGTCCTGACACAAACATTTTCACAGTGGACAGGAATTAGAGTTATGTCACACTAAAGTAATGAGGTGATACGTGTTTCTGATAACAGTGACACAGTTGTCAAGTTAAGGCCAGCTGCTCAAACACGTGTGCATGCCTGGTCTACACAGTCACTGTGAAGCCATTTATTAGACTTGGTTTAATGTTACAATAGTGGTCAGGCTGAAGTTAGGGCAGATTTAGGGCTTTACTTATAGCAGTTACAATAAACATTAAGGCGAACCTCCAGAAAATGAATGTAAGACAATAAAAGTATAATGATAGTATAATGTACAATATATAGAATAGTGTAATGAGTATGTACTTGAAGGAGCACAGTGCAATCTCAATTTTAATATGTATAGATTTCAATGAGTATACTGTTCCTTCTAGTTTGACTAGACCCTGACCTGAGGTAACTTTATGAGAGGTTACTGCAGGTGAAACCATGAGAATATGAGTCAGCAAGAAAATTACCTTTTTTTGGAATAGATATGTATACTGTATGTGTGTGTAGATATTATTATTATGACACTGCTGCTATTTATATGTGTGACGTGGAAGGCTGAGACCACAACCTGATTTCATCTGACTCAATTGTTTTAAAGCATGTACATGAAACAGCAAGGCTTTCATGGGTCATTATGTTGTATGTTGTAACCTTTGTCTCATGTCCCAGGACATGTGTGTATGTATATGAGACAGGTGGACAAACAACTGTAAATGGCCCTTCTTCCCTGTCACATCTGTATAAACAGTGTGGGAGAACAAACATGTTATTGAGAAATGTCTGGATGAACTGGAAAAGACCCCACAGATGACCTTGAGTGCTTGACAGGTTCCTACTGGTCAAATGCAGAAGAAACTCAACAAAAGATTTTTTACATCCATTTTACAAATGGTATTAAACAGCATTCTGTGAGTTCACACTGTCCTCAATCAAACCAAAGGTTCATGTGTCACAGGCAAAAGATCTTGCCTTGTCTCATCCTCACTCTAATGTGCATACACCAGCCCTCATGATAGTATGGGATTCTTGTAAAAAAATATGCTGGTACACAGAGATAACTGTTGTTGTTTGGGGGACTGTCGTGAAAAGTAAACCCTGCAAGACTTTATTCCTCTTGCTCTCCATTCGTGATCCTTGGAAAGACCCTGGTCCACTCTCACCATGACTTTACCTCGTCTCCATGTGGAGCCATGTTCACATACGTGTTCACTATATGTTGTTTTTGGCAGGAGGAGGTGTTCATTTTGTTTGCAGAGGTCTTCATGATGCCACAAACTGAACAGTAAGTTGGACTTTGAGTGACAGGATGCACAGGGGAGGGGTGATGTGCAGCATGTGCACAAACAGTGAATGACACTGTGTTAGAGATTCCTGGCTGTGGTTGTGTCAAGCCTGGTCAATTCTTGCAAGTACGATTAGAAGCACAAGTAGGAACCAGAGAAACCTGAACATTTTTGTATATATATGTATATACTGTGAATATAGTGACAGGTTTTAGCAAATATACAAAAAACAGTTTTTTCATGAAAGTTACCTCCTGCATCTTCAACTAGAAATACACACTCTGTTCTTAGTCATGAGTACATCTTCAGAAGACGTCTCTCTGCTTTCAGAAAGACAGACATGGTCCAAGTTTAAAGTAAATGAGTGTGCTCCGTATGAACAAGAGAGGCAGCACATGCTGACGTTACTTCTACTGATGGTAGAATTAATCTCCGCTTCACACTCCGAACAGAAGGTGGCGCTGCCGCGCTGGGCCTGGTTCTCAGCCGCCATTGTAACTCAAAAGGAAGAAGAGGAAGTACTTCCAGTGTGTGTAATACAAGTCATTGGACAGGTCAGGGTTGATGGGAGACTAAATATGTATTCTGTACATATTCTGCGTAGATTGCGGCCCTTTGTCGCTTCTCAGGCGTTCACTAACATCCACACCGCGCGACAATATGTGACGTTTAGCGTGTCTTGTTCCGGAGCGGTGAGTGGGAACCAGCTGACGTTACGAGCTTTCAGAAGGACTCTTCTTAACGTGAACACGGTATGTGACTGAACGGACACTGTGTCATCTTAACGGATACACAGAGGTCAGCTGCACATGTTCACATGACCAATGTAAACATCACTAGATGAGATTAGGATTCACTGGACCGTCCTTTAGGAAAGGAAAGGAGGTAATGCCGTCCCACAACTCCTTGCGGCAGCACTGTGCATTCATTCATTAGCAGACAAAAAACGTCAGTCGATTTAGATCAGAAAACACCAATTTGAATTAAACATTGTGATGCCGACTGATGGTTGACTGTCGAGCTGCTCTGACACACAGTAATAACTGTGATGGACGTCCAGCATCCCTGCAGATCATCATGGAAGTTACTTGATTATTAATCATCCATCTTTTGCCTTAACTTGCTGTGGAGGCCTTAAACAGCTCCCTCCGCAGCAGCCTGATACTCCCACCATGTAAGAAGGAGATCTCCCACAGGTCCTTCATTACAACAGACTCTTCAACACCAACATGACTTCATGACTTTTTCTATATATTTCTTACTTGTGAATAATTTATTATCAACCTTCTGTATATTAGCTACTGAGAAGTATCTCAGATGAGCGTTTGTAGTCCATCTTCTGAACTTTGTAGTTTTACCACAGATCATGTCAATAACATCCACCGTCACATGATGACGTAGTCTAGTGTAAGTGCAGTTGGATTCTCTGATACCACAGACGTTTTTTTAAAGTCGTCATGAATTCCACAGGTCGGATTTGAACCCTGGGCTTCCATAATGCAGTCCAGTACAGCGGCAACACTCACTGGACGTCAATGCTGTTTTTGTGCATTGTGATAATAATGATTATCTCAATTCAAAGATTGTTCAAAGTGAGAGCATTGTTCAGAGTAATGAGAGAAGTATTGAATGAATAAGCACAGCAGCACATCGGCGCGCTGTGGCTTGGAGGTAGAGCGGGTCGTCCACTAATCAAATGATCGGCGGTTCGATCCCCAGTTTAATCCCCTCCAGTCTGCATGTGGAAGTGTCCTTGCGCAAGATACTGAAGATCGTGAAGGCTGTGCCATCGGTGTGTGAATGTGTGTGAATGGTTAGCTCCTAAAACCGATGAGCAGTTGGCACCTTGCATGGCAGCTAATGCCATCAGTGTATGAATGTGTATGAATGGGTGAATGAGATATGTCCTTTTTAAAAGCACTTTGAGTGGTCGGAAGACTAGAAAGTCGCTATATAAGTACAGTCCATTTACCATCTAGACTTTTACTCAGCTTTGTATTTTTCTGGTCTTATCTTGAGTAGGTGCAGTCTCGCTGTCCATCCACCCATCGGCTCTCCACGGTGACACATTACGAGGACGGGAACCTCATTTACACTGGCAACATGGACCGTGTTGTTCGAGGTGGGTTTCTTTCAACCTAACAGGATTTTTTATTCAGATGTGATGTTACACCGGATCACCATCATTATTTCATACTAATTGTTATTAAGTCAGATTGTTATGATTGCTGCTCTTGTCACTAGAGTGACAAAAGAATCTCCCCTTTGAGGGATTCATGAAGTAAATAATCAAATCAAATCAAATCAGATTTTATTTGTATAGCCCAAAGTCACAAAGTACATTTGCCTCGGAGGGCTTTACAATCTGTACAGGGAGTGACACCCTCTGTCCTTAGACCCTCGGTTCGAGTGAGGAAGAACTTGCCCACAAAAAACCCTTTTAACAGGGAAAAAATATATTGTTCTTCACATTGATGTGGATCAAACAACCTGAACATAAACCAACCATAAACATAAACCAAGAGACTAAATATAGTCTCAACCCGCTCTGCCTTCGAGCCACAGCCACCCCATATCATACCATATCCACACCATATCAAATAGTTATCATGTTGCACTGTGAACACTGTGAACATACTTGGATGAAACAGATGTATGCCTGATGATAGCAATGTAAGGAAGAATGTACTGACCACTGACTGTCAGTGTTTTCTGAATCTTCTCTGTCGTCAGGGATAAAGCTGTTCTCTTACAGCACCACTGGAGCCAGCCTCTTTGTCATGCCCTACATCCTCATGAAGACCGGACTTGGACTCCAGAGTTTTGCCATGCAGGTTGCTTTCTGTGGATTCATCGGCTTCTTCACCTTCCTCACCCCCATCCTCCTCCACCTCGTCACCATGGGCTATGTGAGCCGCTTGTATCACAACCCAGACAAAGACACCTACACTGCCATCACATACAGTTTCTTCCTCAGTGAAAAAAGGAGAGTGTTCCACCAGAAGCAAGTCAAGATCCCAGCTGTCAGCAAGATGTTCACCACCTTCTATGCCGACCACATGGGGCTCCTGGTAAACCCAGACCTGTTCCCCATCCCACACGACTACAACCACCTCATGGGTTACGATAAGCCCTTCAGGTTCGACACAGACGGTATAAACAGGCCTGATGAGAGCTGAAGGACTGACATCAAACATATTTCATGTGGGTGCACAGACTACTTGGCAACCAAAATAATTTCTCAACTTGACTTCCAGATGTTTTTTTGTCTTATTATACGTCATGTTAATAAATTCTAACTTCATTATCATTAGCAAAAGAGTTGATTTCTGACTTTGAGGATGTAGCTTGTTCAGTTAAGATGGTTCCAACATGAGTCCTGAGCTTCATCAGAGCTGTCGGGACAGTTTTAATTTCAGGTTTCAAGTCTATATTTCCAATGAAATGTGTCCATCATTAAAATTAATAACATTTGGCAGCTGATGGTTTTAATGACAAAACATCGTTTTTGTACTCAGTGCCTTTAATGGTCCTCTTTCAGCGACAGCAGCCAGTGTGGAGCTAATGATGTTTTAGTGTTCATCCATATCATTTTAGAGTTCAGTTTAGTTAGTTTGATCAAATTGGGTAATTCTTGTAGTGTGTTATTAATAGTGGTGCTGTAGTTATTTCACACACATCCTTTGAGGGAGCTCTGGCAGCCAGTGCTGTTCTGTACGCCCCTCAATGAATATTTCAACCCACCATCACACTCGCAATATCAGTTTTCAACCCAAACCATAGCTACACCACGGCCTGATAGTAGATATTGTGTTGTTGCTGTGATGCATACTGCAAAGCTGTGCATGATGGTCAAGGCTCCCCTTTCTGCTGAAGTCAGGTATGCCATCAGCATTTTTATCAACTATTACCCTGACTTATCTGCTATTTGAACACCTTGCTGTATGAGGTTTATTAGGACAGGATTGAGTTGGTTGAGTGTATTTGCCATATGCACACAACCATGCTTATCACATTATCACTGCCACACTGTGGTTAAGCAGCCTCAAAGTTTTGACGTTGCTATGGCTACTTTTGTCATTTAATTCTATTATTAAAAGTATTAGCTTACAAACTTCGCATAACATTTGCCCATCTTTATCACCGAGATCAAAAACAAGACTGAGACAATAGCTAATTAATATGCACACTCACCACTGACTGGCCAGGGCGTCTACATGTGCTTATTGACAGCCTGGATGTAAATTACTGAACATTATGGTAGACCATGTCCCGTGTCCGTGAAAATAACGGATGGCCTTTAGATTTTTTTTTTTTGACACTGTTAAAAAAAATGCCACCTCTGGTTCCACATAACATATCCATGGAAAACAGACAAGGCCAGTTTAAGAAATCATTTTGTAATTAATAAATGCAATTTTTTCAAATAATAAAAACAAACAACAAATCATGTTACAAACAGAAAAATCAATCCAGCCTTTAAGAAGTGATACCAGATAAACAAGACAAAGTGCTGAAACATTAATATTGGGTTGCGTTGTCCACCTAAAGTTATTTTCACACACATTGAGGTTTCTCAAACATTCAAACAAAACACAGCATATAAAAAGGCAGAGGTAAAAGCACCAACAATGGCACTACAAGCTTAATCCATCATTTTAGCACGTCACCTCATTGGTGCAGCAGGGTGCCACTTAGAGGGCTCCAGGAGAAGAAGAGAATGACACCAGCAGTATACAGGATGTCCAGTGTTACAGAGTCCATTGTCTTTCTGCAGTTTCATGTTTGTTTAGTGTAAGGACCCTGGCATCATCCGGTATGTGATATATTGCATGGTCAGGAGATCAGGACTGTTTGTCTCTCACAGATAAAGAGTGACAGGACTGGCTGCTGATGCAGTGGAGGAGATCATCACTTCTAACTTGATTTATCCAGAATTCTGTGAAGCTCTGGTGACATGAGGAAAGGTTTTTCTGAACTACCATCATTCCGCTCCAAGTCATCACCTAGTAGACCGACAGATGAATGGATGGATCAAGGCAAAGCATGGCAGGAAAAGCAGGTATGGATTGATGATGGGTAGGTGGATTATATTAAATTTATGGATACATGGGTGGATGAATGGGTATGATGGAGATAGACATATATAACATATACTACTGGATATCTAATGATAGTCATTTTTAAAATGCTCTACACTTTATTTGCTCAATATTCTGTATATTAGAAATAATAAGCCTTCTTACTAAGTTAACCTTTTTTCTCCTTATTTCCTTAATGTGCAGTAGTTTAACTTAAACACAAATGATTTAAAGCACAATAACATTGTGTCTATTTTTAGTTCAGAGCACTTCATTCTAAAATGAAACACATTGTACTTACAGAAGCAGAGGAAGAGTGTATCAACACATATGGAATAGATGCTGAAGAAACCATCAGCAATAAGGTAGGCACCTATCACCACCGTCTGACATGAAAAACACAAAACCGATAAGACATAATTGTTTTGAATGATTATTAGTTTTGGATTAATATGAAACATAAAATGGAGCCCAAACACTCAGTCAGTGCCGCACTCAGAAAGGTCTAGGTCAAGGTCCAGTTCATTGATTCCTGGTATATAATAATATTATCCTGTGGGTCCAGAGCCTTCTCTTATATGCGGACTATGCCACCAGGGGGCCCCCAAGCTGCAAGTTCAACTTCGATATATTAAGCTTAAGCATAGAAGTGCTTCACACAACAAATGAATTGGTTTGTAATAATAATAAAATTATAAAATAAAATCTGAAATAAAATATATTTATTTTTTGAGTAGCAAAGCCAGGCCTGCTTTTTCTTTTTTTTTTTTTTGAGGATGGAAACGTGATCACACAGATCATGATCACAATGTAGTGTGATCATGTTGTACAGTTACATATTGTTCCCTTTCAACTACAATTCTCTCAACTATTATTCTTAGTGTTGGTTTGTTTGCACTTTAAAATAGATGCTGGTTCAAGATAACTTAGCTTTAGCTGATTTCTGTTGATCTTGTGCAGTGGCCTCAAACATCAGATTGTGCTTCTACATACCACAATCACAGAAACAGATCCAAAATGGTGCTGAAAGGTTAGGGTTACAGTGTTACATGTAAATGTTTCTTACTACCTGAAACATCAGTATTATTCTTACTAGTTTTTTTTGTTTGCACATTAATATGGAGGCTGCTCCATTGTATTTTTATTCATTTAAGTAAGTTAAGTTTGGTGGTTGGTGATTGGTGGGGAGAGTT
Organism: Miichthys miiuy; assembly: GCA_036365135.1. Classification (NCBI taxonomy): domain Eukaryota; kingdom Metazoa; phylum Chordata; class Actinopteri; family Sciaenidae; genus Miichthys; species Miichthys miiuy. The sequence goes on from CM071616.1 coordinate 1,357,308, forward strand.
TTTATGTCACCTTGTTTTCAAAGTTTACATTAAACATTTTTCAGGAATATTGCCGCATCTGTTGCATTTATGAATGTACTCCAGCCTGTTTTCCTCTTAAAATTTAACAGACTGTTGAAGGTTATAAACAGCTAGACACGACCCTAAGTGGGTCACTGGCCAAAGGTAGATGAAGTGGGTCACTGGCCAAAGGTGTCTAACATCTGGACAGTGGCAACTATGACTCTAGACTCTTACCAGTAGGGGGACCCAGTAGTAGTTGAGATTAGGCACTTCCTCCTGGATAATAGGGATCTTCCTAGTGAAGAAGAAGAATGCAACAACACCTGAAACACACACAAACACACAAAGTGACACACTGTCTATATATATATATATAGAAAATTTTACAACAACAACAATTATTTTAAACATCAGAATTACAAATCAGAGTCAAATTGTATGTGTACAGTTTGACTCTGGTTTCACATTGCTCTTGATGTACATACACACATATAGACATGAATACAGCTAAAAATTGTCTCTTACCAACACCTCCTGCTATCAGCACTTTGCCCAGAAACAACAGAAAATCTGTCACTCTGTCCAGAACTGCAACCCTGTAGATACACAGTGAGCAAGTTAAGCACTACCACTCATCTAACGCAGGTCATTTCAAAACAGAGTACCAGTGCTGCTTACAGTCACAGCCAAACTAACTGAATATGCTGTTCTGCAGAAGAAGTGTGTGTTCACAGAGTTTTCTTTATCATAAACAGCCTTTCTTTGCTCACAAAGATTAATCCTCACACAGAGAATCCGTGGACTGAACTGAGCCTTACCTGACCACATTCCTCATCAGTAAGAAGAAGGCTTCTCTGGCTGAAGTACAGAAGTTCTTACCATAGATCGCCACCTGGTGGAGAAGAGACAAAACACAGCTATCACCACAACACAAGCTTGTTGTTGACAACATCAGCAGTGGATAGATAGTAATTATACTACTCGTGTTAAAAAACACTACTTTGACCAACTCACCATGATATAATTACGGTTCATGTAGCGTATTAATTTATCCAAACACCAAAAACAGCATTTCAGACAGTGAGTTATGAACCTGGACAGGCTGTTGTCAGCACCTACACAGATAAAGGCACATCAGTATAGTGATAATGCAGTTGTGTATATATATAAATAAACACACACACACACACACATCAGTGAACCTTTTAGTTTCTGCTCCAGGTATTCCAGTACGATCCGAATCAGCTGGACAGTTGAAAGAATCAGAGCTCCAAATGCCAAAGACCCTGTGTGATATCTGAAGACAGGCTCAGTACATTAGACTGTTATGTATTACCTGATATTATTAACTGTGAATGAAAGATGAAGCAGCTATTTAAAAAATTATGACCTCCACCAGGTTTGGTCTTGTGAGGTGTGTCCTGACCTGATAGCCCTGTTGAATGATAAAAAGAGTGGACATGGTGGAATATCCTGAGGCTTCCTCTTGGCCCAGTAGTAGCTAGCAAACGTCCCAGCCAGGTGCACTGCTCCAGGGCCAAGCTGAAGTTGACCAGCCAGAGGAAGACCAGCAGGTTGGACAACTGTAGCAGGAAGAGGTTGCGATGGTAAGATGTCTCCCCACCATAAAAGGCAAACAGACACTGAGAACCATGACAAGGCGCTAATGTGGAGATGTTGGTTTGGCTGAAGGTCTGACAGAGACATAAAGGGGAGAACAGAGGTTAATAAGACTACATAAAAGTTAATAATAGTGTCATGAACATGTATAGTAAGGAATCTGCATTAGCATGGTTGACGCAATCATTCCTACTTTAGATTTGGTACCACCACAACAGAAAGTTAACTGTTTATAAGTGCATAATAAAGTATGTAGTTAGTCAGAAAGCCTAAAAAAATAAATGTTTTCTTTTGCATGCTTATACATATTTTGTACGTATATGCCAGCCTGGGGACCAACACAACAACAACAACAATAACAGTAAATGTGTTTATTATAGTATTATTAAAACTTATATAGTCTTAGTAAAATATGTTAATGTTAATACGCATCTAATGATGCCTAATTCAAAACTTTGCTTAAAAACTGTCCAGTTTTCAGCTACATTGCCAGTCAGTGTCAACTGCTGACTGGTCAATAGTATTCATCTTTTAACTGTTTTGTATTTGCAAAAGTACCCCACTCATTTTTTTGTAGCAAATACATGCAATAAAATCATCAATCATCAGAGAACGAGTTCCTTAAACAGTAAAGACTGGAGCATCCTGTTCAGACATTACATAAATCAATGGATCACTCCTAAATATCATGTATGACAGAAAGATTAAAGACAATATACTGTACCTCAGGTTTACAAGTAATGTTGGCATAGGGACAGCTTACATCAGGAGACATCACTTTGTAGATGGCTTCACCTGAGGATGCTAGGTAACTGGTTTGACAGTGCTGATTAAAGACTCATCTAACAAACTGGTTAGAAAGCTAAAGAAATGGAAAACCACCCTTTTCACGTGAGCACAACTTCTTCAAATAAAGTTCTGAATGTTAACTGAAACATAACATCAAATCTAAGTTTGTTTCTCTTTCCATTCTTCTGTTGTGCTTTCTTGTGCTTGTGACCACTGTGAAGGATACACTGCAGTAATCACCCAGTAGGAGATGCAAACAGTCAGCAAGAGAAAGGTGATGATTGGAAATAACAGCGTGGACATGATGTGACCGATGGCCCTGCAACAACAGAGATATCATAATGGCAGGAAAACAACTCATATGCCAGGAATATAGTTTTTTTTAATTGCATCATTTGAAGGACATACACACATCTATTTTTCTATTATTCTATTTCATACTTGCTAGCCTCTCTGAGCAGGGTGATAGCCACTCGGACTCTTCTCCTTAAGAAGATCAACATTAACAAGATGGTAGCTTCTGTCACTCCCAGAGACACCACTGACAAACACAGACAATGACAACAAGTAGAAAACCAGCAGGGATGCAGCAGATTTATGATCAGTTGGTTGACTCATACAAATGAAAATAATATGAATATTTTATTGGTCATACCATTGTTCAAAACAAATCATCATAATCTGATAAGTGTTGCTGCCACAATGATTCTTTTAAAAAGTGTGATGTTTTAATCACAGATAGTATTTGTTAGTAGTATAGTATTTATTTTTGTGGTGTACCGACAGTTGATTCCATTAAAGGTCCAGTGAAGAGGGATCTTCTTGCAAATAGTAGCTGAGAGATGTGAAGTTGACTTGATAATTAAACTTTTATGCCCCATAAAATGTTAGAGAAGTCTTAATTTAGGAACACCGGCAATAAACCTCCAAAGGTAACAATCTGATTTCTAATAATTGACATAACAGACAGACGTACAGAATATGATCCATGTCTGTGTGAGTTGTAGATAGACTTGCAGGTCAGTCTGCAGGCCGACTTCTACAATGGCAACGTCAGAGCCTGGTCTGTGTCTGAGCTGGGACAACTCCATGGAGCAGTACCACATACCTGCACACACATACAAACACACATGCAGTAAGAGATTTGAATAAAGCTAAACGAGTGTTTCAGAAATATTTTCACTGATTCTCTCAGTATTTTCCTGATCACTCTGTGACATAATTGAGTTGAAGTTCAAGTCAGATCTCTGCTGTCACCTCCACACTATGTGAAAGCAGCAGAAGAGGAACTAAACTTTGGAGACAGATTTTCCCATATCAGTCTTACATTAGAATGTTAAGATTTTAGGTACAACCTCTAAAACTAGGAAAAGCGGAGCAGAGTACACACCATAAGTTAGCAGCAGTATGACAGTGATGATTGTAGTCCACAATAGCAACCCAGCTGTGAACCTCAGCAACAGGATGAAGACCAGACTAACAACCAAAGATAACAGCAGACCTCTGTAACACATGCACACATACAAGAGAAAGTTAAAATAGAAGCTTCAACTTGAACTTGTTATTTCTTTCTTCATGCTGTATATGATCAGAGTTTTCTACAAGTCATTCAATGTATACATTCATAATTGATAGTGGTGGGGTCCAACACTGCTCTCTGGATTCAGAGAGTGCTCTTAAAAGCACAGAGTTCTTTATTGTTCACTTATGTTACATCATGTCAGTGCAGTATTAAATTACAGCTAATACAAGCAGAACATTCTACTGCTGAGCACCTCCAGGCTCTTCTTTATCGAAACAACATGTTTGTTTGGCTGCACTGTAAACAGAATGTTTGCTGTAGCATTAGTTGTACCTGTTATCACAGGTGGTGAGGATCACAACTTATGACACACATGTTGCACTGTGACAGAAACTCCAACATCAATGGAGGAATAATGAATCAAGTAAATTTACTGTGGATGTTATACAGAGGTAAAGTGATGTGAAGCTAGTGATGATAATTATTAATTAATAATTACCAGAAGATATCATATGATTTTCATTTACATTACATTTAGTCATTTAGCAGACGCTTTTATCCAAAGCGACTTACACATTTTAGAAATTCAATAAAAAAACTTGCAACAAAACAAACAACCCTAAATTCACAGAGGTGCCATCCCACAGGACTAATATTATCCTGTGACAATTTACAAATTACGGACACAGATGACCTCCATTACAAGGGTTGTACTAGTTCCATGCAAATAAGGCTACTACTAAGAAAACTTTGAAAAAGTTGGAATTAAAGGAGATATTACTGACAATGACCGCTGTGTAGTATTAGTGTTATAAGTATTAGTCTAGTAAATAAATGCAAATATTTTTGAGAAAAGATTCAATGTGTTTTTACACAGTTACTGTAAAAATCGATGTGTAGATTATGTAATTACATGAGTATCCATGCCCATGTTTTGGTATAATCTTCCGCTATCTTCACGGCCAGCTCCTTAGTGTCCAATAGTTCTGTTATACCCCTGCACAGAGGAGAGAGAAATGAATGTCAGTATGCAAGGGGGTCCTGAACAGAGAGACAAGACAGACACTGGTTCCATCAATGTTATCTCAAAATCATTAAAAATTCATGAACATCAGCTAGATGCTATCACTTGAACACATTATACTAATTGTAAAAAAATGTTCACATGTCAATATTTTTTGAAACACATGCTCTAGTTATTAATCACAAAAAACACACTTGCACATGTAAAAGACTGAACTTTGTTTTGTCAAATAGTGACAGGGAAAGCTTCAAAAGAAAGGAAGTCACCCACAAACCACCCACTGGGGCTTTTGTCAGGTCAAAACAGCAAAAGACAGAAATGTCAAAAAGTAGGTGAAAGAAGTTACAGTACTTGGCAGCATGTTGGAGTTCAGTAATAGTGTGGGTCATCTCCAGACCATCTTTGAACCTGGTTCTGTTAGCTACAGTCACAGTCTCATTCAGAGTGGTGTAGTTGGGTAGACATCTCTGGAAAACTGACAAACACACACACAAATATAATAATAACATTAAATATAACGTGCTAATATCAAGATGAGACTGACCTGACATAGCATCATTAGGATAACACATTCTGCAAATAATATTCCATTCTCTAACTTTTTAATGTTCAACTATCTTGAGAACATACTGTAAAAATTAAACAATATTTAAACCATGGGACAGAGAGATTTAGCTCATGGGCAGGTTATTAAATGCATCAAATCTTCTTACTTTTAAATAAACACTGATAAGACTGATAATTAGTTGAAGACTTTGGGAGAGAGGTTTCATGCTTACATGGTCTACTAGGCACAATCATGGAGGGACAGTCCTCATCTCGTAGAACCTGAGATACTGGCTGTAAGAGGACAGAGAAGAGGGTTACAGTTATATGTATGGGTGTTCTGATCTTGATCTTGGACACTCTCTAATCCTTGGCTACACCTTAACATTTTTAAAAGATCAGATTGACTCTAACAATATTAAATAACTCTATGCTATGCTGTATATTACTGCTTTTGCTTAACACAGTTTATCAGACCTCATACAGTACTCAGTGTGTAGATGTTTCTAAATAATAAATGTACCACTGAGGTATTGGTACCTTCTCCGGGTTATTAAAGCCCGGCTTACAGAATTGTCTGTAATATTCCCAGTAACTCTTGCTGAGTTTGTGTTGCAGCTGCATCTCACTGTAGGTAGCAAACCTGTCTGGGCACTTTGAAACACACATCTGAAAGGGAATTGACACAGACACATACATTATTTATTTATTTAAGAAAGATATTTACTACTGTTACAGATATATGGCTCACACAGATACTTTATCAATACTAACCGACATTTGCAGTCAGCTAGTAATCATCAAGCTGCTTTTAACACAGCTAATGAGCCAATGAGACCACTTTTATTAAAAGTTATGACATATTCAATATAGCAGCAAAATCTGTGTTTTACTACAGTGTTTGAAGTGAAGAGTAATACCAACATAATAAATCAGATGGGACCATGATAAAGCAATGCAGCAGATATGCATGATTAATTGTTAATAGAGTACCTGAGTTGTGGGGCACTGTAGGTTGATGAGTATAGCGGGCTAGTACATTTCAAGATGTTGAAATAGAATAGGATGGGTTTCTTCCTGCAAATAAGTGTTAATGTTAAAAGACACACATACAATCTGATGTTCATCACGTTCGGAGTTATTTTGTGGTTAAATACAGTCATTTGTGTCCCAGGATGCCTTTGATCAAGCATCAACCTGCTCTACCTCCTGAGCCACAACACCTGTAGAGTGTTTGAGTCTGTCTGTTGAGTGTGATAACAGTGACTTACGCGTTGGATGTTCCCTTCTGACCACAGAACTGGCCATAGCTGTCTGTTGGATGAAGCACCTTTTTGGGGTCCCCGTGTAACCAGGCTGGTCAGGCAGACAGGACAGACAAGAATGATCAAGAAACATTAAAGCATCCTATAAGCAATTACTACTACTACTACTATTATTACTAGGTTTGGACCTGGTTGTTACAATAATATTAAGCAATATGTGATTATTTATTGATATCATTGGAAAATTATGGGCATAAAATTTGACATTTTAAAACAGGCAGTTTAACAGACAGACGAAGACATTTAGTAGCCATGGCAGAAATCTCTCTTTGTGTGTTTTTACCACCCATCATAAAAAAATCGCTCTATCATTGTAGTTTTGAAGTGTAAAATCAATGTAAAATGTAACACTGAGTGTGTATTAAGTTATAAGCTGAATTTCTCCTCAATGCAGATATGGGCAGTCATTTGCTCTGATATCACACTGCTAATGGTGGACGAATGGACTAATTGTCTATCCTTGCTGCAAAAGAAATGAGGATGGGAATGCAGATGTTTTGTAGTCTCCTAATGCCCCATGTCATAAAATAGTGTTATAATTTAGTGCCATATAAATAAAACTGAATTGAATGTTGCAGTAAAATTTAGAGCTGCAACGAGTACTCGAGTAATTCGAGTACAAAAAATCCTCGAATCATTTTCTTTGCCTCGAGTATTCGTTTAATCATTAATTTCGTGTAAGTAGTCACTTGCGTTCCGCCCCGGGGATCGTGTTCTACACGGACTGTAAACAATGACGCACGCAACTCAGAGTCAAAAAGTTGGCGCTATGGAAGAGAGCGAAGAGACCGTCCGCAAAAGGAAAAAGATGTCCAAAGTTTGGGATCACTTCAAACAGGGTATCTCATGCAATGTGTGTACTGTAAACTTGAACTACCACAGCAGCACTTCGTCGATGCTTGAACAGAAAGCATCCATTTGTGAACAGGACCAGCTCATCCGAAGCCAGCACAAGGTCAATGCTAGTGATGTGTCGTTAGAGAACGATTCGTTCAATATGAACTAATCTTTTATATGACTCGGGAGGAATGAATCGTCTCAGTGAGTGATTCGTTCATTTTCATGCAGCACCTTCCCTCACCACATGGCAGGCAGCTGCATAAGCTCAGCCAGCAGGACAGGAAACCGAAATGATTAGTTCACGACTCACTCAATTGTGCGCCCGTCCTCAGGTCCTCGTTCATTTGTCACGTGACAGCCTGGCCGCTCAGGCTGTGTGATGAGCAGTAAGCACAACCGTTCGTTCATAGGCTTACGGATTGTTCATACGGATCGGTCTTTCTTTCATTTGTTACGTGACAGCTGTAGCTCAGCTACGGGGCTGTAAACTGAGAAACGAACAAGGAAATGAATGATGTCTGATTTGACGTTCATCCATTTGTCACGTGACACCCGACATACATTAATTAGTGGTCTTCGGTTCTTGTAGATGTGTATAGTGTTATTGGGTATATAATGTAAAGTGTTTGTAAATACTTTAGAAAATTATATCAACATGTTGATTTTGTGTTATACTCTGCCATAAAATAATAAATATAATAATAATAATGACAACAAATGTGATAATAATTATAATATTAATAATAATAATGTCACGTTTTGGACACAATAAATGCACCATGTAAACATTTTAGGGAACTTATTGTTACTTTTTGTCTTACTTAATTGTCTTACTAATTGTCAAAATGAGTTTTACATTCACTTGTCCTCTACCAGCTGTCACATGCAGGCAGCTCAGGCTGAACAGTTCATTCTCGTTCATTCGTTCATCCGGGTCGTTCTTTTGTCACGTGACAGGTAGGGATGGGCGATATGGACTAAAAAAATGATCCCGATAATTTCTGGTATTTATCATGCTAACGATAAAAATGACGATAAATAAACACCAATTCAGCCTAATCTTTTTGACTATAAATCTATCACCAAAATAATAATAAAGGCTAGGGGGAGCTGGTGGTGTGCGTGTCTATACCTGCTGAATGTAACCACTGTGAAACAATCAGGAAATAACTTTTTATTTCGCTGATTAATGACAGCTTTATCAAGGCCGGCGCTCTGTTGTGTTATTGTTGTCTCTCGCGCTCTCTCTCTCTCTCTCTCTCTCTCTCTCGCTCTCTCTCTCTCTAATCATCGGACGCAAATCAAATTAAACTTCTTCATGTCATTATTTTGCAACGTAAATTGCGAGTCGGACTCAGATTTAGAAGCTGGTACATGAAATAAACAAAGTGAAAACACACACACAGGTAGATGATCAGAGTTTAGTCCGTGAATCCACCTGGATAGTCTCTGCTTCAGAGACATTTCAGGCTGTCTGTGGGGGTCAGTTTGAGTGTCTGATTGGCGGCCGGAGCGTGAGGAAAGAGCTCCTCGCTGCCCGGAGTATCTGCTCTGCCTTCCGCCATGTTTGTCAATATGCGTGTTGAACTGCGAGTGTGTTGCGCACATATATACGTCATCAATGGGAATTTATCGTTTATTGGGATGACATATTCTTACCGTGGGGAATGTTTTTGACGATATATCGTAAACGAGGATATATCGCACATCCCTAGTGACAGGCAGCTCAGGCTGTGTGACGAGCAGTACGTTCGTTCTCGGATCGGTCTCTCGCTCATTTGTCACATGACAGCTACCTAGTCACTGTCATGCTGTTAAACAACAATGGCAGGGAGGATACAGGACACAAGTCACTTTATTGTGGTGTGTAATTGCTTTCCTAGGTTTTCATATGGTTTGAATTGCTTGTGGCATTTTGTTTATTATACTTTGTCAGCTGAAGCAAACCATGTTGCCTTCAAGTGGAGAAACCGCGGTCTTTTTTTACAATGCCCACAAGAGGGCTACAGCGCCACCTGCTGTAAAAATGAACGAAATGACTCAAAAAAAGATTCGTTCAATTTACTGTCCGAGAGTAAAACAGTCAGTAAAAAGAGTCGAACACTAGTAAATGCCCGTCTTCCACTCAACAGTAGCCTAACATTAGCCAATTGAACGTGATTGCTAACTGAGAAACACAGCAGCGCTGTTTAAAATGTAAGCTATGCATTTGTTGTAGTCTATAATAATGCAAGTCTCGACGGCGCCTAGGGTGACAAGATGTCCCGCTTTGTGCGGGACAGTCAAGCATTTCCATTACTTTTCACACGTCCTGCAAATTGAGACGTTGTCCCGCATTGTTATTGACAGTCAGACCCCAGTTTTGAAATGCGTGTTTCATAATCAGGCATTTATCAAATAGCTGTTTGGAGAAAGCAGTGAGGGCTGTCATCAGGGGGCGGGGCGGGCTGTTTGATCATGTCAATCAAACTGGGACGCAGACGCAGGTTAAGGGCGCGCCCACCAACAAGAAACAATGCAAATCAGGTCAGAACAGCATGCAGTGCGAGACATGGAGGAAAGCACAACCCATTCGGCTAAGAAGAGGAAATGCAGCTACAATAAAGACTGAGAAACTATCTATCCCTGGGTGAAACCAGTGCAAGGCGAGCCTGGTAAAGTTTTGTGTGAAGTTTGCTTGTGTCATTTTCTGTTTCACACGGTGAATACGACGTGAAACTACACAGACAATGCGAGACTCACAGAAAACGTGTTGCTCAAAAGGAGGCTTCCCAGTCTATGCATACGTAGTCAGGTGTGTTAACTTGAGAGGCACTGTGAAACAGCATGAAAGCTCCATGCTTACTATGTTTTTTCATGTGAGAGAACTTGGGAAAGTTGCATTTAAATAAGATATATTAATTAAGTTTTTATTTGCAGGCTGTTATGCGCTACTGAATCAACCAGATGGCAAAGAATAGTAATGTTATAAGCAAAGGGACAGAATAGAAATGTATTTTTTAAAAGTTCTTTAGATACCTTGATGCATTGGTAATGCCGTACATAAACACTTATTTGGCTATTGCTTAAAGCAGATAAGTAATCAGTTTGATTTAAAGTGAGCTGGGCTAGATGGCAGTATGGCTTTGTGCATTATGTTGATTTATTTTTCTTTCTGTTTGTCTTTCCTAGTACATCTTCTCAGCAGCGGATGGACAGCTCTGTGCGGCATGTACCGCACTGCATTGTAGAAGAAGCTGCAGTGCTGATCAAGAGCATTTTAAACATGCAGACATGCGCCCACTGTCCATGGTGGAAGACAAATCATCACACTGCAATCATCACTTGCTTTTTTAAAGGCTTGAACATGCTCTCTCTCTCTCTCTCTCTGCAGCCCAAGTAAAATTGTTTATGTAATGAATGGTAATGGATAGAGTGAAGACAGAGGGGATTCTCAAAGCTACACTACATATCTCATTCACACATTTACACACATTCATACACTGATGGCATTAGCTGCCATGCAAGGTGCCAACTGTTTTTTGGGTGCTAACCATTTATACACATTCACACATGACCGTTGATCAACCAGTGATCACCTGATTAGAGGACGACCCACTCTACCTCCTGAGCCACAGCCAACATAGATAGAGATAGTGTGGGTGATGTCATCAGGAATAATCTCATCATGTTTGTTAGCTCATTCGAGGATATGAGCACAAGAGGCAACACACACACACACACACACACACACACACAAACACATACACAGTTCAGTGGTATTGGAAATAGGAGCAGCTGTAGTAATAGTAGTAGCATCATATATAGGTCCAGAAATAGCAGTGGTAACAGGAACAGCACCTTGATGTTATACTGAAAACTCTACTCAAACCTCTCTCTCTCTCACCACCACCATCTGTAAACATTTATAGTTAGTTAATGATTTGCTGCATCTGTGCATCTGTGTCTCTCTATCTCTATCACAATGCTACTGTAATCATTTTATCATTCATTGTAATTCATTGTCATTTTATCATTCATTGTAATTGTACAATATGTCTCTGTTCATTTGTTCTGTACACGTGACATCTATTGCACGTCTGTCCGTCCTGGGAGAGGGATCCCTCCTCTGTGGCTCTTCCTGAGGTTTCTTCCACCTTTTTTCCCTGTTAAAAGGGTTTTTTGTGGGCAAGTTTTTCCTCACTCGAACCGAGGGTCTAAGGACAGAGGGTGTCACTCCTGTACAGATTACAAAGCCCTCCGAGGCAAATGTATTTTGTGACTTTGGGCTATACAAATTAATCAAATTTAATTTGATTTGATGTTATAGTAGTAATTTAGCTAATTTAGCTAATTGCTCTGGATGTGTGATGAGTGAATGAATGAATGAATGAATGAATGAATGAATGAATGAATGAATGAATGAGTGTGTACGCATGAACTATTATTGTTAGTGCTTTGGATAGGCAGTGCAGAATAACTCCTGATGAGCAGCCTCTGCCATCAGTGTATGAATGTGAAAAGAGCACTGGGGTCATGTTAGTGTTTGTACCACAGGTGTTTTGGACAACTGGGAAAGAGGTGCGCTGGGATGCTGACAGGGAACACAACACTACGACTAAACAAGGAGTTCCTCTTTATGTGCATGCAAAGATACATAGTATGATGCTGTGACTACGTGTGTGTGTGTGTGTGTGTGTGGATAGACTCACCCACTATTCCCAGGGCCATATATGAGAGGATGACAATGATGAAGATCAAACAACATATGACATCAGTGCAGCTTCTAGAGAAACAGGAAATAAATGAGTTTTAACGCACAGCAGCAATATGAGTAAAAATAGCTCATACTTCGATCCATGACTGCTAATTTATTGAAGCGTTTTGCATTCACCTGCTTTGTTTTTAATTATCAAGTTCTGTTTTCATGAAAACTCAATGATTCCATCAGCATTTAATTCAATGTCATGTCATGTCATGGCTCACCACCCGCAGGGAAAGGACTAGGGCTTGGGTGCAGTGCCAGCTGGGCGGGCAAAGGAGGGACCTGGGCGTGCTTTTCCCGGCAGCACAGACTGGTCCTCAGGGTGTGGAATATCATATTGCTGGCAGGGCAGGGATTGGAGCTGGTGCAGGAGGTGGAATGTTACCAACTAGACATAGTTGGGCTCACCTCCATGCACAGCACTGATTTTGTAGCCCCAGTGATGGGTGCTTCAAAGTTTGATTCTTTTCTTCAAAGTTTGATTCTTTGATTCAAAGTTTGATTCTTTGATTCAAAGTTTGATTCTTTTCTTAATATATATGGTTTGGAGTAATCAAAGGGATGTGAACGCAAAATGCTGTTAATCAAGGTAAAGAGCACTACTGTTTAAGTAAAGTTGATTTTATGAGAGCACACAATACTGTTAAAAGAGCACTATAGTTTAAGTAAAGTTCATTTTATGTGAGCACACAATATGGTTAATGAAGTAATGAGCACCATGGTTTTAGTATTGGGCCAAGAGAAACTTTCTCTTGGCCCAATACAGGCCAGAGGCCTGTGAGTTTACTGATAAGAAGACACAGGCCTAGCAGTGCAAAAGGCTGGGCCAAAATGGCTACAGGACAGTGTCTGGGGACACCATCAAATTGGAAACTCTCCAAGTTTGCCAGGTGTGTGACCTTAGAGTAACCTGCGTGTGTCCTGAAGTGACCTGAACACCTGGCAGACACCATTCAATCAAAAACCCAAGTTTTGCTCGGCGTGTAACCTGGAGTAACCTGGCATATATTTACACCATTAGGTCGTGGGTGGGCAAAAAGGCATGTATCCATACCAATATGTCATGGGTGAATAAAAAAGGTGGGCAGGGCTTGTATCATTGACGTATAAAACTGAAAAGTATAAAAGGAGATGCTTTGAGACTGAAAAACAGTTTTTCCATGGATGACTCGGGCTTTGTTTGTCTGTCAAGATAATAAAAGCTCTATCTGCTACCAACTTTGATGAATCCTGCGTGTTATTTTTTCCACCTGGAGAATAATACTGTTTGACCTAATTTGGACTTAATAATCGGACATGTTGGGAAAAATCTTCTGAACAACACAACTTTTTTGACTGAGACCCAACAATTTCCAGAACCAAAATCCTGGTAAGGGGCTGGACTCTCTCCTTTTCCATAGTTGCCCAGGGTGACAGGCACCAGGCGGGTGTGGGGATACTTCATGCAACTGTAAGTTGCTGGGGGGTAGTGGTGGGCGGATCGATCCAAATATCGATATTATCGATACCAAGTCGGTATCGTATCGGATCAATACTGGTGAGATTGATTCTTTACTTTAAGTTCTGCTCTTGCAATGCTGCGTTTCGGCAAAGAAACAGCCAGGTCGCGGACTCGCCACTCCTGTGTCAACGCAAAGCAGGCACACTTTGCTCCCTCCTCTCGTGTTTAGATGTTGCGCGCCACGTGAGTCACGTGATGTGAATTAGGCGCAAAGCAAACAAACAAGCAAGTTGCCGGCTCAGGTTCATCAGCCCACGCAGTCGTGCCTATTTTCTCTGTGCATGTCACGCACAGAGGAAAATACAACAGAAAGTTGGGAAAAATCTTCTGAACAACACAACTTTTTAACTGAGACCCAACAATTTCCAGAACCAAAATCCTGGTAAGGGCTGGACTCTCTCCTTTCCATAGTTGCCCAGGGTGACAGGCACCAGGCGGGTGTGGGGATACTTCATGCAACTGTAAGTTGCTGGGGGTAGTGGTGGGCGGATCGATCCAAATATCGATATTATCGATACCAAGTCGGTATCGGTATCGGATCAATACTAGCCTGGTGAGATTGATTCTTTACTTTAAGTTCTGCTCTTGCAATGCTGCGGTTTCGGCAAAGAGGAAACAGCCAGGTCGCCGGACTTGCCACTCCTGTGTCAACGCAAAGCAGGCACACTTTGCTCCCCTCCTCTCGTGTTTAGATGTTGCGCCGTCACGTGAGTCACGTGATGTGAATTAGATGCGCAAAGCAAACAAACAAGCAAGTTGCCGGCTCAGGTTCATCAGCCCATGCAGTGCGTGCCTATTTTCTCTGTGCATGTCACGCACAGAGGAAAATACAACAGAAAGATGGCAGAGAGGAAGAGAAGCGCCGCATGGCTGTATTTTCAAGCCGAAAACGAGACAACAGCAAAATGTGGGATTTGTAAAAAGCTAGTCAGGTATAGTGGAAACACTATCAATTTATATAAACATATAAAAACCATCCAAAAGAAAACATGGGGCTACAAAAACGGAGAAAGTAGTTTCTCAACAGAACTTGTTTTGTTTTAATTTGTTTACTGGTTTGCGAGCACTTTTTATTTTAGATTTTTCTGAAAAAAATTTGATAATAGAGCATTTTCTAGTTAATTATAAACTTTGTCCTAATTCTGTCTTGGGTTTTACCTATTTAATAATAAAAAAGGAACATCACAAAAAACACTTAAGGTCATGAAAATGAACTGAGATTTAGCAATTCAATGACGCATCCATCTAATTTATTGAAAAGTATCGGTATCGGAGATACTGGCCCGTATTTACTTGGTATCGGATTGATACCAAGTATCGCACACCACCACTGGGGGGAAGATTCTTGCTTTTGTTTGTGGTTATATACCGAACTGTAGTTCAGATTACCCAACCTTACTTGGAGTGTCTGAGTGGGGCCCTGGAAAGAGTTCCACTTGGTGACTCCATAGTTCTGCTCATGCCCACGTGGATGACGATGGAGTAACCTGGTGATTCGGAGGCACTGCCTGCCTGATTTGAACCCGAACGGTGCTTTGTTATTTCCATGGAAAATTAAAAAGGGGAATTTTTGGAAATATTCCATAATGATAAGATAGCTTCATAAATGGTCAATGACATTATGCTAGCTATAGCTTAGTTAGCATCTAACTAATCAGCTAGCTATGTATGAATAGATGTTCAAGTTAACATTAATACCATACATCAAATATATTTAACCCATAATATCATAAAAACTCACTTCACTGTATGTAGTCCACAGGCTCAAATGTGTTCAATAGTCTCTGTGTGCTCTGGGCTCTAAAGTGTGGTCCAGGTTCAATCTTCAATTTTGTAAATTCACAGTATATTCCTGTTAATTCACATAAACTCCTGTTAATTCCCAGAATTTTGCAACCCTAGAGCTGGGGAATGTAATCATCAGTGTAGGAACAGACTGACATTAAATTGGATGAAAAAGTGATCTGATAGGTGGAGAGTTGTCACCACCAGGGTATCTGTGGCACAGTTTCAAGTGAGAATCAGGTCAAACAGGTCAAGACTGTGGACCATCTAGAGGTCGAAAGAATGTATCAGGGACATAAAGTCTGCTCAGTGTCTAAGATCATGTCACCCTGGAAAAGCAAGGGACAGTCATGGCCAGGGATGGAGGACAGCAAGGTAAACCACCTTTCTCTGGAACTCCTCGTTAAACGACAATAACCTAGACAGTCCCGGCATTTGTTGGAAATTAGCAGGTCTGTCCCACCAGATGGACGGGGGGTATAGGAGAATGTGTAATTAGTGGAGAGCACAGCTGGGGTGGATGTTAGCTGGTTTGATCCAAGTCTCAGTGAGGGCAAGTTCCAGAGAAAGGTGGTTGGTATAGGCTGCAGTGAAATCAGTTTTGTTAACTGAGGAATTGAAGTTCCATAAGTTCCATGGAAAAGGAGGCTAAAGTGTTTGAGGACTGTTTTAGAGACCGGAGGTTAGTCAGATTTCTGCACCTTTTGACAAAATGTATTTTCTGCATGGACTGGAGACAACAACAGATGAGGACAACAGATCAGGTGGTGTCCGTATTGGTAGACCTCAGCCTTGTGCCAACCACAGTGTGGAACTGTTTGCATTTGTAAAGGAAAATCAAGAACAGCGCGGGATGCTTGGGACTCCAGGTAGAAGTGGCTTATAAAACTTTGAATCAGTAAAAATTATTCACTGTGTCTGCAGGGGCCTTGCTCTTACACAACAAACAAACCATGCCAGCTACACCCTGTGAGGACGATGTACTGCTGATGAAAGCAAACAAAAAAATTGCTGACCTTAAGGATGACATCCGACGGCTCTCTGCAAAAAGGACTCACTACTGTCCAGCTTCATGGACGTGGCACTCGGGCAGTCCAAAAAGTTGGCCTCGCTCAGCACAACCCTCCATGACACAGTTGCGTGGGATCCCGCCACCTGTCTGCGGCCTCCTCTTGCTCGACACCTAACCATCAGTCATCCTGGGCCAACGTGGTTGCCTGAAATCGCAAGAGGACTCGGCGGGCCGCCTCTCCCCACGCCTGAGCCTCTCCAACCGCTACGTGGCCCTGTCCGATGACACTCGGCCTATCCACCTGATGCCCCGCTGCTCCATCTCTTTCAGATCTGGACCCGCAAATTGCACCTGCAGACACCGCAACTTTCCCTCCACTGGTGGCAGGCAGTGCACGGATGGCTGGCCACTCCACCACAAGGCCCAATGGATGGCCCTCATCCCGGTCTTCGACCTCCTCTTCCCGGCGCAGGATCCTGAAGGAGGCTGTGCTCCGATGCTCGGGTGGACTCCCCCGCCCTGTGCTGGCGGGGAGTCCTTCTCCCGGGTCCGATGCCGCTGCCTCGCCACAGCGCTTGCCTGCCTGGACACACAGTGTTGACTGTGCACTCTCCTGTCGCGGAAATCCTCTGCCTTCATCTCCTCGTCCCTCTTCTCCCAACCACACTGATAGTAGGTGATTCCATAATTAGGACACCCACTTTTCAATGCAGCCACTCACTGCTTCCCAGGGCCACGGTCCCGGTTATCCTGGATAATTTCCCGGATTGCTGCACTCACTCCCATCTTCTATAAACCGGTGTTAGTACATGTGGGGCCTAATGACACAGCCCGTCAGCGATCAGAGCTGACAAAAAGGATTTCATGTCCTCCTTAGCCTCTTAATCAACTGTGGGAAGTCTGTTTTTATCAGCCCCTCCCAACACTTGCCCGTGGACCAGGCGTTTTAGCAGAATCCTCAGCCTCAACACCTGGCTCCAGTCCACCTGCAGAGCTCATAACATTTACAGCTCATAACAACACAATTTTAATCTTTTTGGAACCGTTCCTCCTGTTCAGGACCGTGAGTCCATCCCAATTGGATGGGTAGCCAAATGCTAGCGGCTAACATGTAGCATGCCATCTAGTCTGCCCCACATGAATGACTGTTTACATCTCACACTCACTCCCTCACTCACTCTTCTTCTCCTTCTATAGTGACAGCGTACGGTACTTCCCCTACCAGCTCCCCACCTTCACTGGTTTCTTTCCCCATACAGACCATCATAGACACACTGCAGGACGCTCACCCCAGCAGGGCCCTCTCTATCCTGGTGGAGTGAACTTTTAAATCTCCATCTACTTAGCCGTGCCACCAAAATGGCTGAGAAATCACCTATTAGGATGGCCCTAGTTAATGCTAGATCACTTACAAATAAAACATTAATTTTAAATGACTTCTTTTGTTCTCGCTGGTTGGATTTCCTCTGTGTGACTGAGACGTGGCTAAATGATGAACCTAGTCCCTTCTCTGAACTGTGGATTTTTCAACTCTCCCCGGATAACCGGTAGAGGAGGAGGTCTGGCAACTGTTTTTAAAAATAAATTCTATTGCCGTCAACTGAAAACTGACCCATTTTCCAGCTTTGAGTTACAACTCTTTGAACTTGTACAGTCAAACAAAATACTATGTGCACTGCTCTAACAGCTCCTAAACCAAATAACAATTTTAGCCCAGAGTTCTCTGAGTTTTTAGCTGAAATTGTGCCACAACATGACAACATTTTAATTCTCAGTGATTTTAATATACATGTCTGTTGTCCCTCTAAGCCAATGGTCAATGACTTTTTAAATCTCATTAACTCTTTTAACTTTGAACAACTGGTTACTGGTCCTACTCATGAGCTGGGTCACACTCTTGACCTTGTTCTGTCATTCGGTATAACTGTGAAGTTATGTGAAATCTGTGATGCAACGTTCTCTGACCACATGCCTGTTACCTTTCAAGTTAACATCCCTAATTTGGTTGTTAATACCACGACCCGGCCCGACACGCTCATTTAATCACCTCTAACACTGCTGACCAGTTCACTACTGCATATAGAGACTCCTCCCTGTCCTATGAGATACACTCCCCCCCATCTCATCTAAGTGCTGCAAATATCTTGACCTCTTTTAATGCTACCTGCTCTGCTATCCTTGACACTGTTGCCCCTTGAGGTCATACCGACCTAAATATAAACCCCAACCATGGCTGAATGAGACCACCCGAGCACTCAAGGCCCACTCACACCGGAGGCGTAGCGCCACGGAATGCTGCGCCACGGTCACGGAGCTGATCGCTGCCAGTCTAATCAATGAGACCACTAACACCGGCGCGCGGAACGTCTCCGCAGCGTCCCAGCAGCGACTCTCGCGCTGCAGCGCTATCATTCCGTAGCACTTCTATTTTTGATGGAGCTGTTGCTAAACCGCATGAAGCTCAACAAAGCAGATTGCACCAGACAGGAAATCCGACACAGAATCAACGTAATACACTTCCGCCCCCTTTCAAAATAAAACACAATACGCAGTTCATGTAGCCTATCACAACTTCACATCAACATTACGTCATGACCGGTGGCACCAGGTCAGCAGTCAATCGATCAAAGGGTCTCAACATGAACGACGAGAGACTAATTGTTGAAGTGGAACAACACACAATAATTTATGACACAACAGATCCTTTTTATAATCTCTTCCTTGTCGGACAAGCAAAGTAAGCTGTTTGTTGTTGTTGTTTCCTTTATACGCAGTTTATTGCGGGGTCTCGTGTACGTCCAGGATTCTCGCGTGATCTCGTGCGTGAATATGGCTGGCTCGCTATACGCTGCCTTTATGCTGCCGTCACGCCCCCGGTGTGAGCTGACGCCAGGCAGAGGATGGAGCTAAACCGTGGTGCAGCCGTTCCGCGGCGCTTACGTCCCCTGTGTGAGTCCCCAGTCAGACAGCTGGGGACCTTGGATTTTAACAATTTTAAATACTTGTCTGGAGACAGGCTCAGTTCCGGGTATCTTAAACGTGCAACAGTACATCCTCTCATAAAGAAAACTAATCTGGATCCTACAGACCCGTCAAATTTTAGACCGATCTCCACTCTACCTTTTTGTCTAAGGTAATAGAAAAGTGCAACAGCAACAGCAACTTCAGTCTTTTTACCTCGGAATGGCATTTGTGACGTCTTTCAATCTGGTTTTAAATCACATCACATCACTGAATCTGCCCTTTTAAGAGTTTTCAATGATCTTTTACTAATTTCTGGTGACTCTGCTGTCCTTGTTTTACTTGACCTCACTACTGCATTTGATACAGTTGACCATGAGATTTTGATCTCCGTCTCGAGCAGTATGTTGGTATCTGTGGCACCGCTCTAAATTGGTTTAGGTCCTACTCGACTGATAGAACCTTCTGTGTCAGCACTGGCGACTACTCTTCCCAGTCAGCCCCTCTGACCAGCGGTGTACCTCAAGAGGCCATGCTGGGGGCAGTTCTATTCTCAATATATATGCTGCCATTGGGGTCTATTTTTAAAAAACACAATATTAGCTATCACTTTTATGCGGACAATACTCAGATATACCTGCCGCTGAATCCTACCACTGACTCCATAAATTCATTAACAAGTTGTTTGGCCGATGTTAAAACATGGCTTTCGCAAAATTTTCTCTGCCTCAATGAAAGTAAAACTGAGATTCTGGTACTTAATCCCTCTCACCATCCAGTGTCACCTGACAACATTTCTTCTCTCCTTGGTTCTATGGCACCTCACTTGAAACCTCATGTTAAGAATCTTGGTGTTATTTTTGATTCCTCTTTTAAATTAGATTTGCAAAGCCAGTTTTTATCAATTAAGAGTTTTAGCCAAGGTCAAACCATTCCTTTCCCTAGAGACCTTGAGAAGGTCACTCATGCTTTTGTTTCCTCCAGGCTTGACTACTGCAATTCCTTGTATGTCGGAATGGGCCAAGCACAAATATCTAGGCTGCAGCTGGTTCAAAATGCTGCAGCTAGGCTCCTGACTGGCACACACAAGCGTGAACATATCTCACCTGTCCTGGCATCCTTACATTGGTTACTTGTTCCTTATAGAATTGACTACTACTATTACTACTCAAACTACTATTGATTGTCTATAAATGCCTAAATGGTCTAGCCCTGGCTATCTGACAGATCTCATCAATACATATGTCCCACATCGCTTGCTCAGGTCAGTCGACCAACAACTATTAGTAGTTCCCAGATCTAGACTGGCACTCAGGGCCGACAGGGCTTTCTCAGTGGCAGCTCCAAAACTATGGAACAGCCTCCCCCTCCAGATCAGGTTGGCAACCTCGCTACCAGCCTTCAAATCTGGATTAAAAACATTTATTCACGCTGGCGTTTAAGAGTTGATCAATTTTCAATTTTGTTACTGTCTACAGTATTTATGACTATCCATTACTCTATGTAATTGCTTAATTTGTCTTTAACTTGTTTTATTTATTTTATTTTTTTCTTCCTTCCTTCTAATGTATTTTATTTTGTTTTGATGTTGTGCAGCACTTTGGGCAATGTCTTGTTGTATTTAAATGTGCTATATAAATAAATTGACTTATGACTTATGACTTAACGACAGGTATAGTTTGGAGGGAAATGGACTGGTTCCCTGTAGCCTCACACGAATTGCATAATTGGTGAACATGAAGATCCAAGCTGGCAGACCACTAAAGGAACTCAAAAATCTATTGAATCATGTTGCCTTGATTTTTTTCTACTTTTTAAATTATTTTGTTTTAACAGTGTGAAATTTTCAGACAAAAGTGAAGTGAAGTGTAATTGGACCCAAATACCTCCAAAACATTTACACTAATTAAATAAAGATATAGCCACTTTAGATAGGATCACCCTGGCTCCACCGTAAAGACTCATATTGTGATCAGAGTTATCTCTGATGTCCTTTAATAAACTTAAAGGACTGCCTTTTTTCACCTACGAAACAAAATAAAACAAACAAACAAACAAACAAACATGCACATTCTGTCCTAAACTGATGCTTACTTGATAACTTGATAGAGCTTATAGTCAAGAATGGCTCAGGTGAGTCCTGATCCCTTATGGGACTTCCTATAATACACTGAGCTCTTCTCTTCTTCCCGTCTGTATCTCTATCTGTACACATTCATCTCCTGTTAATGTTACTAATTTAGCTTCTTCCACAGAGTTTTTTTGCTTTCTCTGGGATTGGTCAAGCCTGCTGCTGTGGTTCTGCTTGACGGCTATACTAATATTATTATTCTCATTTTTACTACTAGCAGTCATATCTCAATTAAAGTTTATATTCATATACAGTATTTTCTTCGCCACCATCGCCAAGTGCTTGCTCATGGTGGAACTGTTGAGTCTCTGTAAATAATATTATAAAGAGTACGGTCTGACCTGCTCTGTATGAAAAGTGTCATGAGATATATTTTGTTATGATTTGGTGCTATATAAATAAAATAAAATTGAATTGAATTCATAGTTATCATTATTTTTATTGCTTCTGTGTTTTTGCCTGTGCATTTAAGTTTAAACTAGTAAAATTTCGGATTGTATCAAAGGTAAAGTACTCATTATGCAATAAAAAGGCCCATGTCAGTGTTTTAGTGTATATATTATCTTTGGATCTTTGGATTTGCATTTAAAGGCTTTGGGATGAGCTAATTTTAACTTCTTATATAATTTTGGTAATCTACAGAAATGATCATCATATGTTTGTAGTGTCACTGTCCTATAAGAACTATGTGTCTCTAAAAATTAAATTTTACACGTTCAAATTCAGTAAAAAAAAAAATCTTTTTTCAGCTTTGTCACTATCTGAACGCATTTTCCTGACACATAAATGCAAAAAGTAATTGTTTAAGAATTTGTCAGAAGCACCTGGGCCCCATCCTAGACGTGCACATATTCTGATGGATTGATTCTACCTAAACACTGACAGATTACTTTCTTCGTTCTTCTCTGAGGGCCCTTCTAGTTTTCATTATACACTGTACTGCATATGATTGTACAGTATGACAATAAAACTTAAATACTTAAATACTAGTAAAGACACAGTGTTTTAAAAGTTGCACAGCTTACTGTGACAAAATACATTATATACATACACTAGTATCTCTACTGCTTCTTATGAAAAGTAGGCAGTGTGCAGTTACCTTCTACGGACTGGACCTCTGAAAGAAGGATCAAATGCGTGCGGTTCTCCTGGAAGAAACAAAATAAATAAAAAGTGTTAATGGATTCAGACAAAACTAAATTGAATTAACATCTGGAGTGTATTGGTCATATGGTTGATCATAGTTATTACAGTCATCGCAGAGTTTCTACATTCCACCTCAGTCTAGAACAGAAGCTGTTCTGTCGGATCTTTACAAAGCTTTGAACTGCTTACAGAAGACCAGTCATCCTGATGCTAATGCTGGTACATAGCATTCAAAAATGGCTTCAAAAAGAGTGACCACATGGCCATCTTACTGAGGATAAAGTATGTAAACAAACTTTGATACATGCCCCGAGGTCAGGAAATAGACAAACCAATCAGAGGCCGCCCTGTAGTCTGCAGTTTATGACACAGTCTGGCGCATGTCCCAGGACACCACCATTTATCAATTTTTTTCTGTGGTGGAATTCATTTATAAAATAAAAGAAGAAGAAAAAGACTGCACCTATACAGGAACCATGGATTACTAGAACAATCCAGGATGCCATAAACTCTTGCACTGCAGCCTACAAATGACTGCAATCTGGAAACTTGGAAAACTAAAACGCAGCAAGGTATAACATAAGAAGAGCAGTAAAACTAATAAAAAGAACAATAGAGAAAAAGTGGGATTATACTTCCAGGAGAACATGTGGTAAGGTCTGAAAAACTATGATAGATTCTCCCTGTCAAGTGTTGATGAGCTAAGCAACTTCTATGCTCCTACATGCTAAAGTCATCATACCAGATACACAGGTACTCCATAGCATAATCTCACAATGTTTAAAAATTACAAAATAGTGAGGAAACCAACAATTTCTTATGCCATTCAAACTTGTGGGCTTGGTGGGAGGGGCTTAGCATAGTGAGGCAGCAGAGAGAGAGGTGGAAGATTTTTTCATAGGTTTGCACAGGTTTTGCTTACAGCAGCTTGAAGCTTGAATATACACTTTATATACTTTTTAGATATCTTTTAACTCGATAAAAGATTTTAGTCAACAGATGTGGATTTTAATTTAGCCAACAAGGACTGCATACCAGCTGTCAAGATGCCAACAAGACAAAACCTACTTTATGCAGCAGGTCCAATTGTTGGCCTCTGTCAGTGTGTTTTCGCTGCATGATGTGGATCACTTCTGCTAAACCAAATCAATGCTGTGTGTAAGTACCTGAGCCCTCTCCACAACTCTTCACCCCACAATCCATGGCTACACTGACCTCCGCATGAGCTGTGTCTGTCCTGCTGATAAGATTGCAGACTTAGAACTAGGGCTGGGTATTATTTAAAAATGTTCGATACCAGTACCGATACCAGTACCCTAACACGATACGATACCAACTGAGTACTTCATTCGATACTTTTTCAACTTCATTCGATAATAATCATGTGAAAAGAAAGCAATCAGTTGTAAATGTCACCACTCCTCCCCATTCAAAAGATTTTACACAAATACATTTTGAAAGAGCTCAAATATTTATTAAATACTGTACTACAAACCTGTACAACAAAGTATTATTTGGGCTGTGTAATTTTCAACATCACAACCAGCATTCTGAATCTAACCACTGACCAGTCAGCCCTCCTCAACAGTTCTTTTAAGAAACATTAACATGTCAGCCTTCCTTGCATGCCCTTTCCTGGCTTATTGTTGAAAATATTCGCTCTGCTGGAGTGGAGGATGCCTGGACACATGTATGTAGAGGCCAGGTAGAGGCCAGGTCAAAACAAGATGGGAATGTCCTCTCTCCACCACTCAGGATTGGTGGAGGTTAGCTCTGTAGGTAGAGCTCTGTAGAGTTCAAGCTCCTTCCGTGCCTTCTGACTGGTCAGGCGTGCTGCCTGGGTGGTTTTAAGGGCCAGGTCCTCCTCAGCGAACAGCTCCCCAGTGCAGAGTCAGACATGGAGTGGCTCAGTCACCACTGAACAAAGCATTGACAGATGTGACTGAGTAGGGTGCTAACTTGCTAATTAGGTAAAATTAGTGAGCAAGCTAGGCTAGCGTTAGCACACATGCCTACAACATGAAGTTACCGACGGTTGCTCCGTATCCTGTTGAGATGACGCGCTGGTGTTGAAAAGACTGTGCAGTTCTCCACCCTGAAGTTTTCTCCGTGTTTGATGAGGTGCTTTATCATTCTCTCGTACGTATTCACTTCACCACCATACAAACTGTTGTTGTTGCAGTGGTGGACCAATCGGTGCATTGAATCAAGAATGCTTGGTGATTGGCTGCGAGCAAAACATAGAAACAGTTATTTTTCTTGATCTGGGTACAAAGAACCGATTGCAGGCATCGTTTGACAGGTGCAGTTCGATACTACTCAGTACCGGGTTGTTTTGGTCGAAAGGTATCGAGTACCGATACCCAGCCCTACTTGGAACGGAGAATCTCCACAGACTACCAGACCCAGGAAGCTGAAGTTTCATTTCAAGTTTTATTTCATGGACACAATAATCTTTGGCCTAAAACCTTCCCATCCTGTGCCTGATTTCCTGTCCTGCTACCTACTCTACCCATCTTTGGGTCATTGTCCCTGATAAATCCTGGGTAAGGACTGGGGCTAGACGTAAAGCCCTGGCCAGTTCTACACCTCCCACCTCCAAGTCCTGATCTATGGTCAGTGTTCTTAGCAAGAAAGGAAGGCACTCCTGTCATACACCTTAATGACATCAAATAGATTCAACAGAGGTTGAAGATTCAACATCTTCAACCTGCCTGACTTTCCTTCCTTGACACTTCCTCCTCTATCTCTCTTGCCATCCCACTGCCCACTGTGACCAATCCTACCACCAGCCATACCTGGGTACTCCTCCCATCACATACCTTGCCGCTTTATCATGCACTTTTGACCATTGCTGTGGGAGGCTAATGTCAAGGTTTCTGATGTTTAACAAGATTACCAGGCATTTTTACAATTTACCCCATGTCCAAAAAATCACTGTCCACGTTGGCACCAATGACACTTTGTCTAGGCAGCTGGAACATATTTGCATATTTAGTAATTAAACCATTTGATGTCTGTACCAAGTAAAGTTACACAAATTGTGGTTTGTGACACTTCCAAAACTTTTGAAACATGGCCTGAGGAAGCATCTCTACGACTGCAGGACTTCTAACCCACCAACTGGGACTTGTTCTTACACCACAACAACACAGCCTTCAGAATTGGGGACAGGGAATAGTGTTGCAAGGAACAACCTTAAGAAAGCGTCAAATGTGCTAAGGCTCCATACAAAAAAAGACTGAGGACTACTTCACTAACAGAGATCAGACATATATGTGGGAGGGCATCCAGCACATCACCAGGAGTGACAAAGACCCACTTATAGCCAATAATGCTATACAAATGGGTCAGTTGTCGTACCTACACCCGCACCAACCCCACTGATCACACACTCATAGAGACACAGGAGGTAAAGTGAATTAGTAGCACTCTGAATGTCAGGAAGAGTGCTCAGAGACTGTGCCCATCAGGTGAAAGAGGTTGACCCAGACTACTGAACCTGCGTGTCTGAAATCATAAAAAGCAAAAACCATTCCTGCACCCAAACAGGCAAATAGCCCAGTAACAGTATCATAGCAATGTGCTTTGAAAGACTGGTTTGAAAACACATCAAATCCTTGGAGCAGCATCAGTACACCTACAGAGCAAACAGGTCCACAGATGATGCCATCAGCTCTCCATACTGCCCTGATCCCAACAGAATGGTACATATGTGAGGATAACACAATACAGTGATGAATGTGCCCTGCATGTGTCTCATGTTCATATGTTGTCCTGTGTGAGCAGCCAGCCTAAAAATACAGCTACTTTATTCTGTTGAAGTAGAAGCTCTGTGGCTTTATTTGGATGGCAAGAGATCGCAAAGGCGTCTCACACAAAAAACAATAAGCTATTAAAACAAATAAAGTAATCCCCTGTGTACAAGTTATTAAATTAAGAGTACAAATTAGTGACTGAATGAAGACATTTTGACTGAAAGAAGACATTTTCAGTTCAGTAACCTGTCAGTCCATGAGACTTCATAGTTTCAGCTCTGGGTTTGTGTTTAAGAAGTCAGTGTGAATTTCATGAAATGGACAAGAACTAAAAGGCAACAATGTTATTGTGTCCCCATGATTCAGATCAAATAAACTCAACTACAGTTGTAAAAATGACCTAAATGTGATCAGCTTGACAGACTGAGACCAGGTGAGTTGCAAGCCACTAAAATGGACTGAGTGATCCACTGATTTTTTTTTTTTTTTTTGCAGACTTGTCATCACTTTCATCATCACTCTTTATGTACATATACTTATTAAGAGATGCTTTTAGAGCTGTCTCACCAATTTAGCAGATTTTTTTGCAGTTGTGAGCAACTGTTATATTTTCTTTTGCACATTGTATTGCAGAACAATATGAACAGTGCATTAAAATGCACTAAAGACTAATGGACATAATGGACTGTAAGATGTGTAGGGCAAGATAATGCAATGAACACTTCAAAGCCATTGGAATTCATCTGAATACGGACACACACATAATTGAGAGTGAGGAAAATGTGTGCAGGTCGCAGGTTTGATTCCCAGCTCTCCCAGTCCAGTTGAAGGGTTCTTGTGCAGGATAAGTTACTGGGTTGCTCCTGATGGCTGTGATCGGTGTGTGAAAATAAAACTCTGAGTAGGTCATGATGTATTTCAGAAGCATTTTTGTTAGATTTGTTAATTTTTTTATCCAGTCGGCAATCTTAGAAGCTACCTGCCTGTCTACCGATGTATAGGCATGAGGTCTAAATGGAGGGGGTGGTGTTTATCTTTCTCCTGTTTCCTGCACTAGCTTTGACGGAAACAATCTCCATGGTGTGAATTCTGAAAAGAGGGGTCCTTGAGCCGTGGGCTTTTGTTTTGGGGAACAGTGACTCTATTAACATTAAAGATAAAATTTGACAATGAAACCTGAATGAGCATGACCATTCACCTATATGATGGCTTCTTGAGTTCAGAGTTTTCATATAGAACTACTGTTAGCCTGTTCTTATGTTAGGACAGCAACCATTTTGATTTTAATATCGATTGATTTATCAGGAATTATTATCAACAAATAACAAATAATCTATTTAGATTAGGAACAGCACAATTATTTAGCCGTCAGCTAAAGACAATAAAGATGAATGCTTAATTCAAAAATACATCTTTGTTCTTTCTGTGTTCTTAATAATTGTTGCTTCTATAATGATAAATAGTGATAATACTGTTATCAGGGCAGTCACTTTCTTTCAAAAGTCAAATTGCTCTGTAAGAAATATCAAAATCAAATCAAATATTTTTTTTAATTCCTGAGTTTTGTTCTTCAGTAGAACGTCAGTTCCAATAAAACCTCAAGTAGCAAAATATCGATGCCAACATTTACAGTCACTGTACACTGGCTGGCTCTGTTCTGTTCTATTCTATTCTATTCTATTCTATTCTATTCTATTCTATTCTATTCTATTCTACTAAACTCCATTTGGTGAATTGGTGTATTGAGGGCAGTTAATGTACAACACAGCAGGATGAGTGACATCATCCTTAAACAGACCTGAAGTCAGCAGATGGTATTAGTGAACAGTAATACTCTGCTAATCTTTATCCTGCTGCTTACCAAAATAGACACAGTCTGCTACAAAGCACCAACACCTTTGTTGGCATTGTTGTTTTTGGTGTTTATTGGACATATATAGTATCCTACATATTCAGATAAACAACTGAAATACTGTCATCAGAACACCAGACAGCGAAGCATCCTCTGAGATGTTCTTTGACTACAACACGGCTGACGATGTCAGTCAAGACTGAATCATCTTTTACAAAAAGAAAAATCAGTATTGTAAAGTATAAACTTTAGTGGATGTAGATTGTAAGATACACCTTTAGTTTTAGTTTCTGATGTAAATACAAAGTACAACAGTCTGTACAGGAGAGTTTGACTGTGCTTCATCCAGCCACAAGAGGAAACAAAGCAACACGATCCTCCTCTTCAATGTGCTCAGCATCCACACATCCACACATGGTTTTAGACATTTCAGTGAGAGGATAACTTTTTTTTTTCCAGAAACGAGGACAAATCTACTCCTGGCATGTTTTGCTAGTTTGTCCAGAACATGCAGGGTTTGTGAGGGTATGTGTGAAGGTGTGTGTGGAAGACAAAAGGTGTTGCAAGGATAACAGCAGAGAGAATTGTAGCCAATGATCTTATATTGCTTACTTTGAAGATATGACAATAGTAAAGAATAAATCAGGCCCTACTCCTGTGAACTGTGCTACATTTTGATAACATAAGATACTCCAAGGGTTCCTGTTTGATTGTAATAATGCAGATAATACATTCATGCTTCATTAATTCTGATACTATATTCATGTAATATACTTTAATTAAAGTGTATTAAAACAGTCAGTTCTCTGGAGCCTCACACTGCTCTGAACTCACCGTAGAAGGGAGTCGGTGCAGCTGAAGTGGCTCTCTCGCTGTGGATGACGTGGGAGTTGCTCGGGCTGTACCGGTGAGGCGCCATGGCACGCGCTGCTGAAGATAAATGAAGAGGCAGAGCACTGAGAGAAGTCTCGCGCTCCTCCCTCCCCCTCTTCCGTTACAGGTGGCTCAAGACTAACCTCCTATACGATCTGCAGAGATACCAGAAATGTTTATTCAGCCTTTCCCTCATGTTGTTATTTCATGAATGAAACCACCTCATGATCCAAACTACCTACAAGTCAGTGAATGGCTCATATTAATATCATTATCATGGCTTATTATGATGAGACACTTACATTCAGGGCCGGTTTTTGCTATGGGCAATGTGGGCGACCGTCCAGGGCGCAATCTATGTGAGGGCGCACGAGCGCCCTGAAAAAAAAAAAGAAAAGAAAAAAAAAACTCGCCAGTTTTCTATACCGCTCATTTCCACGTCACGTTAGTGGAGTGGGTGCCCTCATTGTCACGTCAACTTACTGCTGAGAGTCATACAGGTTGTGTGTGTCAGAAGAGGCAAGGGGGGGGGTGAAAATGAACTAAATAAAAAAATCTGTTCAGTCATCTACGTGACCTCACGTGACTCCGGTTGATTGAGGGCGAACCGACGGTGTTGGCAAAGGTATAGTGGTTAATGATGTGGAGTCTTCATCATGGACGTAGACCAAAGAAGCCATCAGGTGCCCAGTTCAGAAGAAGAACAGAAGAAGAGGAGAAACGGGCTAGGTATGCAGATTTCTGTGAGTGACAGCAGGCTATAGGCTATTTATTAGCCTCTTGCTAATATGTTGCTATTAGCCACAGAAGATGACTGTATTTGGTCGTATTTATTTTTGCTGAACTAGCAACTATTAGAATTGAGGCATCATGTCATGCAACTAATTTCACCCATAGGCAGCCTAGTCTGGTTTGTGTTTGCAACACAACAAGTGCAAATTCACACAGACGTCCTGACTGTGGAATGTTTTATTACTGTACACTATATGCTAACTTAAATAACTTCTAATATACATTGACATGGCATTTTGTAAGCTACATGTGATATAGCTTTTAAATCTTTGCAGTATGTTATGCTTAGTTTATAGGATGTTAACAAATGTTATTAAAATGTGCAATATGCTCATTTTAATTGGGTAACTGATGCATGTGTGATGTGTGTGATCTAACTTACACATTGTATCTTAATTGTAAATTCAGGGCACTTCTGAAATATTTTGGAGCTGGAGCACCCACTGGCCAAAATGAGGAGTCAGATGCTTCCACAGCAGCCACAGACATGGCCATGGAGGATGAATCTTTTTTTTTTTGTAGTTATTTATTTTATTTTTAGCTTTCTTCAGGGTTTTCAAACATGGTGGATCCTGTGATGAAGGATTTGTGTAATTTACATCTGTATTTATATACTGTATTTCATTTATTTATCTTGTGTTTTGTGTGTTCTTGTTACCTTTTATATATAATAAAGTAATACAAATCTAAAACATTGTTGTAAGAAATGATGTCACATTTAAATGATAATTTCAGGACCTGATGTCTCATAGTCAATGTTAAGCTTTAGGCTTTTCATTATATGTGCACTTACTGTTGTAAACATTTTGTCTTTTTAAAATTGGATGGATACATGCTTGGGCTTAATTATTAGGCAGGCTAGCTGACTAATGGTGAGATGATGATAAGATGAAAATGAGTTTGGTTAGAAAACATCAGACAAAGTCTGAGCAAAGAGAAATGTTTGATCTAAAAGTTATTTCAAAAACAATCCATGAGATGGCAGTAGCAGTCCATCTAACTGTTGGGAGGGATTACTGTATGGTTTGTGATGAGAAGAAACACTTCAGCTGTAAAATATCAATTTATATTTTATCACACAGAGGTGACCAACTACAGAGACATGTTACTAAGTTTGATCTCTCTTCTGTTTGATGGTGTTATGAACCAATTTAATTCCCTGCTCCGATCCCTCCAGGTGTACACTGGAGTTCTAACACTATTTAACATCCGGGCCTCCAGATAGGTTTTCATTTGATATCTGCAATGTTTGCCATCTTCCTTACTGACATAATTCATTGTTTAAATCTGAACTCTGTAGCCAAGTCAAGCCTGATTTCAAAAGTTTAACAGGTGTGTAAAATAAATAAATAAAAATACAATACAATGATTTGTAAACCCCTTTTGACCAAAAACTTCAATTAAATCCAAGTTTTCAATTCAACACAGTATGAAGACAAGATATTAGATAAGCAACATATTTCAAAAAGTTCAGACTCCTTAAAAACACCTGCCTAGATCATTGACAGGTCGAACAGTTCACTGGTAACAGGTGATAGTATCATGAGTCATCAAGTATCAGAGTATGAATGAAAGAATTCATGGAGTTCGCCATCTATAATTCATAGAATAATTTAAACATTCAGAGAAATCTCTCCCCAGAAGAGGCAAAACCCAAGACTGACATCAGATTTCTGTGACCCAGACAGACATTAGTCTTTAAAATAAATTTTAAAAAGTATATATATTGAGTGAAGTGAAGTAGGCTCATCATGGTTCACTGGAGTCCCAAAGCTTTAGAAATAGCTCCATAACTCTTTCCAGACTGACAGTTGTCAATGATTTTGGTTTTTCCATCTTTTGTTGAACTTTTGAGATCACAGCGTGATGTGTTGCTGTTTGAGATCTCTCAGCCTACTTCACTTCACTCAAAAGGTTCTATTGAAGTGATTTCTGGATTCAACAGGTCTGGCAGTGATCAGGCCTGGGTGGGGACAGTGTAATTGAACTCATCTTTCAAAATCACAGTTAGTTCATGATTTAACAAGGGGGCAATTACTTTTTACAAAGGGTGTGATGTGTGTGTGTGTGTATATATATATATATATATATATATAAATATATATATATATATATATATATATATATGTGTGTGTGTGTGTGTGTATATATATATATGTATATATAATATCTTGACGTTTCTTTGGCCTTATTCTATTCTATATCTAATTTATTGTATAAATAGTACCTTTTGGAGTTATTCTCGCATTCTCATTCAGTGTTTTTTCTATATTTCTTTATTGTTTTCTTCATTGCAGATTAACACTGAAGATATGGAAGCTATGAAATAAAAATAAAAACATAAAAACATGTAAACACATTTTTTTGCCATGTAATTTCATAAGCTATCGTCTTCTGTGTTCATCTACATTGCATGTGATCACAATCAGTTCAAAATGACATAGGACACATTAACAATGAGAAATTAAAACAAAATGACATCCATGATACATATGTAGATATATTTATAACATGGCCATTACAGTATTACATGGTAGTAATGTGCTTAATGTGTGTAATGATAGGACCATAAAATGGATAGTCCTTCAAAAACAATTCAAGTTATGCTTTAATTTTGAAAATACTTTCATGCACATGGCCTGTGTATACTGTACTTGTGAGGAGTATTCTGTACCATACCTATGGCTTTTTATCACCATGAGTCCTCTAGGC
The DNA here is from genome assembly GCA_036365135.1 of Miichthys miiuy. Classification (NCBI taxonomy): domain Eukaryota; kingdom Metazoa; phylum Chordata; class Actinopteri; family Sciaenidae; genus Miichthys; species Miichthys miiuy. Next base: position 1,390,244 of record CM071616.1, read on the forward strand.
CACAGTCAAATAGCATGGCATTACTGTAATGTTTCACTCACAGCTGTGAGTGTTGCCATTTATACACATGCTAGCATGCTACTAGCTAGTACCTCAAGAGGTAGAGTAGGTCATCCACTAATCAGAAGGTTCGCTGTTTGATGGTCGGACTGCTTCAAACAGTGACATGCATTGTAAAAGAACTTTGAGTGGTCAGAAGACTCACAGTCCACTTACAGTGCTATCTCAATAGACCTAACATCTTAACAGTCACTCAACTGGCTGAATTTATACAGTGCTGTGCTTTGCTTTGCAGTGGGTGGATCTGGGGATTGACACTGGGATTAATGGATGACCAGCTCCACCAGTTTGTGAATTAAGAATTTAAAGTACTTTAAAAACAATGAAGCGTTCAATCTCATGCTAATAACACAACGTGAAAAAGAACTTTGAGTGGTCTGTAAAACTGGCTATCTTTACAAGGTTAAGTTTTTAATATCTTACAAACCCATTTAGTAGGGTTAAGTCTTCCTGAGTATGGATGCCGTTTTTAAACAACAGGCTACAATGTGGCTTCTTCACTTTGTGGATGGTTTGCTATTTGCTATGGAAGGACATAATGCTTTGGGAGGGCTCCTTCTTTTGCCTGTTAATCCATGGCAAGATACATTTTTTATACGGTGTAGTAAAATCAAAGAGGCTTTAACCACAACTGTCCTTCTCTGTATTATTTTATTCTATGTATAAGATTAGGAATAAAATTGGCGTTAATGTGTGTTTTGAATACATTAAAGTCATCCTTCACTTCTTATTTTCCTCTCCTTCATTCACGCCTGTTTCTTGGAGCGCCCTTGAACGTGTCCATGAGGTTGAAGGCTCGAGATACTGGCCCAGCAGAATGCCCTGCTTCATGGGGAGGATGCTGTGGAGGGAAATACAAGACAGAAATCAGTAAATCATTAGACAGTTTGGCTGGTCCCCATGTCTTTGAGCATTCAGGTTAGTTTTGGTAAAGAGTTGGATTCAGATTTAAAACCAACTTTAGATGTTAGCGAGAGAAGACTAAGGCTAGTTTATTTTGGACTTGCACATAAATATATAAATTGTAGTATGGTAAAATTGGGCTGCATGTTTTGGTGTATTTTTGTGTATGTGCCACCAAACCATTGAGGGAGGAGTATCACATCAAAAAATAAGTAAAATAGTCCCAAGCAATCTTAACAGTGTGCCTTGTGCTTTGCAACACAAATATATATGAAAGTCCTCTAGTGCTTCGCCGAGGGGAAAGAAGTAAGACGTGTCCCTGACAATGTTCCGTGCCCTCCGCAGACGCAGATTGTGCTAAACAACCTCAATGGTGAGGAGTGGACAACCAGCGATGCGCTGGGTACTTTTCACCACCCTCTGTCCGAGATGGAGCTGTAGCCAAACTGGTCAACATGATCTTGATGGTGCAGCCGTAAAATTTCACCAGAATCTGAGACAGAATGTGTCTTTTTGAGTCTCCTCAAAAACAAGAGATGCTGGTGAGCCGTCTTGACCATGGTCCACCATGTGAACACATGGTGTCCACATCTTCTGCATTTTCTTTTGTCATCCAGATCCATGTCATCTCTGGTTATCTGCCAAAATGAGCAGAAAAGCAGGTCTGGGGAAGGAGGCATCGCTGGTTGGTGGGGTGATGTTGGTGGGTTTGGACTCCATGATGACCTGGATGATTTGCCACATGTGCTGAGGGTAGGAATTGTTGTTGAAATGCTCCTCTCTTAACTTGTGGCTAAGCCCTCCTGAAGACCCTCTTCGGGTTAGCCCGGATGTACTGTAAGCCTGTGCGTCACCTGATCTGAAAGCAGTGTTGTGTGCCTTCAGCAGTAGGCAGACCTCTCTGTTCATCTACGGCTTCTGATTAGGGACCACTGTTATTTTTTTGAAGGTGGTGACACTATTATGTTAGTGTTCATAAAGCCCAGAACAGAGGAGGCATAGAAAACAATGTCTGTGTGGGAGTCCAGAGTAGCCTGAGTGCCAAACACGTTTTTTTCAAACCAATGCTGCCATACAGAGTCTGCTCTCTCTGGCTGCACTTCAATAGTCCTCACACGTTTGGGTTTGTAGGCCTAATGTGACATAATGTCCATGATTTCCAACTGTGGACTGTATGCAGTCTTGTTGGTTTGTAATGCAGTGCTGGATGAGGATCCATCATCTGCATTCTGTTATGGTTTTTGAACTTGCCTCTTATCTGCAGAGATTTCTCTGGATTCTCTGAATCTTTTAATATCATGATTGGTGAAACCTCTAAATGAAATGAAAATATGGTTTTAAACTACAGTTTATCACAAAGTATAGGGAGTGCTGTACTTCAGTATGTAATTTGGTATCATAACTGAGCCTTTCAATGACCAGAATTATCACTTATTGATTGCTTTGCACCTAACACGTGTTTTCTAAGCATTCATCATCATAATCAAATTTTATTTGTATAACCCAAGTTCACAAAACACATTTTGCCTCGGAGGGCTTTACAATCTGTACAGGAGTGACACCCTCTGTCCTTAGACCCTCGGTTCGAGTGAGGAAAAACTTGCCCACAAAAACCCTTTTAACAGGAAAAAGGTGGAAGAAACCTCAGGAAGAGCCACAGAGGAGGGATCCTCTCCCAGGACGGACAGACGTGCAATAGATGTCACGTGTACAGAACAAATCAACACAAACATATTGTACAATTACAATGACTGATAAAATGACAATGAATTACAATGAATGATAAAATGATTACAGTAGCAGTGGAACCTGTGATAGAGATAGAGAGACAGATGCACAGCAGTGGCAAATCACTATAAACTATAAACTGTAATGGAGATATGGTAACAATAATGACTAAAATAATAGTCATTACTGTACAGTAATAATATATGTAGTGGACATCGTGCAGGACCACAGCAGTAGCCATGATCCATGAGAACCTGCTGGACGAGAGCACAGAAACTCCAGGAAGAAGTTTAGTTAGTAACATGCATTAATGAGACATGTATGTTTACAGATGGTGGTAGAGAGAGAAGGTTTGAGTAGAGTGTTCAGTAAAGGGAGATGTGACTACATCTTCAACCAATACCTTCCCTGACTTTAAAGGACTGTGGTACATATCCTGATAATAAAGACAGATTAATTGTATTTAGTAAAGGGCTAACTAGAGGTAAAACATCCTTGAGCAGCCTGGTTGGGATGGGGTCTAAGAGACAGGTTGATGGCTTAAATGAAGAAATTATTGAAGTTATTTGATGAAGGTCGATGGGAGAAAAACAGTCTAAATATATATCAGGTTTTACAGCTGTTTCCAAACTTGCTGTATCAGAATGCAGATCAGTGCCTGTTGAGGGCTAGAGGTGATGAATTTTGTCTCTAACAGTTATAATTTTATCATTAAAGAATCTCATGAAGTTATTACTAGTTAGACCTAAAGGAATAGATGGCTCAGTAGAGCTGTGGCTCTCTGTTTGCCTGGCTGCAGTGCTGAAGAGAAACCTGGGGTTGTTCTTATTCACCTCTATAAATGAAGAGTAATAGGCTGCTCTGGCATTACGGAGAGCCTTCCTGTATGTTTTAAGATTATCTTGCCAGACTAAGCGAGATTCTTCCAGTTTAGTGGCACGCTATTTGTGTTCAGATTTATGTGCCTCTTGCTTTAATTTGCGAGTCCGCTGGCTATACCATGGTGCTAACCTCCTTTATTTAATTATCTTCTTTTTCAGAGGTGCAATAGAGTCTAGAGTTGTTCGTAATGAGCCTGTAGTACTATCAACAAGATGATCTATTTGTGAGGGGCTAAAGGAAGCAGACAAGTCCTCTGCTACATTGAGACATGGCATTGAATTCAATACTGAAGGAATCACTTCCTTAAATTTGGCTACAGCACTATCAGATAAACATCTGCTGTAGGAGTTTCTGCAAAAGGCTTATAGTCCAGTAGTATGAACTCAAAGGTTATTAAAAATGGTCAGACAGAAGAGGATTCTGTGGAAAGACTATTAGATGATCAATTTCAATGCCATATGAGAGAACAAGATCAAGAGTGTGGTTTATTTACACTCTGACAGAAGCCAATTGAATCTAATAGAGATAAACAGTATTAAGACTATCATTGTGGTTGTCCACATGAATATTAAAATCACCTACAATAATTTCTTTATCTATTTTAAGGATCAAGCCTGATGCAAATTCTGCAAATTCAGATAAAAATTCTGAGTAAGGACCAGGAGCACGATATACTGTAACAAATAAAATTGGCTGTAATGTTTTCCAGGTTGGAGGCTTTGAGGAATATGAGTATTACAATGACTGGGAGGAGTAGATTCATTTAAGCTAACATATTCATCCTCCTGCAGCCAGGTTTCAGTGAGACAAAACAAATCAATATCATAATCAGATATTAATTCATTGACTAAGACAGCTTTAGAGGACAAGGACCTGATATTCAAGAGTCCACATTTAATTCTCTTATTTTGGACTGTTGGAGACGTTGATTGAATTTTTATTAAGTTTTTATGCTGAACTCCTCTTCTGTTTGTTTTATCTTTAATATCTTTAATGTAGGTGGACGGGGACAGACACAGTCTCTATACTAAAGGACTGGGTGGGCAGCTGCTCTAATGGATGTCACGGTTTTGGTCGACTAATAAACTTGGCCATGTTTCTAGATATGAGAGCTGCTCCATCCAAAGTGGGATGGATGCCGTCGCTCCTAATCAGACCAGGTTTTCCCCAGAAAGGTGTCCAATTATCTTCGAAGCCCACATCGTTTTCTGGACACCACCTCGACAGCTAGTGGTGGAATGACGACATGCGGCCATACATGTCATCACTGGTCACATTCGGCAGGGGTCCAGAGAAAACTACGGAGTCCGACATCGTTTTGGCACACATGCACACTGATGACACATTTATTTTCATGCTGGTTTCCTTGTGGTTCCTATAGTCTCCAAAGTAGATTGGGAGCCAGAGCTTTCAGCTATCAGGCTCCTCTTCTGTGGAACAAACTACCATTCCGGTTTCGGGACGCAGACACGGTCAACACTTTTAAGAGTAGACTTAAGACTTTCCTTTTTGATAAAGCTTATAGTTAGGGCTGGCTCAGGTCATCCCTTAGTTATGCTGCCATAGGACTAGACTGCCGGGGACTTTCTTCCACCTTTTTTCCCTGTTAAAAGGGTTTTTTGTGGGCAAGTTTTTCCTCACTCGAACCGAGGGTCTAAGGACAGAGGGTGTCACTCCCTGTACAGATTGTAAAGCCCTCAGAGGCAAATGTACTTTGTGACTTTGGGCTATACAAATAAAATTTGATTTGATTTGATTTGATTTTAGTGACCTCCGATTGGTGTAACCAGGTGTCATTACTGCTGATGTGAATAACAATCTTACTGTATCTACGTTCTTTAACCAGCAGTTTTAAATTAGACTCAATGTTGCCTGCTCTGGCCCCGGGATGCATTTAACTATGGCCCCGGTGTTGCTAACTTCACATGTCTCAAAATGGAGCCACGTTCCACAACTTCCCCAGTCTTATTTAAACATGTGGCCAGCATCAAATTCAGAATTCAAATTTGGCAGCCAGGGTGGTCTGAAGCCTTTTTCAGATGCCAAATATTGACATGAAATATACATTTTGTCATACAGACATTTGGATTTTACATTAATGTTGCTTTATTCATTATAGGTACATATTTAAGTGTGATTGTAGCAAACACAAACCTAGTGCAATGCTAAATTTAAACTTAGACAAACATTAGAGCCAGAATGATGCCTTCCAGTATCTCTTCCTAAATGAGGCCATGTTAGCAGCTTTTGGATGACTAACAATCCTTTGCCTAACAATGAATGTCTTCAAAGAGGGAGCAAAGACAAAGTTGGATAATACAACACATTATTAAAAGCTTGAATACAATGAGCTTTTATGTAAAATGAACAGAGGTGACAGGCGAGGCACTATCTCCATTTGTGTGAGCTGTGTTCCAAAGACGAAAAGCTTTCTAATAGAGAATAATGGCTCTGTCCTCAGACAAATGGACCAGAGAAAGAAAAAAGAACAAAGAGAGAAGACATCTCCGAATGCTCTCGTATCAAACGTAATCATAGGGCAAAACAATTCAGCTGAAGCACTGAGGATTTTAGGCACAGTTATCAGGAACAGTGCATTTTCATTTCCATTACAATATTACTGCAAATATATTACACATTAATCATTCCAGTTTTTGGATTTCAAGTGATGGAAGTGCTATCATCGATTCACATTGCAGTCCTTCTAATAGAGCCACGCAGAGTGATGTTTTATGGGACCATAAGCATAACAAACTCCTAAAAACTGGATGTAATTAAAAACTACATTATGTTAACACATCCCAATACTGTGACCTGAAAACTGGTAAATAACAAGAGGGCTGCTGAGAGATGAGCTTTAGAGATGGGACGTTATTGTTTTGAAAGTCAGAACTAAGTCTCAAGTCTTGCCTATTAAGTTCAAGTCCTAGATGTTGTGCTTGATGTCACTCAACATATCTGCTTGTCTGCACTGTCAAATGCACCTCAACCTTCTCTAGTATAGAATGGAGTGGCGAACTGGATTTTTTTCTTCTTGGGAGCAAGGAAATCATTTGCTCAACTAAGCTGCTTTGGTATCTTTATGATTTACATGTGCCACAATAGGAGGCGAGGTGCGTTGCAGGTTGGTGATGCCAGTCAGTAATGCAATCCTGGTACCAAGAATAAGGGCATTTCCTGCAGTCTGCTGCCCACCTACACAAAGCAGCGTTTCCTGAAACATTGTTCTATGTTTATACCAATTATTTTGAAATCATTGTAATTGTACAATATGTTTGTGTTGATTTGTTCTGTACACGTGACATCTATTGCACGTGTGTCCGTCCTGGGAGAGGGATCCCTCCTCTGTGGCTCTTCCTGAGGTTTCTTCCACCTTTTTTCCCTGTTAAAAGGGTTTTTTGTGGGCAAGTTTTTCCTCACTCGAACCAAGGGTCTAAGGACAGAGGGTGTCACTCCCTGTACAGATTGTAAAGCCCTCAGAGGCAAAATGTGTTTTGTGAATTTGGGCTATACAAATAAAATTTAATTTGATTTAATTTGATTTGAAATCCTGATCCATATCTTGAAGATTAAATATTTTTAATTCCCAGTTGTCAGTAATTCTTGTATATAAAACAGTCAAATCTAACTGACTATATTTAAAAAAAAAAAAAAAAACCTAATACAGATCATTTTAATTCTAATTTTACTTTTAGTTTAAACAATGCACTGTGCATTTGTGCTGTATTTTGACTAAAACCACTACTGTCAGCTATTTTTGATATGTATGGGTGAGTTTATTACTCATTATTACACATTATTTCTGCTTTATTCCCTAACCTCATATCTTGTTCTCTTGTATCTACATTCATATAAGAATGTACTGATACTGTACTCATTTCCTGCAGGCCATAATCTACAGCATTAAGAAGTCAATTACTGCAATAAGGGTGATATTATAGTAGAAGTGGAGTGGGAAAATAAATAGAAACATAGCTATAAAGACATAATGTGGATGGAAAATGAACAAATACCAGGAATAGTGAAGAAAAAGCAAGAGAGGAGGAATGGAAGTGGTGAGTGATGAGGAGAAAATGGGAAAAAAAGATAGTGTAGAGTGAAACAGTCACTAATCAATCACTGCCATTGAAGTGCTAGTGATGTCTTGCAAAGATGTGATCACTTGTCCAACAATCAGAGGGCTTTTGCTCACAGCGATGCACAGGCTGTGTGAGAGGAGTGAGATCTCACATACATCTGCTCTGGAATTGTGCAATTCTGAAAGGTATTCATCTCATTCTAATGCATGCACTCTGAGCTCTCTAAATTGGTTGGGGCTGAGGGTGGAGGATGATGTAGTATGAGTATGCAACTGATGATCTATGCAACTGATGTATGCATTAAATAAATACAAAATTTAAAACATGACACGTGTACTTCATGAAAAATACAAAATACATAAACAAATACATTAGTTTGAATTCTTATAGGAACAGACTGATTATATACTAATGAAAACATGCTATGTTATGCTTATATTTTTTCTGCCATATTCTGTAATAGAGTTCCTTGATCTTACAAGCTGGACAAGCTGGTAAGTCCAACACTCATAATACGCATGAATTTATAAAAACATTTAAGATAGATTCTACTGACAGTGAATGATCAGATGATCAGACTATTATAATTTCCTGGGATAAAGTGATTTAATTGATGAATTTCTAGATCAAAATAATAAGAATCGTCATCATCTTACACCACTTGTATGTAACACATATATCTGCACATAAAACAGAGTGAAATTGCTTTGCTCCTGACAGGAACATTATCATGCTTCATAAGCTGTATTCAGACAGTTACTTGTGCCCACTGCCATAAAGACAGCCAGTGTCGCCATAAAACTGATGGTCTTTGATGGCTGCAACTGCTGTTGCCGTATAAAAGGCAGCTTGAGGCCTGAAGGTCATAAACAGTCAGGAGATACTGAGCAGCCAGCTGATTTACTTCTTATATTATGTCTCTGTTTGTTTGTTTCTGCTGGGTTGTTGTCCAGTTTGTACTCAGTCAAGCTCTGCATTTGGACACATTTTAAATTTTATTTTCAGATGTGCTCTGGGTGTGCAACAATTCAGTTCCCACATCTATGAATCCATGTACTGTTTATCCATCCCTGGTTTTATTGAACCATTTATTAACTCTTCTGTCAGTGTGGGGAGAAACATGCAGGTATGGAGCACAATCATTGCTCTGTCTCAATACTTGCATGGTACAAGCATAACTGGGTTTCGAAGCTATTCAGGTTTTTTTATACAGATTAACTGTTGTGTGCATTCCAGTATTCTATGAAATGGTACATATTAATTTACTGTATTTCTCACAAGCAGTTTTCATAGTGGGAATGCCTGTGGGAATGCACTGGAAGGTGGCAGCAAAGAGTCACAGGTCAGATTCATACTTTGGGCCACTATGGCAAGGACATGGTGCACACACTCCCCCTTACTGAGCTAATTGGCACTCCAAAACTTCACTTCCTTTTATTCCTAAAATACTTTGTCTCAATCTTGCAGTTGTCATACTTTATTTGTCAGTCTACATTCTGTTCCTTTTTTTAATTCATATTTATGTCCAACATTTTGTAATCATTTTCAAATTGCAAGCTCCCATCCACCCCATCTCTCCATATTTAAATGATACTGATGAATAATAATACGCAGCTATATACAGCACCCAAAGATAGATCAATACAGAAACAAATATGTAGTGGAAATAAAAGTACAAAAATAATAAATAATTATGTGCATTTAATGATAGCGGGCTCAGTTGACATTTGCTGTGCATAATGTGAAATCGGTTCTTGAACAATGTTGTTGGTGCAGTGCAGGAATGGACTCCATGCTTTCTTGAGGTCCTGAAAGACTGGAGATGACTCCTTCATAGCAACATTCTCACTTGTCTCGCAATAATTTGACATCCTATGTCAATATAGCCAATCAGTATAATTCACTGATCTAGTTTTTGCATCTGCAGTTTTTCAAGGATAACACCCAACATACACAGGGCTGGCCTTCTGTTGAGAGAGACATTAAACAGTTCATCTATAAAAGTATAAAAAATATCATATACCATATCAGGGTTTATGCAGGAATCCTGAGGTTAAATTTAATACCTTTTTAATACCTTCTAAATATTTTTAAAACGTCAATGCAACTTGCCTCTAGCCATATAGCAAAAACAGGACCGATAAATGGGAAGGCACATGCACTGTTACTTCTAGGCTGGACTATTGTAACTCTTTGTTATCAGGTTGCTCCAATAAGTCTCTGAGGACTTTGCAGCTAATTCAGAATGCTGCTGCACGTGTTCTGACAGGAACCAAGATCAGAGATCACATCTCTCCCATTTTGGCTTCCTTGCATTGGCTACCTATCAAATCTAGAATAGAATTTAAAATTCTTCTCCTTACTTACAAAGCTCTTCATGGTCAGGCACCATCATATCTAAAAGAGCTCATAGTACCTTACCTCAATAAAGATTTATTTGAAAGCTCCGACACCGGTTATTAGCAACATGCTAGACAAAAAGAAGCAGGCTGCCCTAGTGATTGCTGCGGCACTGTGCGCTGAAAGTTCTAAAAAGCAGAGGCGCCGGCGCATCTGGACTCGGAGATGGCTCAGCAAACGTGGACAGTATGGGATGTCCATTTTACAGCAGGAATTGGAGGTAAGCCTACTTTTAACTTGATAACAAACGCTACGCTATGTTGTTGCCACAGCTCTATCAATCTTGCCTCCATATTTTCATGCCACCGATGCGTCGCCATAGTGACTATCACTTTGCGCAGGCACTGAGGGAGAAATGCTCTGGTCGGCTCGTGGCTCTGCTTCCACTGTGTGAAAGAATTTGTCAGCCGACCAAAATTTCTGACATGTCAGAAATTCATCCGACCGTCGGCGGTGGTTCGGGAACAGATAATCGGCCCTCGTTACCCCCTGTACACTGTACGGAAAAAGACGCCCGACGAAACAGGAAATCGGGCCGTGCGTCGCCAGGTCGTGCGTCTCAAAAATCGGGTCAAAAACGGGCTAAAACCGTACAGTGTATGCCCGGCTTAAGAGTAGATTTAAGACTTTCCTTTTTGATAGAGCTTATAGTTAGGGCTGACTCAGGTCATCCCTTAGTTATGCTGCCATAGGACTAGACTGCCGGGGACTCCTCTCGGTTCAGATGATCCAAGGTAACCATATAACCATCTTCATATAGGTCCTCCAGATGAAGGATCCCTGCTTTGTGACCCTGGTACATGCAAAATGGCTTTTTTGTGGGTATTCTCATCTTTAAACAATAGTTAGGCTTTAAACGTCAAACAGAATGAAGGATCTTTAACATGACTATGGGACATTTTCTAACTTTTCCTTGATAATTCTAACACTGGGTTTTGAATCAGCAGGGACCAACCTGTCTGGACGACAAATGTTTGACAAAAGTAACTCTTTCAATTTCTACCCATTTGGGGGGTCTGTAAATTACTTTAGGACAGTTATGCAAGTGATCAAGCCAAGGAGGGGAGAGTCCCCACTATCTTTAGTAGAGTATAGTTTAGTGCGATTAAAGAGGGTTTTTTCTAATGCTATACACACTACACACAAAAAGACTCAGCCTCCCAACCAGTCAGTCAGAACTGAAGAAGCTTTTTGGATGAAAGATGAAACATTTTCACAGAAAAAAACAATGTGTCAGTAATTTGTGACACTCAAATGTGCTTAGTTGTAACTTCCTCTGAGTACTTCCTGTTTGAAGCCTCACACTGACCAGGTACTGTTGATGGATTCTTAGGTGTCGTCTTGGTGTCATGATGTCAAAATGTAAACAGCATGATGAAGACGACTGTTTAAATACAAACTGTCATTGAAGCAGAACATTTAGTGGTCCATTCATGGATCACACACTTGTTGTGATTTTTAGTCACCTTGTTAGAGAACAGCATGTTATGCAATAAGTACTGAAACATCAAACAGTTGGACATTCAAAAGTTTAGAGAAGGTTAAATGAAGTTCATTATAATATACAATATCATTATAATACAAATAATAATTTATGTTCCTAATGACCTGCTATAGAACATCTAATGCTTACATTATTTTGTATTGTGATAACTCAAGTTTCAAGTGTAATTCAAAGATTAGTACAGACACTCTCTCTGCTTTGTGCTCCTGCATTTCATACAAATAAAATGGGAAGGATATAGTATACATAGTGCTGACACCACAGGGCCCATATATGATAACTCCATGCTATGAACGATAGCCCAAAACCAATGTTTACCCACATTATATGTAGAAGAATGCAGAGACCAGCTCCTAACAAACCTTCTTGGCATATTATTTTTGGAAGTATGGTGTCCAATCTCTTTGACAGTATCTTGCCATGTGCATTACCTAATGATATGGGTCTACATCTTGCACACTGCTAGGGTTCTCTCATCTCTTCTTAGTGCTTCTTAGGCCTCTTGCAGTGAGATCTCTGTTTCACAGTAGGTAGGACCCTCTTAGATGAGGAAATACAGGGCACTTCTATTGCACCCTCCTGCTGTGATGTGTATATAATTCTTAATAGAATGGTATGGACTGTACTTATATAGTGCCTCTCTAGTCTTCTCTCAAAGTGCTTTTACACTACATATCTCATTGACCCATTCACACATCAGTTTTAAGAGCTAACCATTCATACACATTGGCACACCAATGGCACAGCCTTCAGGAGCAAATTTGCAATTCAGTATCTTGCCCAAGGACACTTGGGGATCGAACGCGATGATCTGATAAGTGGATGACCCGCTCCTCTGAGCCACAGCCACCCCTCTAATAGAAGTCCGTGTTATTAGTTCAGTTTAAAAAAAAAAAAAATAAGCAGGATCATGTTTTACTGAGTTTTGTAACTCTTTGTGCAAACCAGTTTTCCTTCTCTCTCATTCTATTTGTAATAGTACTGTTTAGTACAAAACAGGAAAAATTTAGCTTTCTTTTGGAGGAGCTTGCTTATTTGAAATCTAATGTGGTTATCTTATTCAAGTTGTTTGGTTGGACCTTTTAATATGTTGAAATTTAAGATGATTGCGCTGTTCCTCTAAATCAAGCAATTGATTGAAACGACTGAAATAAAAGCACATGACAAGTTGGTTTGTAAATAGTGACTTCTGCATTGTATTCTCTTTATCTCTTTATCTCAACTGGTGCAAGATCAGAGAGAGCAGTATTCCCAAAGAAAGCATTCTGGGTCTGTGATTGATGTGGGAAAGGAAAGTCAAATCTTACCCCAAAACCCCACGGGCCCGTCCATGGCGTGGCGCGTCATACATTCTAGTCAATGTATCAAACCCTGCGCCGTGCTCCGTTTCAGAAGCGTCCCAGACGCATCTCTACACTCGGCTACGTGTGAATTATGCATCTGTTCTATTTTTGACACTTGGCGTGAGCAACACGTGTCAATCTACACAGACCACCTCGGCGGGTGGAACCCAGGCACAGAAAAGAGAAGAAAATACCCAGTGCAAACTGCCAGTTGTAAAAACAGACAATTCCTACATTTAATAAGATAATTAATTAATAAGTAATTAATAAGATAATTACAACCAGAGATGTTCCATGGCATGACATTCATGACCCCAATATGTTATTCTTTTATTTCATTAGATGTTACTTAACCTGCTAAAGAAATAACACAATGAAGAAAAAATATGATTTCCACTCCACTCCACACATAACCATGTTCTCTAATGCAGCTATCATGTTTAAACAGTGTTTTACAGGAGGATGATCTGAGCAGCTATTTTATTGTCAGTTTTCTTTTTTGTCTTTTCAATGTAATTTTTAACCAATGAAAATGAAACCAATTCCCTTTTCACAAAGCCTGTCTCACATTTTACTCAATTATTACAAATTATCAATCATCTACAGAACTTCTCTGATTATTATTTTAAGAAATAAATAGTGACACATACAAGTTTAATTTGGTTTGTGTCCAGCAGTTTGAGAGAGGGAGAGGGAGGGAGCGAGAGCTTTGGTCGAGAGACACGGACAGTGAACGAGAGTGAGCGAGTGTTGATCAGTGAAATAAAAGGCTATTTCCTGATTGTTTGTGCCAAAGTGTAAGCGCTGTGAACAGGCTGTCAACCGTCCACACATCCCCACCCACACACAACCCTGTGGCGTTTAACTGCAGCACCTGATCCTGTCTGATGGCGAGCTAGCACCTTTTACTTTTATTATTACTATAACTGCCATACTGTATTTTTTGTGGCATATGAGACAGAAATATATGCCTAACTGTTTATTTTTTGCACTGCAGACTAAAAGGCCTGTCATTTTCCTCCGTTTAGCGTGGGTCACTTGAACATGCATACTGTAAACAATACCATTGACTCTAGTAATAGAAGAATAGAAGATTAGTATGTTTTTTTGTTTCATTTTGTCATGTATTTATGGAAAATTGATTTATATATATTACCTTGCTACCACTTAAGGTGCTTTTACAATATTACATTCACTCATTCACACACATTTATACACTAACAATATATCGATATTTTAATCTATATCGATATATATTTTCAAACGTGATATAGCACGAGACCATATCATTTATGTCGATATAGTTTATTTTGCGTTAAAATGACTATACATTTCTCCCCTTGAGCCGCCAGTTTGCTTTTATTTCTCCTCTCCCTCTGTCCACGTCTCCCGCTGCTGGTTGATGTCGTCACGTCAGAGTCTCCAATAACTCCAGAAATAGATTTGTTGCTAGTCGCTTTTTGGGAAAAACCAAATCTTTAGAGGGTCTGAAAAGTCGCTAAATATAGCGACAAAGTCGCTAAGTGGTCAACGCTGGACCACTGATTAGTGTGTAAACAATCGAAGCAGCAGGGTTAGATCTGGTGAACAGGTCTTGACCTGTGTGTCAGCTGTTGCAGTGCATTGTGGGATTTGTAGTATGAGTGGCCAAAATATCGATATATATCAGTATTGCCATTCAGCTAAAAAAATATCAAGATATGACTTTTGGTTCATATCGCCCAGCCTTACTTCCAAGGTTGCCAACTGCTCATCAGAAAGGAGCTAATTATTAAATACACGTTCACAAACTGATGCCACAGCCTTCAGCCTTTAATTTCCTGTTATTGTCTCCTTTCTCTGTTTATACCCCCTCTTTATCGTCCCTGCTTGTGATAAAAGGTTGTATAAATAAAAATTAATTTGGACCTGAACTGTCTCTAAGTGTATGGAAATAATGAAGTTAATGAATGGAAGGCGTAAAAAGGTCTACTAAAAGGGAAATGCTTTTAGTGAAGTGAATATTGAACAAGATCAGCTCTACTCTGACTCCACTCAATGAGTCAATGCACACAGATGACGTTCAAAAAAAAAAAAAGGTCAGCTGTGATGACTTCAGGTTATGCTTCCTCATTTATTAAATATGCCTACAGCTATACAGTTAAGTCTGATGACTGTGCTCATGATCATTTCAAAGCAGAATGTTGGATTTATCAATTTGTAGAGATGCTTGAGAACGTGAGTCATTGTCAGCAGGTACAGTGTCATGCAGGCTTATTCACTGCACTGAATAACCAAATAAGTGAAAAGACAGAGACGGAATGGAAAATGGAGAAATCAGTTTTCTAATCAGTTTCTCCTGAATAAACTGCAAAGGAATTAGTTTATCATTATTGTAACTTTTCTGTAATATGAAATAAATGCTACAGAAAATGTGTTTAGGATAGTCAATTTTTATTTTGGCAAATGACTTCACACCATGGCTGAGTAATTACAACTACAAAACTTGGGTTAGGGTTAAAGATCACTGCTCACCAAGTAAACACTTCCATTTCTACATTTGCAGAGACAATTGATCAACTAGGCACAATAATTAGGCACATTTTAGTGCTTAAATATCGACTTACATGAAAATATTCAAATGATACTGGAAAGGCACCATGGAAAATAACTGATCTTTATTCAGCTGACACTCACATTCAATCAAAACCTGTACACGCTTTGCCTGAGAACAAACAAACACTTAAACACCCTCATGTGTTTGCTGTCACCAATCCCCAAACATCAGTTTCTCTGCAGTGTTTGTCTCTTGATGACATTACAAACAGGCCCAGTATTGTCTCTGGGTAACAGTGAGAGTTGTTTATGCCCATAAACCAGATAAACCATCTGAGGTCAAAGAGAAACATGCCAGCAGCTCTGCTCTACAGTACACTGTCCCTGTAAATCAACAGAGAACAATAATCCCAGTAAGATCAGATCCTGCTGAAAAGCTGCCCTGAGGCAGGGCTTATACGCCATAACCACAATAATAACAATATTCTCCATACAAAAAGTACATTACTGCTAGAAAATAAGTCATTAGAGAATTTCTCTTTAAGGACTATTCTGACTTGATTCTTTCCATGTTTGCTCTTTTATCAGTAACAGCATCAGACTCAAAGTTTTGCTGAGATCTGAGAGAAAAAGAGAAATCCTGCTGAGCCAGAAACACACTTATATGAAGGTAAAGTTATTACTCAAACTATTAAGAAATTAAACACTTATTACAGCTTATTTTCTTTCATTTGCAGTGCCATGGCTCACACTTGACTCCAGATTCACTGTCATAGTAATGTTCTGGTAATGTTAAGAAAGGTGCATTTATAAAAACACAGTGAACAGCATTACCTTTATTCATGACTGCACAGCTCACTAGTTTTCCTCCTCATTGTTTGAACAACTGCCTAGTTTATTTACAGAACAGGTTCTGCAACAGATCTTTTTTTTTTTTAACTCTACTGTACTTCTAACATACTTGTAGCTTTTACTTTAGACAGATCTGATATTTTTTTTTTCTCCACATTTGAATGGCAGTTCAAATTTTGCATAAACGGACAAGCCTTGTGTCCTTGTGTGGAACCGTTTAGATAGATCTGAATAAACTAAATTCATTACAGGCATGTTGCTGTGTACTCAGATCTCAGCAATGACTTTGTTCAAAAACCAAAGTGATAATGTTGAATGAGTGCTAGTGCAATTTGCAGTGCTGACTGACGTTAGTGTGGCAGTTTACTTCGATTGATAGTCCCAGGTAAGAGCCAAGGAGGAGGCCAGATTCCACTGCAGAACACTGAAGAGGATGATGCAGGGATAGGATGAGGGCAAGGGAGAAACTGAAAATATTCAACTCTGGATTTGCTTCTATCATAGCTGCAGCTGGTGCATGCAGCATTTTAATTCATAAATATACATTTATGTCTGTCAAATAGAGTGATGACAGTGGAGACACTTGATCCTTTTAAGTTCTGTCAACGTAAACATGTAAAAATCATGAATCCTCTAGAGGATGTTTGCTAGTGTCTTTCTTCTCCTTCATGTCTTTTGATAATTTTTACTAAAAATCTGTCCATCTAAAAGGTTTTAGAATTTCCAACAATACCAGAAAAATAAATAAAAAACATGTTACAGGTAACGTTACTTAACACCTGCTAAAGAAATAACACAATATTAAATAAAATGACGTCACAGCTCTGTAACCCAGTAAAAAACTGATAACATCGCAGCACGAAGAGTCTGTGCTAGCTAAGCAGCTCAACTCTAGTGCAGATGCTCCGTGTTTAGATCAGAAATACTGTGACTAATCTTTTGAATTATGGACCAGGAATCTAAGTTGTAGGCGGGCTATCCAATAAAGACTTACCAGGAATTCAGCTTGGATGTCATTATACAAGGATAGTTACGAATTAGCAGTATAGGTAAGCATCAATTATAAAAGAGGTCTTACAACAAGAGTTTTACTGCTTTAGTTGCACAAACACAATTAGTTTATAGGACCATCATGACAGGACACCAAATATGGACAAACTGCACAAGCTAAAAGAACACTGGTAACAAACAAGCTCACAGATGGACACAAAGGTTAGTGTTGTAGATGACTAATGCCAGAGGTAGGTTCTGAAAATGACCACAGCACTAAATCAGCCCCACTGTGACCCCTCTCAATAAAACTGTACATCAAGAGCCACAAAATGGAATTCATGGACAGGCCGGCCATTACAAGGCCAATTGCAACCAAAGCCATTGCACATAAACACATTATCCTGTGTAACAGAGACAAAACATGGACCCCTGGTTAATGGAAAATATTCGCATGAGTCATCAACCACCATTTCTGCTCCATCCACACTGGATTTGGAGGCCAAAGGACAGGTTGTGTGCAAAAAACATCTGATACCAGATTACATTACACAGTTCTCATTTCTTCATTCAACAATATTTTAAGTTGGATACTTAATCATGTTTCTTATGTTTGAATTTAAGTTTACAGTTAAAGCCAGGCTGGAAATGTGTACATCTGCATGCAGCATGTGAGTATTTAGGCATGTATCAGGCCTGTATGCCTGCATACTGACTGACTATTATTCTCAGAAGTGCATGGCAGAGGCCTGACTGAGCTTAGGAGTATAATGAGTTGCTACACAATAGTGCACATATAAATACAATCAGATGGGAATTACCAATTAATCTTCATTAAATTTGAGTCACATTCTCAGTTTTATAAAATTTAAGTAGTTAGGGTACTGGATGTCAGTTAAAGAACACAGTGTAGTAGCTCACTGATGACAAAATCTCTGTAGTCAGGGTCGACTGATTATCGGCTTGCTTTTCAGAACTTTTACAATTATTTAATTATTCTTTATTGGAGATAAAATAAATGGATTTAATAGTGCAGTACTTTGATGACTGATGACTGATGTCACCACTTTGTAGTCTGTCCTGCCAACAGCATTACCCAATTGGTTACACATCACGTAATGGCCTATCAACACTGAAGGCTACTGCGCCTCAGATGGGCAAAAGGAGTTGAATGAGATGATCACTGAGAGTCATTACCAACCAAGTATTAACCTGCTGAGACTGTCAAGGATTTGGCCATATCTGTCTCAATGTTTAACTCTACTTCTTAATAAATGACTGCTTTAATATGAAAAGTTGGTGCCAATAGACAAAGGAAGAAAAAACAGGATTTAAACATTTTCTTTGTGGACATTAAGCTTGTATATTATCTGACAATGGTTGTGTGATGGGACCACATCAGACGTGTAGAGAAATATGTGTAATATCAGTGAAGTGTTGAAGAGAAGAGAAAAAATAGACTAACTTTTTGAGAGCTGCGATGAGGTACATGCTCCTGGGCAGCAGCAGGTAGACCTGGTCTGTGAGCACAGCGTGGATGATCTTCTTGACTACATACTCTGGATTCAGGATTGGCAGCAGTCTTGGCCACCTAATAAAAACAAGAAAAAGGATTCAATAAAAATGCAACTGCTTACATGTGTTACATGTGCTCAGTAGAACTCTTAAAAGCCAAGTTGACTGATGAGTTTCAGTTAAATGTTATGTGAACTGAAACTGAAAATATTACAATTTATTTTACTGAAACCTGAAAGCTTTTTGCAAAGCACATGCAGGTGGAAGTGCAGGCATGAGGCAAATATGACAATAGTCAAATTAGTTGTTCAAGCCGTTAGTATATGAATGAGGCATAGCCACCTGTCATAATAGCACCTCTGCTATGACCCAATCAATGATTGTTGGACCTCATCATGTGGCTTAAACAAAGAAAGACCAGACCATGATACACAAACCTTGGTTCAACTCCTGTGCTGCTGTGTGATACAAACAGTCGCTGTGCATTCTATGAAGCATCCCCCACCTCAAATTCACCTCATGGCCTCGGGCTGCCATTTTGAGTGCCTCACATGGTCATACCACCATCTTGTTTCCCCCTTCCTGGCTCACCCATTCACACCTTAGCATACACAAACACACAAACCACACACAAACACAAAAAACATTAACCACACACACACACACACACACACACAATACACAAAAAACATTAACCACACACACACACACACACACAAACACAAAAACATTAACCACACACACACACACAATACACAAAAACATTAACCACACACACACACACACACACACACACACACACACACACACACACACACAATACACAAAAAACATTAACCACACACACACACAAACCACACACACATAAACCACACACAAACACACTGTAGTGAACAGTGTACTGTGTGTTAATCTTAAACTTTATTACACAAATTGATTTTGATGGTCAGTGCTCGATTCATTTCCTCATTCTATAAATGTAAACAGTCATTTTTATTATGGCCATTGGTCCCTGATTCCAGGGTGCCCCATCAATTAATTAATATTCAATAATTTTGTTACTTAATAATCTATTGATATTCATAAATATCTTTAGTTTTACCAATAACCGACCTGCCCTACCAGATGCCTGACATCGTTATGAAGAAAGTACATTAATGCATAATTTGACCAGAGAGGTAAAACTTCATATGGAAGGACAAGGTTTGTTATGAAGTCTTGTGTTTATTTTAAGGATCAGGGTACACATGTGAGAAGTAGGAAGTGACAGGCCAGGTGTTTGGTACTGGCATAAATCAAGTGTCCTGGTGGCTCCAGGGGGCTGTAGGATGGATGACGGCTGGGAGACAGAAATAAATATGGACACAAGTCACCAAACACCTTAAATCCTGACCCCCAGGACATCAGGGAGTGTACCACAAAGGATGTGTGCGTGCAAGTGTATTGGTAGAAATACAAAAAGTCTACCAGTCTAAATGTCATCATCATCATCACTATTTTATCTATGTTATCTGGGGCGGCTTGGAGGTAGAGCGGGTCGTCCACTAATCAGAAGATCGGCAGTTCGATCCCTGGTTTGATCCCCTCCCTCTGCACGTCGAAGTGTCCTTGGGCAAGATATTGAACCCCAAATTGCTCCCGAAGGCTGTGTGGCTGTGCATCGGTGTGAGAATGTGTATGAATGGTTAGCTCCTAAAACTGATGAGCAGATGAGCAGTTGGCACCTTGCATGGCAGCTAATGCCTATCAATGTGTGTGAATGGGTGACTGAGATATGTAGTGTGAAAGCAATTTGAGTGGTCGGAAGACTAGAAAGGTGTCATATAAGTACAGTGCATTTACCATCTTGTTTTGGTTGAATAAGAGGCTTTCTTTCTGTTGTTAGAACTACCACTGTGACCACTGTGAGGATCCTATTCAAACTGCAGGAATTCACCTTTTTAACAACAACAATAGTATTATTCCTATTATTGTTATGAGCTGTGGTGAGCCACACGGGTTGGACCACTGCACACAGCTACATGCCAATATTATGTCATAGTCATAATGCCACCTACTGGAAAGTACTTTTTGTCAGAACAGCCTTCACACATTGTTGATGATGCATAGTGAAGCTTGCCCATATTGTTCCTGAAGGCTGTGCCCACCTTAAACTGGTTTACTAAAGCCTACCTTGAAAACCTTGATAAGGCTACATTATGACACGTGAAGTCATCGTGGAGCACCGTTGTTATGTGTGGTGTATTTTGTCTTTTTTTTATTATTATTTAAATTAAATGCAACATATATGTTTACATGCATGGGCCTGTTCATTACTGCTTACAACTTTACTATTTTTTTTATTACTGTCCAAGTGAAACACATTTTTTAGGGGCTGAATGTAGAAAAACTGCTGAAACACGGCTTCCGTGTGAACCAAAGAGGGAAAACCCAGAGCTGACTGAGCCAGTTAATGACAGGTTACCTAATACTGGTTATCCTCACACATCAATGTTAGACTCAGTGAAGCCAGGTTATCCAAAGAGAACTAAAGTGAACATGCTTCATGATATGATACATTATTATTCTGATTTCATTATATGTTCTATCTATACAATCATTGTAGTTTGACATCTTGATAGAGAGTCCTGAGTAAAATGCACATGCACAAATTATTCTGAAACCAGCTGAGCCAGCTAAGTGAAATTCAATAAAATAAATAAAGTGAAAATTATGTAAAGAACCATACTTAGTCTGACATCCATCGAACATTCCAGTGTTGATGAAGTATGGGCACACAATAGTAGTCTTGACGCCATCTTTCCCAGTTGCCAGCAGCTCCAGAGCCACTGACTCTGCAAAACCCACTGCTGCAAATTTACTGGCACAGTAGTCTGCAGAGAGAGGAGTCACGGGTACAAAAAGATGTGAAAAGGATGATTACTTACAGGAAGTCACAGAGGGCAGTGTAGGCTCTTCTTCCTTGTTTACCTCAAGTCTCATTTGGACAAGATATGGAATACGGTAATTTGATATTGTTATTTTCATCCAGATGGGCCATACCAGTTATTATTATAATAATACCTCAAACCCAAAACTTATTACCAAATAACTTTCAATGAACATTTAAGTGATACAACAATCTTATCCCATCAGGACAGACACCTGGTACAACATCCATGAAGCTTCGTAGCACAAAAAGTTGCTCCTAGTGATGAAATTTGAAGAAAATGTTTAAAATTATGACATTTTAGTTCGTAAAGTTAAGACTTGATCCTAGTACAGATAAAATATATTCATAAAAACATCTCAGTAGAGGACTTTCAGGGACAGCCATGCTTATCTCATCAAGACAATGTCAGAGAACACTCTGCACATATTCAAACAGCATGGCTCTATAGTTCAAAGAGTCAGAGTGAGTCAGTCACCTATTGAAAATGTTTGGAGCATTATGAAACATCAAATGTGACAAAGGAGACTTTGAAGAGTTGAGCAGCTGAAACCTACATCAAGCAGAATGAGGAAAATATTCAGACTCAGAAGATTACAGAGTGTTGGTCAAACATGAGCTGATGAACAGAGTTCAAGTTTACAAGTTACAAGTTTACTTTGTGCTATTTTTCAATTAAATATGAAATTTCAATGTTTTGCACATTTAACCCAGCATGCCAAACGGAATTTGGAAAATGGCTTATATTCATGATTAAACCATGTTTTAATAGAGACTAATATATATGATTAGGCCTGTGCTTTACTGTGCATATTATCACTTGTACATTTTTGAGTCACACCTTCTCATTAAGGTAGAAACATTTGTCCCTTCATTGCTCAGATTTTTATCAATAATTCATAAGCTTGGACTCCTGGAGGACATTGCATCTTCTCAGTTCATGTTGTTGAATTAAAGTCAACACAACAAACTCCAGTCAGAGCACTAAATGTACACGATCTATAATATGCACCTCTTATCCACATTAATAGCAGTCATGTGACGTGTTGTTTGCCTATCACAATACAGCTGTTAGAGGAGAGGAATGATTTTGTGCCGTGGCTACATCAATTGCATAATGTGACCCAGGCAGAGTTACAGGTGATAAGGCACTGAAATCTTTCTGACAAATATAGGCAAGAGGGCAGCTCAGTGTTGAGTAATACCAATGTCATTAAACATTAGTTTGTTTTCTCTCTGTCATCTAAAGGTGTCATATCACCTACAGTGTGATGAGGACAGTCCCTGTATAGAATTAGCAACATTTTCCTACACTTGTCTTTCTTTGTGTAGATCCAGGTCTAGCTCCCATAAATATCAATCTTATCTGCTGTGTCTGTCACTGTGATATTGTTTTTAATTTGAGAATGAATCATATTTTTTCATCATTTTATATTGCGTATTTTCAGTTCCTAACAGAGGCATTTTTACATTTTATACAGTGAACTGTAGCAAGTGGGAAGCTTTGACTAAAATTACTAGCATAGAAAATAACTATCAGCATGTAAATAGGCTACTGACTGGACATTGGTACAGTTTTAACATTGTGCAGAGCAATGGTTCTAACCATTTCAACTCTGATGTATTTGTTTCATTTATAATTAGTATTTAATGCATTTCTATAATCTTCTTGCAAACAGTTCAACTGACCAGCTTAAGATTGGCTCCCCATAAATAAGTCCTTTTGTAAGTAGGTCTCATGCCACAGTCATAATCATAATATTCAATCAGATATAAATATACAGATGTCATATCTCCCTATATAACGGAGCCACAATGCACATTTTACTCAAGAAACCACACCCTGATCCAAGGTCTCTAAATGAAATAACAGCCAGTCTTTGACCTTCCATTCTTCTCCAAAGTGATACAAAGAGTTATGTCTCAGCAACTTTCAGCCCACACATCTAACAGTAATCTGAACTTTTTCAGTGTCCTTCCAGGGCGTGCCTGACTGCAGGCTATTAGGACGTTTATGATATCATGGACCTTGGAAGATGCTTTGTTTTGTTATCAAGTACAGATTTTCATCATCACAAAGGGCAGAGAGTGTCTGTACAGATTGTAAAGCCCTTGAGGCTAATTTGTTATTTGGCATACTGGGTTATATAAATAATATTGATATGACATTCAGTGGTATGTAGACATATCTGATATATAACCAGCAGAGCTCTGTCAGAGTACTCTCATACTGTTTGTGAATACATGCCCAGGTTTACAGATTGTCCTCTTAGTGTAACTGATAGTCCATGCAGGGGTACTTTCACTGAAGGACATTGTATCTTCTCAGTTTACTTTGTCAACACATCAAACTCCAGTCAGAGCACTAAATGTACACGATCTATAATATGCACCTCTTATCCACATTAATAGCAGTCATGTGACGTGTTGTTTGCCTATCACAATACAGCTGTTAGAGGAGAGGAATGATTTTGTGCCGTGGCTACATCAATTGCATAATGTGACCCAGGCAGAGTTACAGGTGATAAGGCACTGAAATCTTTCTGACAAATATAGGCAAGAGGGCAGGTCAGTGTTGAGTAATACCAATGTCATTAAACATTAGTTTGTTTTCTCTCTGTCATCTAAAGGTGTCATATCACCTACAGTGTGATAAGGCACATTACATTGATAGAGGACAGTCCCTGTATAGATTTAGCAACATTTTCCTACACTTGTCTTTCTTTGTGTAGCTCCTATAAATGTCAATCTTATCTGCTGCGTCTGTCACTGTGATATTGTTTTTAATTTGAGAATGAATCATATTTTACTTTGGACTGCTGACTGTTTAAGCTCAATGAATTATCAATAACATTACTGGCTGTCTATAACATTCAAAATTGAAATCTGACTTTTGGTTTGGTTTTGCCATGTTTTATGTCTTTGGTCTGTTGGGAATCTTTTTTTTTTCTGGAGCTGCAGCTTTATATGCTGTGTTAGCTTTGTTGTTGTACATAAGCCTGTTTTGCGCCACGATTCTTGCTGTTATATTTGTGTGTTTTACAGTACAGAACTTCTATTTAATGAGGAAGTCACATTGAAATTAAGATAAGAAAAATGTGTCGCAGCTGGAAGCTGTCATGAATCACTCGATTTCTCTACGATCAAATAGGTCTGGTGTTGTGCCAACTGACGTTACCCCATCTACAGAAACAATTAACCAATCTGAGGTTGTAAGGCAGACTAACTGGGGATTTCCACCGGGCGCAAGCGCCGCGGAACAGTTGTGTCGCGGTTTAGCTCCGTCCTCTGCCTGGCGTCAATCCCCACCGGGCGTGTGACGGCAGTGTAGCGCTGTCTTGTAAGCCATCCATATTCACTCAAGATCACGCGATAATCCTGAACATACGAGACCGTGAGATCCAGTGATAAACTGTGTATAAAGGAAACAACAACAACAAACAGCTTACTTTGCTTCTCCGACGTGGAAGAGATTATAAAAAGGATCTGTTGTGTCATAAATTATTGTGTGTTGTTCCACTTCAACAATTAGTCTCTCGTCGTTCATGTTGAGACCCTGTCGATTGACTGCTGACCTGGTGCCACCGGTCATGACGTAATGTTGATGTGAAGTTGTGATAGGCTGTATGAACTGCGTATTGTGTTTTATTTTGAAAGGGGCGGAAGTGTATTACGTTGATTCTGTGTCGGATTTCTGACTGGTGCAATCTGCTCTGTTGAGCTTCACGCGTTCAGCAACGGCTCCATCAAAAATAGAAGTGCTACGGAATGATAGCGCTGCAGCGCGGAGAGTCGCTGCTGGGACGCTGCGGAGACGTTCCGCAGTGCGCCCGGTGGGAATGGTTTCATTGATTAGACTGGCAGCGATCAGCTCCGGTGACCGCAGTGCAGCCGTTCTGTGTCGCTTACGTCCCCGGTGGAAATGAGGCTGAAGAACGGGGACAAAACTGGCTAAATCAAGAAAAAAAATTGTGACACTGTAATGGCCACAAGAATAGAAGTCATCTCACAGATTAAACAAAATTAATCACTGGTGTCAAAGATTGAACTGTTCCATCAGCTTCTGTGTTAATTGAAGATTATGGTGATGTTACAGATGTATAACTTGCTAATCATTGGTCAGGACAACACCAAACAAAATTCTCATCTCAAAACAGAAATTGGCATGTGATATAAACATGATGTCACACTGAATGAATGAGGTCAAACTAAACAGAGTGTAATCCCACCCAGACTAGAGGTGAAAACAATTAATTGCAGTGCACTGAGTTTGTATTGCCTTCTTGTCACTTATGTTAGATTAAATGTTGATATTACCTCATAATTCAATCCCATAGTTGGAAGCATCAAAGTATTTCACTTTGGCTCATTCAAAGTATGGGCAGAAGACAGAAAGATAGAAACTGGTCAATATACCTTTTCCTTTCTTGTAGACTAAACCATCTTTTGACATGCTGAATATTATTATTATCTATTAATATTTGTAACAGCAATACTCTGTTTGCCATTGTTTGAGTACAAGTTTTCACCAGAATTGTAATATTTTTCTACAAGCAAAGATTTGACCATGTTGTTGCATTCAAATAAAATTGTACACATGACATGCATGATATGATTAGAAGTAGAAAGCACACACCTGCCAATCCATTAACTCCTATGAGTCCAGCAGTACTAGCAATGCTGACAAGATGGCCATGATTATTGGCAATCATGGCAGGAAGAAAGGCCTTGTAGGTCTGAGTGGAGAGAGACAAAGCATGAACAAAAAAAATAGTCTAAACAGGCAGGGATTGATTCAGTTTAGAGTGAAACTAACAACCACTTTTCTAAATACATCATTGGAATATAATATAATATAATATAATATAACATAACATAACATAACATAATATAACATAACACAAACAATCATATTCTACTTGTTGCATCTTTCAGTTGTGCAGACAGTTCGATTGTTATCATGTTATTTGTGTATGGAACTTCAGTCATGTAATATGAAGACCATGGGATGGAGTACTGTTTTACTATTGTACTAATTATTCTGATAACTGAAGCAAAGGCTAGAGAAACTGTTAAAGTTAACACTACAATACTGCCTAATCTGTCTCTAGATCAACAGATTAAATCTCCAATCATATTAATCCACAACAAAAAAAAGGACATGAAAAAGATAAGCTGAGTGTGGTGTTTCTTTCTAGCTGACAGCTCTGTATGTTTAATGTGTCTGACTGACCCAGAAGTGAGCCATGGTGTTGACCTCCACTGTTTTCTCAATCAGGGAATCCGGAGCATCCATGAACTTCTTTCCTGTTACAATCCCAGCATTGTTCACCAGAATGCTGATGTCACCCACCTCTCGCTTCACCTACATGGAGCAAAAGAAAATGTTCAACATGTATGATGTAATGTCATTCTGAAAAAGACATTCCATTTACAGGAGCTGTTGGTAACACTAGGATGGGTTAAGAATAAAGCTGGGTCAATTTCCAGTTTTGCCAGTTTGGCCTGGTGGATCTGATTATGATAAATTTATTTTGTCTCACTGAAACTGGCTGCGTGATGATGAATGTTATCTTAAATGAATCCACTCCTCCCAGTCATTGTAATAAATGGTAAATGGACTGCCTTTCTAGTCTTCCGACCACTCAAAGCGCTTTACAGTACGTATCTCATTCACCCATTCACACACATTCATACACTGATGGCATTAGCTGCCATGCAAGGTGCCAATTGCTAATCAGTTTGAGGAGCTAACCATTCATACACATTCACACCGATGGCACAGCCTTCAGGAGCAATTTGGGGTTCAGTATCTTGCCCAAGGACACTTCGACATGCAGACTTGGAGAGTATCGAACCACCGATCATCTGATTAGTGGACAACCCGCTCTACCACTGAGCCACAGCCGACCAGCGGCGCATATTCCTCGAAGTACTGGTCAAGGTGGTGGAGTTGGAGCCATATTTCAAGTCAATTAATAAATCCTAAACCTAAATTATAATTCATTTGAAAGTCTTGTTCTTAGCCTCACTCACCCAACCTGGAAAATATTACAGCTAATTTTATTTGTTACAGTATATCAAGCTCCAGGTCCTTACTCTGAATTTTTATCTGAATTTGCATAATTTGCATCAGGCTTGATCCTTAAAACAGATAAAGTAATTATTGTAGGTGATTTTAATATTCATGTGGACAACCACAATGATAGTCTTAGTACTGCGTTTATCTCTTTATTAGATTCAATCGGCTTCTGTCAGAGTGTAAATAAACCACACTCTTGATCTTGTTCTCTCATATGGCATTGAAATTGATCATCTAATAGTCTTTCCACAGAATCCTCTTCTGTCTGACCATTTTTTAATAACCTTTGAGTTCATATTACTGGACTATAAGCCTTTTTGCTGAAACTCCTACAGCAGATGTTTATCTCATAGTGCTCTAGCCAAATTTAAGGAAGGGATTACTTCAGTACTGAATTCAATGCCATGTCTCAATCTCAATACATAGAATAATACATGGAACTACTAATGTCTGCTATCATAAGGAGTGTTTCGTAAGCGGAGCGGTTTGTCTGCCAGCTCATATCTGGTCATTTTCCTTGGTTTAGGTACTTCGGAATGTGTTTATATGCTACGTTGTTAATTTGTTTTCCTTTTGGCTATTTTTACGATTGGCTGTTTGCACAAGGTGTTTTATTTTTTTCAGTTTAATTGACTGGATTCTCTATGCCGTTTCTGTGCGTGACATCCTGTCAGAGCTGCTCAGTTCAGATGCAGGCTGCCGTCAGGGCGTCAGTGATACATGTATTCTACAGCCAAACCAAAGCACAGATATGGAATCAGTGAGTAAAGTTCATCAAGTCACCATGAGATGACCGACTCTTATGTAACAATGACCACAACAGTTGTGGTTATGTACTGAGCAGGGTCACAGCAATGCAACTTATGGGCAGTTGTGGCCTGGCAGTTCCGATTTATGTGACAGCTCATATTAATTGATGAAAAATAGGCATTTACAGTAAAATAAAAATGTATTTGGGACTGGCTACTTGAGTCAATATCATGAGGCCAGCATACATTCACTCCTTAAATGTTAGAGTTGTACTAGTATTTTCAGTCCAGTTGTTTTCAGACATGCTGCACTCCTAAAGGCTTTCTCTCTGTCTTCTAGCTCAATGTAAACGTAGCATTTCTCTTGAGCCAAGGGCATAAATTACTACTCCTACAGTACTTACTACTAGTTACTTGTAAACATTAGTGGAAGATGACAAAGTTTTTTGTACAATTTTGTCTAGTATAAATTATGTTTGTGTTCTGATTTGGCAGGAAGGCATCTGTCAGCTGAGCACAGGACTCTGTTAGCCCTCTACCAGTAAGCATGTCAGATGAGACAAAGGAATTGCATTACTAACAATCAACCAATCAACAGCACAGTCTTTAAGCAGATCAAACTGGTTGTGACATACTGCTGTTTAATATTCCTAAACTGTAAGCCTAATAGAACACAAAATACATCTTACAACTAAACAGTCTTTTAGGACTGAGTGCATTATGCAAATTAAATGTCTGTTTACACAACAGTCATCCCTCCCTTGCCTCAAGGACACACACACACAGACCTACACACCCACACAGACTGAAATTTCCCTGTACCTAAATTTCCAAACATACATAAAGCATGAAGTTAGGATTATTAAGATTTGGCATTAGATGGAGTCAAATGCATTATCCTGATGACAGTATTAGGGTATACCTAATAATCTGATAATCAGACAAAAACATGGACATCAACTTTGAAAGCTACACTGCCGCTACTCTCAATGACGTTTTGCGACTGTTTTATGCGTCTGTCCAGACGAACAAGGAAGGAGGAGAATACAGTGTTGCCAGTTTGAGGAGTCTGAGAGCCGGTATTAACCACCATTTAAGTGACTTCAACATCATTAGTGACACTGTGTTCAAGACCAGTAATGCGGTTTTTAAGGCGATACTGAAGCGTTACAGAAAGAGTGGGAAGTTTTAAAAAGTACATCTCCAAGTATCCACCAGCTGCAAAATCGTTTTATCTCCACCCGAAGCGCTCCATCACTGTGGCATCTGATGTGTGGTACTCCAGGGAGCCGATGGGTGTCCACTACCTGGGGAACATGCTGAACAAATGACAGACGAGAATGGAGCAACATTTTGTCATCTCCCAAGCAGTGGTCGTAGCGAGCCACAAACTTTAAGTCTCCGTCCATCAAATGCCACGATGATGGACATGCCAATATTTTACAATTAATGGAAATGTAGCATTTAATTTTAAATAGTGTGTTAATAGTTAAGTTACGTCTGGCATACTGCCATTGCCTGTCTTTCTGTCGTGCATATAGGCTACTTGCTTGCTTTCCTTTCAACACATGTGATGATCAGAGTGAATGGTTGACAATATTTGCTGTAATAAAAACGATTTAGGAAACTACCTGTGAACTTTGATTCTTTGAAACAAAATTTCGCATCATCCTCTGGGCACACACTAGCGGTAAGTAGTGCACTGGCCTTCTGAAATGATACTTTGTATCACGTAACGTAAGGTTAAGCCATCATCTCACTTCCCATCACTGATCAACTGCTGCGGTCGGGTCGCTTTGGCCACGTTGCTTGGCAACGCCTGCATACGGGAGATATTAAACAGTCAGCTCAACTTGTAAAAATAAAAAAACCCTCACGATTTTAACTCAAACACATTAAAGTATTATTAATTGATTAAATATTTCTTTCTTTGTAAGTGACCATGGTATAAGCAGGATAATGCTCTTCGAGGTGTCCATTAACAGAAATGAATCCATAATCGTTTATTTATTTTTATTTGTAAATATTATTTACATAGTTTCATGGAATTTTCATGTTGGCTCACATTTTAGTGAAAAACTAGGCTGTATCATTCTGGCACTCTCATTCACTTCTCCGCTCCCTGTCAGCAAACCTACTTTTCCTGGTGGTCCAAAATATCTGTGGTACTAATACTCCCCAAGTGCTCTGAGCAGCAAGGCAGCAGTTTACTTCACTGTCCATCGGGAAACTCTGTAAATCAGAGAGTTGAGGCTAAGCAGCCGGAGGACAGAACCATCAGACGGAAAACCAGAAAACATCTCCATAAAATATGATCCAGTTTCACCAAAATCAGTGAAATAGTTGGTGGTGTGTGACTTAGTGCCGTAAAGTGTTACACGACCAGTGTAGCATCAAATATGATTTAACAGCAGTTAGTCAGGACAGGAGTTACACAATAGGACTTTAAACAACTTATAGTCCAACTAATATACTGACATGACCAATAACTCAGATATCAGTATCAGCGATTAGGTCAGCCTATAAGTCACAGTGATTATCAAATGGTAAATGGACTGTACTTATATAGCGCCTTTCTAGTCTTCTGACCACTCAAAGCGTACATATCTCATTCACCCATTCACCCACATTCATACACTGATGGCATTAGCTGCCATGCAAGGTGCCAACTGCTCATCAGTTTTTAGGAGCTAACCATTCACATACATTCACACACCGGGCGCAGCCTTCGAGCAATTTGGGTTCAGTATGTTGCCCAAGGACAACCGCGATCATCTGATTAGTGGACAACCCGCTCTACCTCCGCCCATCAGTATATAAGTGTCAGAGATATGCTTCACGTCATTTACAGACGCCTCCATCGTATCATTTTCCTCATGGATAGTCAATCTTTAAATGTTTTAAACTCTTAGAAGGAACAGTATGCAGCACTTAATATCATCTAGCAGTGTTGTTGCCAACTGTGGCGCCCTTACATCCCCCTCTCCTCCCTAGCATGAAGACACTAGAATATAGTGGCCAGAAAAAGGCAAAGTTAATACAGTTAGTACAAATTTAGTATGCAAGATCAAAATTGTAATAGTACAGTAGTTTTTAAAGGTTTTTAAAAAGTAACCTTACCTGGTCAGCCACTCTGTAAACCTCGCTCTTGTCGCTGCAGTCACATAGATAGTAGTGGACTCTACTAGCTCCACTCTGTTTAGCCAGTCTAGCCGTTTCTTTCATTCCCTCTTGGTTAATATCCCACAACACTAGCACAGTGCCAAGAGCTGCAAACTCCTGAGCCATGAGGCGACCGATCCCGCTACCTGCTCCTGTTATCAGCACCACCTCACCAGCTATGTTCTTCTTCTTCATGGGTACAAAGAAGTGGATGAACGATTCCACATTGTACCAGATGGACAGCAGGATGACTTGGACTGTTTCCAGGAAGAAATTCATATTGGGTCTAGGAAGGAAACAAAAGACCTTAGACAAAAACAGTGATGGGTCCTGTGCAGTTTTCTCTATTGTTCTTAGGTGGTCTCTGTTGGAAAAATATGATGTTACATACAGTTTTTATGGACAAATCAGGATCTAGCAAATACCTGCTAGATACCCTGCTGTTGGATTCTTACCAAAAGCTCAGCAGACAGTGTGACTTTTAATTAATCACACTACACATTTTAATGTATGGCCTTTGAGCATGGCTTAAAAATTGACCATTACACAGAAATCATTGAGATTTGAAATAAACTTCTACAAACTAAAACATTAACATCCAGGGAGTTCATTTGCTAGTTAGCTTTGGCTGTTATCTACTAACTCAACTGATGCATGTCTGTAGTTTTTACTAGACCTTAAGACTGAAAGATCAAAATCACTGGTAACTTATTTTCTGTTTACTGAGGTTTTTATTTTTATTTTTTACGCTTACTGTTATAAAAATTAGGTTTATACTGTGTTTCAGATGTTTTAAATCATACAATGTGTATGTGGGTTCCTATTCCTCACATGTTCTGTTTTCACTTCTCTAATATGACTTTGTTGCTAAGGCTGGCATGGTTACAGGGTTAAAGTTCAGGTTAATGTATAAAAAGAGGAAGTCCAGAATAGAAGGAGGGTCAGGGACAGGTCAGATAGGTGACATTTAGATTGGGAAATGTTGACTACTAATTAAGGAAACTAAGAAGACGTTGTGGTGCCATCTGTACCTATGGGGAGGTGTCGAGACAGCCCATTAGAGAGTGTATAAGAACCAATTGCTCCTTCTTGTACAAGAATACTAAATTCAACTTAAACTTTGATACTTCGAATCCAGTCTTCCTTATTGAAGGGTCATTTGAAAATTCTTATAACACTTACCTTGCATGTCAATAAAGAATTGTGTGGAAAATAATTAATTCAACTTTAATTTCATATCTTTATACCTTGGTGAGCAACAACAAGTGTGTTTGAATAGAAGTAAACACGTAGAAACATCGAGACATTGAACATAAGGACGTCATACATTGTATGTATTTTTGCTTGTTTGTTCTGAGGGTTTAACTTCATAAAGAAACTCCTTTAAAAGCTCGGCTTTCTTTCGAAAACAACACAGGCCGCCATAAACACAGTTAACGGTTATTAAATAAAGCTCGAGCCTCGAACTTACCAAAATACGAGTTTTACGGAGCTACTGGGAGAGTTTTAACATCGACCTCCTCGTTTGTTCCTGCGGGCATCCAGTACAAAGGTTTAAACCGAGACCTTTACTCACCGTAAAGGCTAACCTTACGACACACGGGCAAACAGTTAAGTTGACTAAACAAGTGTGTGTTTTTAGCTGCCGAAGCAGGTGAACGTACCGTTTGTTTAGCAGGATAACAACGAGTGGTTGACGGGCTGTGCTCAGTCTGTTGTGTTGGCAAGGTTGGACTGCCTCTGTAGCCCTAGGCGAAAAAACAGAAGTGCTCACATCAAACACAAGCCAAACGTTTCCGAGCAGGGAGAAGCCGAATGTATCACGTGACAGACAATCAGCCATTTCTAGTCCCCACGCAAGGTGTTGTGGGACTTGGAGTGCGTGTGCTTTCGGTCTTTGAATATGCAACAAACAACTAACTACTACAAATAAAACACGTAAAGTGCATTCAGGTCAAGAGACTATGAGTTTAAGAGTTAGCAAGAGTAAAAGACAACTAGTCAGGGCCGGTTTTTGCTATGGGCAATGTGGGCGACCGCCCAGGGCGCAATCTATGTGAGGGCCTGAAAAAGAAAAGAAAAAGAAAAAACTCGCCAGTTTTCTATACCGCTCATTTCCACGTCATTGTCATTCATTGTCATGTCAACTTGCTCCTGTGAGTCATACAGGTTGTGTGTGTGTCAGAAGAGGCAAGGGGGTCGGGGATCAACTTGCGACTGCAATGGTTGGCAAGGGGGATAGACTGATCCCAGGCCACACAACACAAACTGCTTCCAAATAAATTGTATTTAATTCCTATAATTAACATATACCTACATGTTATTAATTGGGTTATGTGAAAAATCTGTTCAGTCATCTACGTGACCTCACGTGACTCCGGTTGATTGACGGGCGAACCGACGGTGTTGGCAAAGGTATAGTGGTTAATGATGTGGAGTCTTCATCATGGACCAAAGTAAAAGACCAAAGAAGCCATCAGGTTGCCCAGTTCAGAAAAAGAAGAACAGAAGAAGAGGAGAAACGGGCAAAAGATAAAGGTATGTAGATTTCTGTGAGTGACAGCAGGCTATAGGCTATTTATTAGCCTCTTGCTAATATGTTGTCCATGGAGGATGAATCTTTTTTTGTAGTTATTTATTTTATTTTATTTTTTATTTTTAGCTTTCTTCAGGGTTTTTCAAACATGGTGGATCCTGTGATGAAGGATTTGTGTAATTTACATCGGTGTTTATATACTGTATTTCATTTATTTATCTTGTGTTTTGTGTGTTCTTGTTACCTTTTATATATAATAAAGTAATACAAATCTAAAACATTGTTGTGTCAGTGCAGGGGTGGGGGGTAGGTTGTTGTGTGTGTGTGTGTGTGGGGGGGGGGATTGTTCGCCCAGGGCGTAAATGTAGCCAGGACCGCCTCTGCAACCAGTAATCGAATTATTAGTAAGATTTTGTGTTCTAACCAATGACAGTATGAATAATGGACAGAGCCTGAGTGATGTCATGATGTTTCCAAAGCGCTGTTTTGAAGCCAAAAATATGCAGTGCTGGACGCTGCCATGTTGGATGGTTGGCTTCTATCACCTCCTGGCCAACCTAGAACTCGTGGTTCCTCAGCGGACCTGAGGCGGTCTGAATGATGCCTGGGTGCTCCAGTAAGCCATCTGTAAATCTATCTGCCATGAAATTGGTAATTTTAATAATTAATACTTAATTAATTTAATACTTTATAGGTTAATTGGTGACTCTAAAATGCACGTTCATGTGAGTGTGAATGGTTGTTTGTCTCTATGTGCTGTGATAAACTGGCGACATGTCCAGGGTGTACCCCGCCTCTCGCCCAAAAGTCAGCTGGGATAGGCTCCAGCCCCACCATGACCCTCATGAGGATAAGCAGGGCTCCAGAGTGCGACCAATGAGAGCAACTAATAATTTCTCTAAGTCGCACTGGTGCACCTGACACTGCCTGGGTGAAAACATAAATTTATTCCGCAAGCACATCATCTCTCTGTCTTCTCCTGTGACCGAACTCACACTCATGGTAGGATCATATCGTGGCCTAAACCAATAAGAGACAGAGCTCGGGCAGGTCTTTGCCTCTGATTGGCTGTGGTCCTGCTCACTGCTCTAAGAATCAGAATCAGAATCACTTTTATTCACCAGGTATGTGTACACACACGAAGAATTTGCTTCCAGTTACACTTTGCTCTCTTGGTACAGACATCAAACACATATAGACACAGGCACGGTTAAAAAACAAAACTGAGGCCTTGACGCGTAAACATAGACATAAACAAGAACAAAAACAAAAGCTACGTACATGTAAAAAGGTAAATATATATATATATATATATATATATATAAATATCTATGTGTATAGACAAGGAAGATTCCTTTTTTTTGGTTTAATGGTGCATAGTGCAAGGATGAAATAATAAATATAAATATACAGTGTGCACAGTATGACATTATGAGTGTAGATGATATTTACATAGATAATTTGTAATTTACAGATATTATACAGCTTATGTTACTGACATTTGAGTCCGGTTTTAGCTGTTCATCACAGAGACAGCCTGAGGGAAAAAACTGATCATGTGTCTGGTTGTTTTGCCGTACAGAGCTCTGTAGCGTCTCCCAGAGGGGAGAAGTTTAAACAGGTTGTGACCAGGGTGTGTTGGGTCTGCAGAGATGTTACCTGCCTGTTTCCTAACTCTGGACAGGTACACGTCCTGGATGGAGGGCAGGCTGACACCAATAATTTTCTCTGCAGACCTTATTGTCTGTTGCAGTCTGTTATTTTCCTGTTTGGTGATCGATCCAAACCAAACAGTGATGGAAGAGCCGAGAACAGACTGAATGATGGCAGAGTAGAATTGTGTCAGCAGCTCCTTAGGCAGGCTGAGCTTCCTGAGCTGGCACAGGAAGTACAACCTCTGCTGGGCCTTTTTGAGGATAGTGACTGTGTTGGTCTCCCACTTCAGGTCCCAGGACATTGTGGAGCCCAGAAACCTGAAGGTTTCAACAGCAGACACGGTGTTGTTGGTGATGGTGATGGGCAGCAGAGTGGAGGGGGCTCCTCCTAAAGTCCACTGTCATCTCCACAGTTTTGAGCGTGTTTAGCTCCAGATTGTTCTGACTGCACCAGCAGACCAGCCGTTCAACCTCCCGTCTGTATGCAGACTCATCACCGTCCTGGATGAGGCCAATGACCGTTGTGTCGTCTGCAAACTTCAGGAGTTTAACAGACGAGTCTCTTGAGGTGCAGTCGTTGGTGTAAAGGGAGAAGAGCAGTGGAGAGCACACACCCTGGGGTGCCAGTGCTGATAGTCCGGTGCTGGATGTGATGACCTTCAGGCAGGAGGGTGATGCACCGTCTGGGCTGGGTGCCTTCCTGATCTTCTGTCTGTGGAAAAGCTGACAGACATCCTCTTCACAGATCTTGAGTGCTGGTGGGGGGTCACAGGGGAGAGGTGGCAGACTGGCAGGGGGTGTAGATGGGTCTTTAATGTCTGAGGGGGGGAGAGGTCTGAATGTGTCGAATCTGCAGTAGAACACATTCAGCTCATCAGCCAGTTGATGGTTCACTGCAGTGTTGGGGGATGATCTTCTGTAGTTGGTGATGTCCTGCAGGCCTCTCCTGAAAGGCTGTTTTTGATCTTCTCAGCGTAGCTCCTCTTAGCTGCTTTCACCTTCGTCGTCACTGTGTTTCTGGCCTGGTTGTACAGGACTCTGTCCCCATGTCTATAGGCCTCCTCCTTGGCCCGGCGAAGCTGCCTGAGTTTTGCAGTGAACCATGGTTTGTTGTTGTTGTATGTGCAGAAGGTCTTGGTGGGCACACACACATGTCCTCACAAAAACTGATGTAAGATGTCATGGTAT
The DNA here is from genome assembly GCA_036365135.1 of Miichthys miiuy. NCBI lineage: Eukaryota > Metazoa > Chordata > Actinopteri > Sciaenidae > Miichthys > Miichthys miiuy. The sequence continues at coordinate 1,427,336 of CM071616.1, forward strand.
CAGTCAGTTCATGCAGGTCTGAGGCTGCATCCTCAAAAACACTCCAATCAGTGCAGTGGCCTCGTCTGTCCATCTCCTCACCGTCTTGACCACAGGCTTAGCAGATTTCAGCTTCTGCCTGTAGGTTTGGATAAGATGAACCATGCAGTGATCAGAGAGTCCCAAGGCTGCACAGGGACTGAGTGAGATGAGTCTTGCACTGTAACAATGGTCCAGAGTGTTGGTGTCTCTGGTGGGACACTTAATATGCTGTTTATGTTTTGGCAGTTCATGGCTCAGGTTTGCTATGTTAAAGTCCCCAAAACAATAAGCAGAGAGTCCGGTGTTTTTCTCCACGTTGTTTATCTGGTTGGCCAGGTGTTGTAGCGCCTCAGTGACACTGGCCTGAGGAGGATGTAGACACCGACCAGAATAAACGAGAAAACTCTTGTGGAGTTGTGTGCGTTTAAAAATTTGGAGCGTCCTGAGTGCCAGAGTAGCCTAACTGAAATGGAAAAGAAAATAAATGAGACAAAATGAGGGAAAATGAAGAGAGATAGAAACATTGAAAGTTTTTCATTAAAAACTAAGCCTAAAACCAGCCCTACTGCTCTCATTCCATCCATCTCCACTACTGAGAGTCCATCCAGCCAAGACACGGAGCACTCGGTCCCTGGTAAGATGTATCAGACTCGGAACCAGAGGACTCAAATTAAAAGCCCAAATTATTCTTTCAGACAGGACTGGCTAAAACAATTTCCTGGCTGAGGTACAACAAAGGACGTAGCAACGCACTGTGTTTACTGTCAGGAGTGCAGTCAGAATATGGCGGTAATAGTGCATTTGTAAGCCGGTCAACAACGTTTATCGAAACTTTAAAAAACATGTCTAAAAAACACACTATGCCGTGTAAGTGTGTAGAGAAAGTGGCCCCTCTGCCAGCTGCATTTCAGCAGCAGGCAGTAATAATCAGGTCCTCTGAGGAATCCGAAATGATAATCAAATTTAATGTTGCATACAACATTGCCAAAAAGGAGTTGCCGTTCACCAAATTTAAATCAGAAATTCTTCTCATGAAGAAAAATGGATTAAACGTCAACCCGACGTATAGCAATAATACACAATGAAATGTTTTATTTTACTTGAAATGTTTGAGTTTGAAATGTTCAATTTCAGTTCAGTGAAGTACTTTAAGCACAAGCACCTTTATTTGAAATTGCTTTATTTTGCTTAATGTTTTAGTTTGAAATGTTCAATTTCAGCTCAGTGAAGCACTTTAAACACTTTATTTTTCTTTTTATATATAACTGTGCTTCAAATAAAGACAGGCATTTCTCTACACCTTATTCTTGTTTAAAATCATTCACATTATATGAAAGTTATGGAGAGCAATAAAAAGTTGACCTTATGGCGTTAAAGGCGACGCAATGAAAAATCTGGGTGCACCTAAATTTTGTGCTGGTACACCTAAAAAAAGTTAGGTGTACCAGTGCAACCAATGAAAAAAGTTAGTCTGGAGCCCTGATAAGTGGTTACAGATAATGGATGGATAGATGGATGGATGGATGGATGGATGGAGTGTTTCAGCAGTTTAGCGGCACAGGAAACTCATAGACCAATTGCATAAATTTTAAATGATTCCACTTGATGCTACTCCAGCCACTTAAATGTGCATTCTGATGCACTGCAACCCCAGAGCACAAACAAACTCAAAGGGGAGACGAGATATGAGAAGAGATGTGAGACAACAGTCAGAGAAAAGTCAAATCACATGACATGTCCTCACATCATAATCAGCATCATAATATCTAACTTGCATTATGATTCAGTGCCACAGATTCTGAAGTGTGTGTGCTGTATGTAGTCCACTGACTGTCAAATAAAATAAAATTGAATTATTCAATAATATTTCAACAATATTTATTGCCAGTTTTCACATTGAATTGGAGAAATTATTAATAATTAGTACTTTAATAATAAATAGCTATAACTGTATAGCTGTAACTGTACTATAATATTAAACCAGTAACCTGTAAACCAGTGTTCTATAACTTTTTACACTGCGTATGTAGCCGGTCCTTTAAATGGACTCTGCGTTGTGTAGTGAATGAAGAAAGATGATGGACGTCTGTTCTCCAGTTGGATAGGGGGTTTATTCTGTGTGCAACACAATGAGTGAATGAATCAGTTCAGCAATTATGTTCTCTCACGCACACCTTTAAACACAAGAGAGAGACAGCTGGCGCGTGAGCAACTGCCGGTGCTGTTCACTAAGCTAGCTGCGACAGTTGAGCTAGCATCTCACACAAAAAGTGTTGTACACAATAAAAATACATATACACATTCAAAGAAAAATAACCACAACAAAGAACAAAACTAATAAATTAAATACAGTAGAGTTTGAGCCTCTATTTAGCGTTTTTAACAAGTTTGAAATTATCTACAACGAGAGCGCTCAGACCGTCTTACCTCTCCTCAGCATAGCGTTCCGTTACTAAGGATAATCTCCAGGAAGTGACATCACGTCAGGGCCAATGGACAAACTACCAAAATAAAATTAACAAAATTAAAGCTCCCCAAAATAAATAGACACAAAAAGAGGTTTATACAGTAAACAAAATATCAACAAACATGGATTTTTGGTTAAATTGAACTGTAAAAACACCTCTGTTACATGTGCCACCTCAGAAAATATCGCATTTCTTTCTTTTTAAAATTTTATACAGTTTTCTTTTAATTTAAATTCAGGATTATTTTATAGGTTCATTTTAATGTTCACATGCTGCTATGGGAGCAATAAAGTATCCATCTATCTATCTATCTGTTCATAAAATCTGATGTGTCTGATACCTGCGAGAAAATGTCTTACAGTAAATTATAAAAAGTTAGCCGCAATTTAATAATAATAAAAAAAGAGTCCAATTTTGGCTAACTCATCAAATCTCATATTTTTATAAAGCATTTTTTTTCCTAGGGTCACTTTCTATTTTTTTTATATAGTTGACTCCTGATCAGCACTTCTCTTCCTAATATAACCCTATTTCCAGAAAAGTCTACATGCTGTGTAAAATGTAAATAGAAACAAAATGTGGTGACGTGGGAAATACTGAAACTTCATATTTACTTGAAGATAGCATCATCAAATGTTGAAACTTGAAAATGATACGCCCATTTTGAATTTGATGCCAGCAACATGTTGAAAAAGTTAGGACAGTGGCAACAAAAGACTGGAAAAGTTGTGAAATGCTAAACAAAAATTCCTGGTGAATGAGGTCACAATAAACTGTCAACAGGTTAGTATGATTGGGTATAAAACAGAACCTCCCAGAGAGGCTGTGTCTTTGTGAAGTATAGATGAGGAGGGCTTCACCACTCCGTGAAAGACTGTGCTGGAAAATAGAGAAACAATTTAAGAATAATGTTTCTCAATGTAAAATGACAAAGAAACTCTGGATTTCATTGTCTACAGTTAACAACATCATCACAGAGAATCAGAGGAGATCTCTGTATACAATAGACAAGGCTAACAATGTTGTATTTCCCATTGGGAGCCAACATAGCAGTGTTTTCTTACTATCAATACTATCAATTTACCTCTGCTTACTATCCTGCCATTACATTTGAGCTTGTAAGTCATCATGGATGTATTGTAGGTTACTCTGTTACAGGATGATACTGAAACAACATTTTACAAGAAATATAAAACATATTTTAAATTACATGTAAGACATGCAGCGGGTCAAACTCAAGCTGTTGTGACTCAGTTATAATAATAAGTATATGTGTTATTGTACCTTATGTTTAGAGTTTTTACACTGTTAGGGCTACAGCTACAAAGGTGGCATGCATTGCTAGCTAGAAAATCATTATCATCAATAAACTTTCATGATCCCAGATGATACAGGACTTGTGTAAAGATATGGGTCAGTGATGAAGCTAGTGTGCCCACTTATGTATTCACATACTTCTCTGCAGTATTCTTCTGCCATTCCTCAGAGTACATTGAACTCATTTCACTAGAGAAGCCCTGGAACAATGCCCTCTGTATATAGCACTAGATACAACAGAAACTATGCTGTCTGCACAATTCATACACATTTTATTTGAGAGAAAGTTTGAATCACAAGAAGAATGAATTCTTGCAGTTATCTTAACTATGAACAGATAATGTAATTTATTGGTCATCGTGGTTGATATTAGGTATCCTAATCCAGATCTAGGCAAAATAGGAATTGACATTCATTTTTAATGATGGTCATTAATCACTAGCTCAACCTCCAGATGTTATGAAGAGAAATCTGGCTCATTGATTTATAGAATGCATTCATATATTATCAACACATACCAGATGACAAGTGTGAGTTATGCAGGTTTTTTAGAAGATATATTATTGTAAGTCTGATTAATCATTCCTATACAGTATATATATTGCACAAAAAATTAAAGGCACACCTTTGAATCAGAGTATAGCCTCAAGTCAGTTCAACTGCTGGGATATTGATCAGGTCAGTCAAGGGGGGCACTGACATTTTTTTCCCTCCTTATCTTTTCTGACTCGCTAGTTTTGCATTTGCTTTGGGTCAGTGTCACTGCTGGTAGCACTGTGCAGTACCTGGACCCCAGAGAGGTTGCACAGGTAGTCCAACTCCTACACAGTGGCACATCAATACATGCCATTGCCAGAAGGTTTGCTGTGTCTTCCAGCACAGTCTCAAGAGCATGGAGGAGATTCCAGGACTGCACAGGGCCATGGAAGGACTCATAAGCAGGACCAGTATTTGCTCCTTTGTGCAATGAGGAACAAGAACACTGCCAGAGCCCTACAAAATGACTTCCAGCAGGCCACTGGTGTTAATGTCTCTGATCAAACAATCAGAAACAGACTTCATGAGGGTGGCCTGAGGGCCCAGTGTCCTGTAGTGGGCCCTGTGCTTTTGCCATAGAACACCAGAATTGGCAGGTCTGCTTTTCACAGCTGATAGCAGGTTCAACCAGAGCACATGTGACAGATGTAAAAAGGTCTGGAGATGCCGTGGAGAACGTTATGCTGCCTGTAACATACAGCATGACCGGCTTGGTGGTGGGTCAGTGATGGTCTAGGGAGACATATCCCTGCAGGATGCACAGACCTCTACGGGTTAGCCAATAGCATTCTGACTGCTATTAGGTATTGGGATGAAATCCTTGGACCTGCTGTCAGATCCTACGCTGGTGCAGTGGGTCCTGCCCAGCGTCATGTGGCGAAAGTATGCAGGCAGTTCCTGGAAGATGAAGAAACTGATACCATTAAATGGCCCCCACGCTTGCCTGACCTAAATCCTTGACATCACTGGTAATCCAGGGCTTGGTATTTGGAAATGAAGTGTCTGCACATGTATTAGTATGATTGGGTATAAAACAGAACCTCCCAGAGAGGCTGTGTCTTTGTGAAGTATAGATGAGGAGGGCTTCACCATTCCGTGAAAGACTGTGCTGGAAAATAGAGAAACAATTTAAGAATAATGTTATATATAATGCTAATATATGTATTACAATTTATGTTAAAAGAGTCATATGTTGGGGTATCCTGGGAGAGGGGCCTCTCTTTTTACCTTTGTCCCTCTCTTACACAAGATATACTATTGTTTACTTTGACTGCATGTCTTGAGACCATAATCTTCACAGTATATAAGGGCTTGTCCCCATGGTTCGAGAGAGTCTCATTATTCGGCGGAGGCTCTCCAAGTAATGTTTTACTTGATACGATACTGAACTTATTGTAATAAATTTGTTATACAACTAAGACAGCGGAGTTTCTCTTCACACATCTTCAACTGCATCGACACTGAATATACGACAAAACTTGGCGTCACGAACTATCAGGACGTGTTTGTGGCGCAGCGCAGCTGGACGCAGCCTGCTTTCTTCCTCTCATCCAAGGTGAGCCTGTACCGTTACGCTGTTTGGGGGGTGGAGGTTTGACTGAAGCTGTCCGGCTGTGTTGGGCCGCACCGAAAGATTCTGTGTGGGTGAATGTGTGTCATGCTGTGTTGATGTTTATGTGAAGGTCCATTTAAATTTGTTTACTCTCCATTGTTTTACTACGTTGTGGGCAACGCAGTAGGGGAGTGATGGTAGAGTAAGAGTTAAGAATAAAGGTTAGAAGAGTAAAGTGTGTGTAAAGGGTAAAGGCAAGGAGCCTAACAATGAGTAACGTCAAGTGAGTAAAGAACCTATGTAGGGTTTAGCTGCTGCGTGAAAGTTGCATAAGTGAAGATTAAGGGAAAACCTGGTACCAGGTGCATAACCAGGATTAAAGAAAGCCGCAGATTTGGATAAAAGCCCTCTGGGAGGCGGTTTTAGACCGGCCTAAAAACCTGAACAATTCACTAGGTGAAGTTTATAAAGGTCAGTTATAAAGGAATAACTGGGAGTGTATGGGAAAATATTTGTACTTCATAAGGTAGCATAAATTTTGGTTTAAAGGAAAAAGGATAAGGAAGTGGCAGAGCATGCTCAATTAGGACAGTATGAATGAGTCGACTTTAGAATAGATTGTTGATTGTGATTTTGGTTTTGGTTTTGTTATATTGTGTGTTTCTGAGTTCAAATTAAGTACATTGACAGGCTGGAGAGGGATTCCCTCCTCCCTCTCTCTGTCTCTCTGTCGAAAGAGACGTCAGCGTTGCAGGCTGAAATTGTGTGTCTTTATGAGTGTGTGTGCTTGGAGTTCGAACACTTTGTTTTAGAAATGTGGTTATTATTCCAGTGTTGTGTTTAGATTATGAATTAGGATTAAGTTTATGGTTCACAGACTATTTCGGAAGACATTTAATTTTATAAATAAATCTTATGAGCCTTTTTAAGGACGTTTCTATAAATAAATTCTATGAGCCTTTTAAGGACGTTTCTATAAGATTAAATAACTTGTCATGAGCTTCCGAAAAAGACTTATTTAAGATAAATAAGGAGAAGAGGAGAGATTAGTATATAACTCTATGTAGAAGATAAATATGATCGATTGGTTGATTGATTAGTTGATTGATTGATTGGTTGATTGATTGGATTTGATTGATTGGTTGATTGATTGATTGATTGGTTGGTTAATTGATTGGATTTGATTGGTTGATTGGTTGATTCGTTGATTGATTGATTGATTGATTGGTTGATTGATTGATTGATTGATTGATTGATTGATTAGTTCATTGTATGAAAAAGCAAAGTAAAGCAGCTAAAATGCCAAAAAAGGACGAGAAAACCTCAAAAGTAATCACACCTCTTGATGTCGTTCAAAACAATAATCCATTACTAAAAGAGATCCCACGGATCTCAGCAAAATGGTCCCGCCGTTGGCCAGACATTGATCAACCCTGGCCAGTGGAAGGGACCTTTAATCCTGACATAATTAAAAAAATACAGGTGCTTGTATCTACATATAAAGCAGAACAAAAAAGAGGGAAAAAGGGAGAGAAACGTAAAGAAAAGAGACGCACAGAACTCACGATGCTCCAGTTGTTTGAAAATGAGGGACAGAAGTGGACCAAGGAAGGAGAAAAAAGAAGAAAGCATGGAAGAAATTGGAAAAATAGCCAAACAAACAGAGAAACTAATGGCTGAAGTTAATACACCTTTCTCACATATGGACCCATTGAGGAAACCTCCACCTTATGAAAAGAAAGTGGAATTCCGGGAACTTTATCCTCAGCTCCCAGTGATTAGTCAAGAAGGCAGCTATCGGATTATGGATGAGGAGGACCGGATAATTGAATTTGGACAAGCTGAAACCATAATAAAGATGTATCCAAGTTCAAAAAGCAAGAAGAAAACAACACGATTGGAAACAAAAGGAGGATTGAGGATCAGGAGGACGAGCTTTGGAGACAACACTGATCAGAGTGACTCGGAGGAAAACTTGGGTGGCTATGACCCTGCAGTCAGGCAGATACTGGCTAGAGCGGAAAGTGAGGATGGAAACAGTGATGAAGACTGGGAGAGTAGAGGCGCTTCAGCTTCGAGAGCATTTTTCCCGGGGACCTCCAGCACTAGGATTGAAGAAGACAGACAGAGAGCGATAAGAGACATCGAAAAAAGCATAGATAATTGCATTTCGAGTTTGGTTAGAACTCCCAGCCCTAATCACCAAAGAGTGTTGGAGGATCAATTGGAGGAGCTGCAGATACAGAAAGGAAAGTTACAGAAGAGGGGCTCCCGGAGATCAGCTATGAGATATGCATTACGTTCAAGAAAAGAGGAGATGGCTGATAAAATCTGTCCAGTCATTATCCGAGGACCGAATTTGGAGTATAAACCCTGGCAGCGCACAGATATGTCAGACATACTTGAGAAGTTACCTACTCTGCAGGATGGAGCATATCCTTGGATTTCAAAGCTGGAAGAAATCATGGTAGGAACACACATTGCCATGGAAGACGTTAAGAAACTGTTGGCGAGCCTTCTTGGGGTATGGAGGAAATTTTACAGAAAGCAGGACTCAACCGATATACGGGGACTGCAGTGAATGATTCAGAGCTGTTTGCCGCACATAGAGGTCTACTGTGGAGAGCATTGAGAGAAACATTTCCGACAAATGTTCATCCTGATAATATCTTTATTGAGCCACTAGGGCAAACATGTAGAAATGTTACAGGAAACGACCCGGACCTGAATCAAATGGAGCAGTCAATTTTGAGAGCTAAAATACAAAAGGGACTGCCTCTGCCAGTGAGGAGCAAACTGGCAGAAGTAGTTGGTCTAGGAAGTATGGCCAAAGGTGTTTATGGAGCTATATAGGAAGAAGGAGCATGATCAGAAGGAGCAAGATCAAGAAACCCTCAGAAAACTCAATCAAATACAACTGGTGGACAATAAGAAGAAGGATAAGAAACAGGCTGTAGTCATACAGAGTCAGCCTCAGTTAAATCAACCTTTGCCACCAAACCAGGTTTCGCCACAAGTGCCTCAGCCACCTTCGGTGGTTCCTGTGGTTTCATACCCACAGCCGGTTTCTGGTCAATCGCAGATCTGGAGAGGAAGAGGTCGAGGAAATTTTGGAAGAGGAAGAGGAGGAAGATTCAAGCCATACATTCAAGAGTCTTTTGAAGTGTGTTATAATTGTGGACAGACTGGTCATTTTGCCCGTGAGTGCAACAGGGCAGGAGGAAACTTCAGAGGAAATTTCAGAGGAGGATTTCGGCCAATCAAGACCACCCAGGGGACCGGTGAACCCGTATAGGGGCCCGAAACCAGGATTCTAGAGGTGCCTGGAGAACTCAAAAGGGGGGTGTCCAGCTGGTAGTATCAGGGCCGGAGAGAGATCCAACAATAATGGTGAAAATATATGACCGACCATTGGAAGTAATGGCGGATTGAGGAGCTGCTTTCACCTGTATTCGGCCTGAAGATGCATACATCTCCCCATGTCTGGTCAATTGATTCGGACAATCGGGTTTGAGGGAATATAACAGCTGATTCCTCTCACGGAACCAATTGAGCTCTGCTATAAAAATTTGAAGACTACAATCAAATCAAATTTTATTTGTATAGCCCAAAGTCACAAAATACATTTTGCCTCTGAGGGCTTTACAATCTGTACAGGGAGTGACACCCTCTGTCCTTAGACCCTCGGTTCGAGTGAGGAAAAACTTGCCCACAAAACACCCTTTTAACAGGGAAAAAAGGTGGAAGAAACCTCAGGAAGAGCCACAGAGGAGGGATCCCTCTCCCAGGACGGACAGATGTGCAATAGATGTCACGTGTACAGAACAAATCAACATAAACATATTGTACAATTACAATGAATGATAAAATGACAATGAATTACAATGAATGATAAAATGACCACAGTAGCAGATATGGTAGCAATAATGACAGTAATAATATGGGTAGTGGAGGTTGTGCAGGATCACGGCAGCAGCCACGATCCACGAGAACCTGCTGGACGACAGAGCACAGAAACTCCGGGGAAGTTTGGTTAGTAGCATGCATTAATGAGACATGTATGTCCACTGATGGTGAGAGAGAGAGAGAGAGAGAGAGAGAGAGAGAGGGAGAGGGAGAGAGGGAGACTCTAAGGAAGAAGAAATGATGCGACAGGTTCCAGAATGTTTGTGGTCTCAACATAGTACCGATATTGGACTGGTAAAGTCAGCTCAACCAGTGAAAGTTGACCTCAGACGAGGAGTTAAACCTTCTTGGAAGAATCAGTATCCATTAAAGGAAGAAGCAATCTGAGGGATTGAACCACAAATCGAGGGACTTTTGAAAGCAGGTGTGTTAAACATAACGCAAAATCCTCAGAGTAACACACCGCTGTTGCCTTTGAAGAAGCCGGATGATTCTTATCGCCTGGTACATGATTTGAGGGCAGTGAATGAAGTAGTAGCAGATTATCCAGCAGAAGTGCCAGATCCGCACACTTTGTTAGCCTAAATTCCACCTGATGCGACATTTTTTACGGTGTTAGATTTATGTGGTGCATTTTTCAGTGTTCCGCTTAGCGTGAAAAGTCAGGGTTTGTTTGGGTTCACATACAATGGAAAATTATGAGAGATTGCCACAAAGGTTCACATTTTCAATAAAGTGTTGAAGGATGATTTGATGGGAATGGATCAAACATTAATGAGTACTGTTATTCAATACATGGATGATATTATCATTTGTTCACCAGATGAAGATACATGTCATAAGGACTCAATTAAACTGTTACAGATACTGGCTGAGAAGGGGCATAAGGCTTCTCAGAAGAAGCTGCAGTATTGTCGGGAGAAAGTAGTTTATTTGGGTCAAACAATAACGCGAGGACACAGGAGCATTTCAGATAATCAGCTTGAAGCTATTCGTAAGGCTCCAAAGCCTAGAACAGTTAGAGAGATGATGACATTTCTTGGTATTGCTGGCTATTCCTCAGCATGGATAGAGGATTATGCTAGTTTAACAGGGCCTTTGAGAGCTATGATTAAAAATACAGGGAATGCTAAACTTCATTGTAATCTTTCTTGGACACAGGAAGGCCTTTTGGCGTTTGAAACAGTCAAGCAAAGGTTACAGGAAGCTCCAGCGTTAGCGCTTCCAGACTACTCTAAGAACTTTTTGCTGTATGTGTCCACCTCAGTGGGAGGTAAATATGCATGTGCAGTGCTTTGTCAGCCAACAGGTACGGACAAGCCCTCAGCCTGTTTCTCACTATTCTACTGCATATTCAGAAGTAGAAATGGGGTTGCCACTGTGCTATAGAGCGATGGTAGGAGTTTCTTTGATGTATGATAAGGCTTTTGGTTACTCATGAAGTTGATTTGGAGGATAGAATCACACTTAGGGATGTAATTTTAATGCAGGATGCTGCTTCTGAGATTGACAAACAGTTGTGGAAAGACAGAGGTGCCACCCAGGATTCTACGGGACTTTGGAGAAATCATGAGGGGCTGATAATAGCTCCTCCAGACCTGTTAGGTCTAATGATTCAGGAGGCACATGGGTTAGCTCATGTTGCAAGAGGGAGTTAGGAGAAAGATCACGAAGGAATATGGATTTTGGGCACCATGTCTGCTTGAACAGATTGACCATAGGCAGATGCATCCTCTGTCTGAAAAACAATGTTCGAAGGGGTGTGATGGTTCCACCTGGTCACATTCCGACTCCAAGGGGCCCTATGCGTGAGCTAGTTGTGGACTTTGTTGACATGATCAGACTAGTTGAAGGAAAGAGGTACATGTTGGTTGTTGTCGATCGATTTTCACGATGGCCTGAAGCTTGTCCAACCAAGCGGAAGGACGCTAAGTTTTTGTGTAGAGAGGTCATAAGCAGGTGGGGGCTTCCAGATCGGATAGCCTCAGACAATGGGAAAGAGTTCGTTGACAAGACGGTAAAATTGATTTTGCAAAAATTGGTAATTAAACAGCGTCTTGGTGCAGTCTATCATCCGCAGAGCCAAGGAATGTGTGAAAAAATTAATGGGGTCTTGAAAAATCGAATTCTTAAAATTTGCCAGCACACAGGTTTAAATTGGGTAGCAGCACTTCCATTAGCTCTGATGGTATGTCGTTCAAGTGAGTTGCGTGATTTACATATGACACTGCATGAGTTGGCCACGGGAAGACGGATGCCAACACCTTGTTTGCGCACTAGTGGAAAGGGACCAAGTTTGGCCCTTTTGGAAGATGAAATGAGAGAATATGTTGCATACATGATTAGTTTGCACAAAAGAATATCTACATATGTTTCTGACAGGCAAAAGAAAGAGGAGGTGCAGGACAGACATGATGAGCAAAAGAGGAGTACAGTGCAACCTGGAGACAAGGTATTTGTGAAGGTCTTCAGGAGGAAGTGGTATAACGAACGATGGGAAGGACCATTTGAGGTTGTTCGCAGTATGGGAACTGCGGTTCAGGTTAAGGGGTCTCCAACTTGGTATCATTATTCTCACTGTGTTAAAGCGCCCAGAGAAGAGGTGCGACGCTCACAGAGTCGAGATGATGAAGGCTCGAGAGAGCAGGAACAAAATGCAGGAGAACATGCAACTGACGGGCAGGTGTATGAAGATCTCCAAAGTCGAAATCCCGAAGGGGGGATTGTCCAGGTTGTGGAAGATGTTGATGATGTTGAGCATAGTTTTGATGATGCCCGTGATGATAATGCTGATGATGTCCCAGAAACATCAGAGTATGTTTCAGGGGAGAGTGAATGACCAGGAAAACTTAGAGGTCCAGTTGGTCAAAGGAGTCCCAGGCCAGCTGGCCTGGGACGTTATGAAGACTAAGATTGTAGAAAATGAGACACAGACACTTGATAAAGTATCCTTGAAAGTTAAAGTGATGGTAAATGATAGCCCGAAGTCTATGCTAGAGATGGGGATTAGTGTGAATAGTAGTAAGGAGATTGAGAAGGAGAAGGTTGTAAATACATCTGTGACTGTTCAGAGGACTATTGTAGATGCAGAAAAGGAGTTTGTTGACTCGGATCAGACATCAGAGGAGATGCTCAAACAGTATCATGCATTGCAGAAGAGAGAAGCTCAGTGAAAAGCTTATGGATTTGATGCTTGAGCATTAGTAATTGCAGACCCATGGGCAGGTAGAAATTTATGGTTTCAGCAGTTAACGCACTCAGTAAGGTCAGTCAAGAGATTGAAGGGTCCATGTTTGTTGAAAGTACCATCACCAGGTACATGGCCTTCGATTTTGGAGGCGGTACCAGAACCATTAACTACTATATGTCAATCTTTTGCACTGTCATGGCTCTGGTATCGACAGGAATCACCAATAGATAGAGTGATGGCTTTATCAGTGAATCTTTTTAAATATAATTGTTCTTGGTTGGGAGAATTACCGTATATGAATTTACTCGACCAGCAGGAAAATGTGAAGACAGCAGTCCCTGATGCAATGGAAGTGAAAGCTGTGAGGGCAAAGGGATGTTTTTGTTCGAATAAAGTTAATAAGGGGTCTGGAATGTTTATGGGAATATCAGAGTGTGATAGTTACCTGATGGACTTAGGAAAGCGTGCCAATAAGGATGTGAATAAGCTCTATGAAGTGACTTTTCGAGTGCCAAATCGCAAACCAAGTAGAACTGTGATGGTAGAACATCAGGTTACTGAAACTCCCATATGAGGTTTTTGCTATCTGGACGGAGAAAGTACCTGATGAGGTTCAATCTAATGTTACTTTTGGAAGTAGGAATAAAAGACAATTAGCACAATTTCATAATCTGGAGTCCTACCATTGGAGAATAAGCATAGGAGAAAAATGGGGAATAGGAATATTTCCATGGTATGGAGTGACATTTTTGGCAGACCATATTGATAATATTACCTACACCTTGCAGGGCTTTGCAAACGAAACTATAAAAGGTTTCAGAATGTTGTCAAACACTCAAAGGAGCCATAGATTGACATTGTTGAAACATGACATGGCTCTTGATTACATCTTGGCCAAACAGGGGGGCCTATGTGTTGCTCTAAATTTGACAGGAGATGCTTGAACTGACAAACTTTGATTCCTGATAATTCAGATAACATAACTAATGTAATAGATGCACTGAAGCAGATAAGAGATGCATTTGGTCCATCGGAAGGAGCTGGTTGGTCTGCAAATAGTTGGTTGCAGGAGAAATTAGGCCCAGTAGGAGCAGTACTAGTTCAAATTTTGATAGCAGTACTTTTATCATTATGTGTGATGTTTTGTTTTGCACGTTGTTGTTGACTTTTGCGAAGGCTATGATATTGAGAGAATTTTCCTGTCTAGATTATTGGAGGGACATTTCAGGAAAGATGGCTGCCAGACAGGTTTTTCGCTTTCACACTCCATTAAATTTCTCTATTGTTAAGGTTATGTTTGGAGGAATTATCATTTTTGCTAACATTGTAAACATGTATGTTAATATTCTGTTTATCGGGACTCTGTGTAGTCCCGAAGGGGGGAATATGAAGTGTCTGCACATAGATGCATAGTTACATACTAACATAATACCTAATATGGTTCACATTGAGATACTTATCTGTGTAGCTAACTGTTAATTTGCTCCATCTGGACTTTGGGGTATTGGGATAGGAGTACCGGCGCTGCTGTCAAGTGTGCTAATATATGTATTACAATTTATGTTAAAAGAGCCATATGTTGGGGTATCCTGGGAGAGGGGCCTCTCTTTTTACCTTTGTCCCTCTCTTATACAAGAGATATACTATTGTTTACTTTGACTGCATGTCTTGAGACCATAATCTTCACAGTATATAAGGGCTTGTCACCCATGGTTCGAGAGAGTCTCATTATTCGGTCGGAGGCTCTCCAAGTAATGTTTTACTTGATACGATACTGAACTTATTGTAATAAATTTGTTATACAACTAAGACAGTGTCGGCGGAGTTTCTCTTCAAACATCTTCAACTGCATCGCCACTGAATATATGACAGAAAGCAGTGCAGTTTTAATGAAACAAAAAAGATCCAGGCTGGAGAAAGACCAAATTATGATTGGATTTCCCCAGCAGGGGCAGGGTGTGGCAATGCGCATCCCCCACATTAGCACAGAGGATTTATCCATAGTTTTCAGTCACATGACCAGCACTAATCCTGACAAAACAACGTTCCATCATGGCGACCTACACTAAACACTCGCCTCACCAAAAGAAGAAAAACAAAGATGAGCACTTGGCACCTTGCATCGCAGCCAATGTGTGTGTGAATAGGTGAATGAGATATGTAGTGTAAAAACACCTTAAATGGTGGTGATGGCTAATCTCCACAGCATGATGACTCTAGGGATGGTATTGGCCAGGTGATGAGCAATGTCACCTTGGTTTTAAATTGGTTTTAAGGGAAAAAAGCAGAGTGTTAAGGCTGCGGTTAGTTCCCGCCTGGTGACCCCCTGATTTTGGGTAGGGATTGGTCCGGGTTTGATAGATTATTGGGGGAGCGTGTGGGGTGCGCCACGGCCGATAGGGGCATGGGATATGTGCACTGTGCTCAGCAGTGATGTGAGGTTGTCTGACAGTGCAGACGGCGAGGGGGAGCAGGCAGTGCCTTTGCAGGAGGCTCCTCAGGTTACCGTGTTTGACTCCATGGAAGATTTCCGACTCAAGCAGTCTTGTGATAATACTCTACGCTTTGCTTTTGTCTGATTTTTGTCTGTTTGCCATATTCCATTAGTGTTTTCAGATATTCCACAATAAAGGCATGCAAAAAATAATCAAAGTCATTTTGCAGAGATGCTGATTCTACACACGTGAGAAAGCAGGAAAGCATGGCCTCTGCAACTAAATCTCCAAATCTCCAGGCTGCATAACTGAAAGCAAGAAACAAATTTAACAGGGTCAACTCAATCACTCAACTTACCTTTAAGTGAAATGTCAGTTGCACCACAGTTAAAGGATTATTAGAAATTTTCTTTACTCTTCTTATCAACAACTCTGCTATGCATAGACAAACCAATGATGAACCTACAACCTTGAGTGTATCCTCGCTCTAATACATGACATTCTTTTGTGCTGTAAACCTTGGTTGTTGTCAGAAGATCTTTAAAAACACAACAAAAAGCCACAGTGCCGCACAGTATTTGTTGTCTTGTCAAGTGTGTTAATGTTAGTCATGTTCATGTTCAGTGTTTTATGTTTCTAGCACTTCCTGTTTTATTTTGTACTCACCTTTTCCCTCTCGTTTCAGACCCTGATTTCCTCCCTTTGTGTGTTTTTCCTGCCTTAGTAATTGTTTTCCCCGCCCTTGATTGGTTTAACCTGTTTTCACTCATCTCGTGTATAAATAGTCCTTGTCTCCCTTTGTCCTTGTCAGTTTGTCTTGTTCAGTTCAAGTAAGTATATGTCAAGCATGAATTGTTATCGTGATCCTCCTTGAGAGCGCCTTTTGTTTGTTTTTTGCATCCTCTTTTGAGAGCGTCTTTTGTTTCTTTTTTGTATCCTCCCTGAGAGCGCTTTTTTTTGCGGAAGTGCCAAAAAACTGCAGTTTTTCAAATGTCCGCTTGAGGCTGGCTTGAGAATGAGTCAGTCTCCCATGTTAAAATGTCCAACTTCACAGCAGAAATAAACATGTTTACAGCCTGGTATAAAAAACAGTTTTGGTCACTATAGCTAATTTCCCCGTTCATGACAACTGTACTGAGGGTGAATTTATTTACAACTCACCTGTTCAAATTATGTTAAGGCTTAAAGTCATGCAGAATTAAGAACGTGGGTGCTTTGATTGACGTGGGTGCCCTTACAGGTTGCTTTTTTTTTAAAAAGATTTTTTTTTTTGGCCTTTTCAATCTTTATTTGACAGAGACAGAGACAGCTGAAGAGTGACAGGAATGTGGGGAGAGAGAGATGGGGAATGACATGCGGGGAAGAGCCACAGGTCGGATTCAAATACTGGGCTTTCGCAGCAAGGACTGAGCCTTCGCACATGGGGCAGCTGCTCTACCAACTGAGCTAAATGCCGCCCCACAGGTGGCTTTTTTAAGCCACCAGGCTTCATTCAGCCCACCTCAGGTCAACTGATGAGCCACGTCTTTGGCCATTTTTAGAGTAGCTGTGAGGCGGCAGAGGCAGGACTGCCAAGATGTTTGATGTCCATATTTCTGCTGTCTAAGAGTGGTAACTTTAGTTGGTTTAGAAATAGCTATAAAGAATTATAACAGTAAGTAGGCCATAACGCTCAGAAGATTACTAATATGGCAGATACCACTGCAAATAAACAAGAACTTGGTTCAGTTTACAGTTCTTCACAGCCTCTTGTCTTTGGACTTAGATTCTTTGAGGAAAGTATAATGTGGTACAAAGGCAAAAGGTTGTGATATATTGCACAACCAAATATGCGAAGCTGGCCGCCACCATGGACGTACTGCTTCAAAATCTCAGCAAAGACGTGGACCATCAGCAGACCTAAGGTGGGTCGAATGACGCCTGGGTGCTCTAATAAGCCACCTGTAATGTCACCTACCTGTCAATCAAGTGGTCATGCTGTTAATTATGCACAACTTCGAGCCTTAATATAATCTGAACAGGGGTGTACAAAAAAAAAAAAATCATCCCCCTTTACAGTTGTCATTGACGGGAAATTAGCTAAAGAGACCAAAACTGTTGTCTGAACCAGGCTGTAAACATGTTTATTTCTGCTGTGAAGTTGAACATATTAATATGGCCACTTATAGAGACTGACTCAATGCAGCCCGACTCAAGGGTCCATTCAAGGAATCACAGTTTTTAGCATTTCTGCATTGGTTTCAGCTCCCAGCACTGGGGATTGCCACACAAGATAGCAATGCTCTGTGAACACAATCCTCACAGATAAAGGAACATGTCCCACAATGCAACACTGTCTCTGACTCATTGATGTGTTTTTAGTTTTTAGTTTGTGTTTTTGGTTTTTGGACAATTACAGAGATCTACACAAAAACACTCAATAAGATAAGATGATGAGGTTTTAGATACATGCACATTTACTGTTGGTTTGCCTCAGCATGTCATTTGTTGACCAAAAAAAAAAAAACTACAAAATTGACTGTAACACTTGATTCAAAACATGGGAAGTTGAACATGACCCAGGTTACTTGTTGGAACTAAATTCAGATACTGGGAGCCAAAACATGAACCATCGGAACAGCCACAACTTCTACTGGGACATGCACTGGCTCTGCTCTGATCTCTGATCTAGTCAAGTAAATTGTGTCTCAAGTAAATTAATTATAAAAATAAAATATTTGAGATTTGCAATATTTGTGACATTATGAATGGCAACTGTCCAGCCTGCAGAAGTGGAGTTATCATGTGTGTATCAGGCAGTGGTGGAATCTAACTAGGTACACTAATTTACTCAAGTAGACTGTACGGAGGTCAGACTTCTGGTACTTTGTGGTAAATTTAAGCAACTTTATTGGCTCGAGCGATTCACCTCACGAGGCAACCTGCAGGGCCGGGAAATGAAGCCAATGCGGAAGTCCTAAAAACTGAAATTCCTCGAGCAGCTGCATAAGACAGGCTCCATAGGCTCCAGGAGCCAGGAGAACAGATAAACAGAGAGACAGAGAGAGACACAGATGCACAACAGCAGCAAATCAATAATTAACTATAAACTGTAATGGAGATATGGTAGCAATCATAATATAAATAAATAATAATAGTAGACGTCGTGCAGGACCACAGCAGCAGCCACGATCCATGAGAACCTGCTGGACGAGAGAGCACAAATCAAATCAAATCAAATCAAATTTTATTTGTATAGCCCAAATTCACAAAACACGTTTTTCCTCGGAGGGCTTTACAATCTGTACAGGGAGTGACACCCTCTGTCCTTAGACCCTTGGTTCGAGTGAGGAAAAACTTGCCCACAAAAAACCCTTTTAACAGGGAAAAAAGGTGGAAGAAACCTCAGGAAGAGCCACAGAGGAGGGATCCCTCTCCCAGGACGGACAGACGTGCAATAGATGTCACGTGTACAGAACAAGTCAACACAAACATATTGTACAATAACAATGAATGATAAAATGACAATGAATTACAATGAATGATAAAATGACAATGAATTACAATGAATGATAAAATGACAATGAATTACAATGAATGATAAAATGATTACAGTAGCAGTGAGAGAAGGAGAGTCCCCTGGCACTTTAGTCCTATAGCAGCGTAACTAAGGGATGACCTGAGCCAGCCCTAGCTATAAGCTCTATCAAAAAGCAAAGTCTTAAGTCTACTCTTAAAAGTGTTGACCGTGTATGCCTCCCGAACCTAAAATGGTAGTTTGTTCCACAGAAGAGGAGCCTGATAGCTGAAAGCTCTGGCTCCCAATCTACTTTTGGAGACTATAGGAACCACAAGGAACCCAGCATCCTGAGCAGTGTTCTAGAGGGGTAAATGGTAAAATGGACTTTACTTATATAGCGCCTTTCTAGTCTTCCGACCACTCAAAGCGCTTTTACACTACATGTCTCATTCACCCATATTCATACACTGATGGCATTGGCTGCCATGCAAGGTGCCAAGTGCTCATCAGTTTAAGGAACTAACATTCACACACATTCACAGATGGCGCAGCCTTCGGGGGCAATTGGGGGTTCAGTATCTTGCCCAAGGACACTTCCACATGCAGACTTGGAGGGGATCGAACCGGGGATTGAACCGCTGATCTTCTGATTAGTGGACGACCCACTCTGCCTCCGAGCAACAGCCAGTACTATGAGCTCTTTTAGATATGATGTTGCCTGACCATGAAGAGCTTTGTATGTAAGGAGAACAATTTTAAATTCTATTCTAGATTTAACAGGTAGCCAATGCAAGGAAGCCAAAATGGGAGAGATGTGATCTCTGATCTTGGTTCCTGTCAGAACACGTGCAGCAGCATTCTGAATTATCTGCAAAGTCCTAAGAGACTTATTGGAGCAGCCCGATAACAAAGAGTTACAATAGTCCAGCCTGGAAGTAACAAATGCATGGACTAGTTTTTCTGCATCCGCAGATACAATGCGTCTGATTTTGGCGATGTTACGTAAGTGGAAGAATGCAGTCCCCGAAATTTGTTTTAGGTGGACATTAAAGGACAAATCCTGATCAATTCTTTACAGTGGAATTGGAGGCCAGGGTGATCCCATCTAAAGTAACTAAGTCCCTAGAAAGAGAGTTTCTGAGGTGTTTGAGTCCAATTACAAGAACTTCAGTTTTGTCTGAATTTAACATCAGAAAATTGTAGGTCATCCAACTTTTTATATCCTTAAGGCATGCTTGGAGTTTAATTAACTGATTGGCTTGATCGCTAAATATTATTGGGTGTCATCGGCATAACAATGAAAATTAATTGAGTGATTCCTAATAATGTTCCCTAGAGGAAGCATATATAAACTGAATAGAAGTGGTCCTAGTACAGAACTTTGTGGGACTCCATGACAAACTTTGGTATGCATGGAGGATTCATCATTGACGTAAACAAACTGAGATCGATCTAAGAAATACAACTTAAACCAGCTTAGGGTGGTTCCTTTGATGCCAATTTGATGTTCCAGTCTCTGTAAAAGAATTTGATGGTCAATGGTGTCAAATGCGGCACTAAGGTCTAACAGGACAGTACAGAGATGAGTCCTTTGTCTGATGCCATTAGGAGGTCATATGTAACTTTGACTAGTGCGGTCTCTGTGCTATGATGCACTCTAAATCCTGACTGAAAATAAACTGTTCTTATGGAGAAAGTCACACAGCTGATTGGCTACAGCTTTCTCAAGTATCTTAGAGAGAAAGGGAAGGTTTGATATCGGTCTGTAATTGGCTAAATCCTCTGGATCTAGAGTGGGCTTTTTAAGAAGAGGTTTAATTACAGCTACTTTAAAGGACTCTGGTACATATCCTGATAATAAAGACAGATTAATTGTATTTAGTAAAAAAAGACTAACTAGAGGTAAAACATCCTTTAGCAGCCTGGTTGGGATGGGCAAGAGACAGCAGCTGATGAGTGTCACTGCAGCTCTGCTTCCTGGTCTCAACTCTGGGTTGTCACGGCTTTGGAGGCTCTAAACAAGAAGTTTAGTTAGTAACATGCATTGATGAGACATGAATGCTTGGAGATGGAGAGAGAGAGGGACAGAGAGACGAAGAGCCCAGTGCACCATTTGATAGTTGCTTGATAGCTGAAAGTTGGCTCCCAATCTACTTTTGGAGACTATAGGAACCACAAGGAACCCAGCATTCTGAGATGCAGTGTTCTAGAGGGTAGTATAGGTGCTATGTTTAATTATCTTCTTTTAGAGGTGCAATAGAGTGAGTTGTCACAGTATTATCAACAAGATGATCTATTTGTTGTCCTCTGTTACATTGAGACATGGCTTGAATTTTGCTGAAGGAATCGCAAATGACAACTGATAAACTGAGAGTTCATTATAGTGAGTATCAACTTTATTTAGATTTTTAACTCAGACGATCAATTTCAATGCTCAAGAGTGTATGACAGAATTGAGAAGTGTGAGATCGCTTTATTGACAGATGGGATGCTGGTAAATTCAGGTGGACTTGTTTGCTTTCACCCAGAGGCTTTGATATCAGCACGCCTTCAGGTCCACCTCCACCATTTTTCAGATATAGCTATACACAGGATCAAGTGATATTCAGGAGTCCACATTTAATTCCTGCTGCAGATGTTGATTTAAGATGATGAACTCCTCAGTAGGTGGACGGGGACAGTGTCTCCTAAAGGACTCAGCTGTTCTGCAGAGAAGTGCAGCTGTTCTATTCTCAACTCTGGGTTGTCACGTTTTAACTCTAAACAAGAAGTTTAGTTAGTAACATGCATTGATGAGACACAGATGCAGCTGACCAGATAGTCATAGCTGAAAGCTCTGAATCTACAACTATAAAGGAACCTTGTGAGTTATTAAAATAAAATGGACAGCAATTGATACCTAATGACAACTGTACTGATTCATTTTGATTCATTTATTTAGAACTCACCTAAATGCTCAGGAGAAAGAGTGACGCAACAGATGTGCTGGATTAAGACTCATTCAGCACGCCTTTCCAATTTTTGGATTAGCAATCTAGTGTTTCAAACTTGAATTGAAAATGTACTCAGCTCTGCAGAATGCAATGTTCTATGTAACAATCTACAGAAATGAAAATGTAGTTTTCAGTGGATAACAGGAAGCAGAACTAGAGCACATAGAAGCAGAAAAGATGTTAGATTAATGTTAGATTTAATTTTCAATTTGAAATTGAATTGAAAATGTATTTAAATGCAATGTATGTAACATTTAAGAAATGAAAATGTAGTTTTCAGTGGTCCCCCAGCAGTCGAATCCTATGGCAGCATAACTAAGGGATGACGTGAGCCAGCCCTAACTATAAGCTCTATCAAAAAGTAAAGTCTTAAGTCTACTTTTAAAGGTGATGACCGTGTCTGCCTCCCAAACCCAGAATGGTAGTTTGTTACACAGAAGAGGAGCCTGATAGCTGAAGGCTCTGGCTCCCAATCTACTTTTGGAGTATAGGAACCACAAGGAACCCAGCATCCTGAGAGCGCAGTGTTCTAGAGGGGTAGTAAGGTACTATGAGCTCTTTAAGATATGATGGCGCCTGACAATGAAGAGCTTTGTAAGTAAGGAGAAGAATTATTGCATTTACATGTCATTATGTTCTTTTTATATCACATGCAAAATTATTAGAGAAAGGGCAATGCTTTTACAGACTCCGTAAAATAACGTCCTCTGGAGCAGCTCATCACGACTCACTAACTTACTTACTTTTATTAATATAGTACAGTTGAGTTAGAGACGGGGAGAGACACAAATGCACAGCAGCAATACAAATAATAACTATAAACTTTAATGGGGATATGATTAGGATTATTAATTATACTGATGGTATCTCTTGTCTCTGTGTGTCTTCTTACTGTCAATCCACAAATTTCCAGGAGATCTGAGTTGATAAAAATTATTATCATCAGCTGTGTTAACAACAATTAAGCTTTACAAAAACAGACACTTTAAACCTCTGTTTGATTTTTAGGTTACCTACATACTGCCTTAAACATCAGATTGATCTGGTGAGGCCAATATAGCCTGAGAGGATGACCTGCTAAAGATGCAAATATAACATGATCTAACATTGAATATCAGGTCAGGTCAGACTAATTAGGGTCTAACTGAGAGTACAAAATGATGGAAAGTACAGGTGTAAATATGCAGTAATCTCACACAATTGGTTTGCCATTTTGGACATATTTCACAGCCAGAAATTGCCTTATTTGTCCTAATGCATGGAATTGGTACTTGGTTGGTTGGTTGGCTTGGTTTTGACTTGAGTGTAAAGCTGGAAAAAAGTAAAAATTAAAAATGTTCTCATATTCCATCTAAACAGTAGTAGTAGTAGCATTAGTAGTAGTGTGAAAACATTTGAGAAGAGAAATAGTCAATACACAGTTTTTTAATTAGCACTGCCTAGTTTGACAGTTGGATCTGTGTTGTGTTTATTGTTGCAGCCAATGGAGCTTTGCCCTGCTGGCCATTAAACTAGTATGCAGGTTTGAGACATTTCTGTGGTGGCTTCTGTAAGGGCCAGTTAAGCAATATTAATTTAAGTTAAAAACAGTTAAAAACGTATTGATGATAACTTCATTATAATTCATATAAAGCTTAGAGTATATGAGTTTAAAATACACAATTAGTAATGTGTAAATGGTTAAAAACGTTTCTATGCTCTAAATTCTATGATGCGATGTCACTATATAGTGGTAACTATGGTAACTGACTGTGTACAAGTTTCAAGTCAGAACATGGTGGAAGCAGCACAGTCTTTTGACCATGCGTCAGACCTTGTAATTTGCTTTGTTGTTTTTAAGTAAACATTTTAAAAGACAAAGGAAGTTGTCATGTCTCGTCGCTCACGTGGAAAAGGAGTGTTTTTTCAACTGACTCTAGAAGTGGTGCAGTAAAGAAAGAAGAGCTAACGGAGTGCAACTATAGCTTCACTTAACAGGTCTGAAAGCTCTGTCCACTACTCATATAATATTGATATAATATAGCCTGAAAGCAACTAATTTTATCATAGTATGTTATTAGATGCTTTGTTGGCATACTTGTGTGTAAATACAGAAAATATTTGCATGTTTAAAGAGCCCTTGATTTTATTATCTCCTTCTTCTGAAACCTCAGGCCTTGTGTGCACACAAATTCAAACACGCTAATTTCTTCAAAAATCATACACTTGACCAACACGCCTCAATGAACAGATTCATTTAATAAATAATATCATCATGAAAACTAAAAGCAGACCAAAAATGAATTTGCGTACATCTGAACAACATCGTTTTTATCATTACAGGATCAATTGAACCAATGAAGTAGGCAGCAGCACGTTATACAAAGCCTGATGATGCAATGTAATTAGCAGAGCAGGTGGTCAATTAATTCAGTCCAGACTACAAGGTGATTGTGAAGATAATAGGCTTGGAGGAATGGGTGGAGTGAAGGATCATGACTGTGGTGTTCTAGTCCATGAAACCCCCATACCTTTTCTGTAACTCGCTGTTGTTTTCCCAAGCCCGTTTCATCACCCCCCCACTCTTGCTGCTGTCCACCAGCCACTCAGGCCTTCCCACACGCCTCATAAACCCTCCGTAACGCTTCTTGAGCCCACGGCCTAACACTGCTTCCAGCAGGTCACCCTGCGCAACCCCTTCTTCAGCCCGACGCATGAAGCCTCCATATCTCTTCACTGCCTCACCTCCCTGACCATCCCCCTCATCACTATGCTCGACCATAGCATTGAGAATCTTTAGGATCTCCAGGCGAATGTTTTCTTCCTCATCCTGGTTTCCAGGATCCTTGAGTGCCCCTTCTGGAGAGGAAGAGCGGCGAGACATGAAACCACCGTAGCGCTTCATAAAGCCGCCATACTTCTTGGCCAGTTGGTGCTCTGGTGATGTCACGTCCTTATCATCATCTGACATGGTGCCTGCTGCTTCCTGTTCCTGCTGCTGACGGGGGTCAGCATTCAGAGGAATGTGGTTTTCCTCCTCCAATAGGAAGTCCCGGCATAGACGGAGCTTCTGGCTGTCCAATCCACCATCGCACTCATGTGAGCATGTCTGGAGAAATCAGTGTTATTATGACTTTTCATACATAATCAGTCTTATTAATACAATTGTATTGTATCAAATTACAACATGCCTTCATGCTTCCATTGAAATCTCAGGACCTGAATCATTACAGTTTTGTACATTTTTGATTATTTTCTGACATTTTAGTCACCATGGTGTAGTGGTTCATACAATGGATGGTGCTCTACCTGCCTAAAAGATATTTATACTAGATGCTGCAGGAAACTGCTAGGACCATTGATTTGTTGTTGTTGTTGTTGTTGTTGTTGTTGTTATTATTATTATTATTATTATTATTATTATATATAGTAGTAGTAGTAGTAGTAGTAGTAGTAGTAGGTAAGAGCTCATATTTTTCACTATAATTGTTCTTTTGTGATTATATTAATTCAAATGATTATTTGAGATATTAAATAACTAAAAACATGACAACTAAATAGATTCAAGAATATATACAATCAGGTTTTTGTTTTTGTACTTGTGGCAAAATAAATTATATTTAAAAACATAACAAAAACATAAATAAAAAAAATAATAATAATCATGTATTCTATGTGGCTCATTCCATTCATCACTGGTGTTTCATTTTCCCACCCGAGTCACATTAAACCATGACAATTTAAATTGTTCAGTGAAATGGAGACAGACAGAAACTCATAGAAAAATCTATCTTGTGTATATTGCACTTACACTTTCTGCACACAGAAATATCAACAAAGACTGCACAAAATAAAGAAGCAGTCAACACTTGGTTTGGGAGAATACACCAGCTCATGTTATCTACGATATTGCTCACCAACCATCTAACAGATTAGAAAAAACACAATTTCTCTCTTAAAACCATCTGTCCCAGCATGTTCCTCACACATTGGCACAGTATCTTCTACCATAATGGAAGACTCTTCAATTAATGGCACTGGAGAGGAATTCATGCTGAGCTTTCACTGCCACTGGCATATGAAGACAGAATTAATGAACAGGAAAATTGAATTGAGGATATATTGGTACCTGAGGGGCCTGGAGGGTGGAGGGCAACACCACCCTCTGGTGGCTATAATGAGAAGTATTAAACAAGTAACAAACATGTAATGTGAAAAGGAAGAGGAAAGCCCAAATATAGACAGGTTTTCAGATTTCAAGTATAAATTAAGTATTAATTTTTTAAATTGTTATTATTTATTACTCTTTGTGTCAGAGAATTTCAAGGAATGTTTAAAACTTCAAATTGAAAGATTCTGGAATTATGACTTTTCTTTAGTCCTTTAGACACAGTTGGTCTGACTATGGGATAAAATAAAACATTCTTCAAGGTTAAAATTTGAAGTTGTGAATATTTTTAGTCAATATGTTGTGTTTCATATAATTTTGTGTTTTATTTGCTCATCAAACTTTAAACCAGTTAAGTAAATGTTTATCACAGACGTACAAAGAAACCCAGTCAGACACCATATGGGAAAACATTAGTAGCTTACCTCATGTCAAATCTCCAAAATTGAATATGAATGTACATAATTTTGACACTGACATATATTTTTTGGTTGGCATCATTATCATGATAATTCTAAGCTAAAACTGAAGGTGCAGGAATTGTAATAAAAAAAAGAAGTGGGAGATGGAAAGTGAGGAAAATGAGGAGAGAAAAGGAAAGGAAAGTTAAAAAAATCCCTCAGGAAAAAACAAACAATAATGGGCTTAAAGCCTACAAAACAATACTACCATAATTATCATCATCGCCAGTCTGAAGCGAGCGATTAAAATAGGAAACTAAGACAAATGAAGGAATGGAAGGGCCAACTAAAAAGCGAACTAAAAGCAGGGAGAAGATGAAAGATAAAGTATGAGTAAAGGAAAAGAAAAATTATAAGATGAAAAGAAGAAGGAGACCCCTACCAATAAAAGAAGAGGAGTGAAATACTGTATATTTGTTTAGACTTAATTGCTTTGAAATCTATGGGACAGAATTATCATAATTAAACTCATCTAATAAGACATAAAGCTGAAAATGGGAAAGGATAAGTAAGCGAGGAAATTGGAAATGGAAAAGGAGAGAAGAAATGGGAAGTACAGAGGGATTGAAATAAAAAAAAAGAAAAGTAAGAATAATGGATGAGGAGTTAAGACGAAAACCGAAAAGGGCGTATGAAAGGAAAGGAAATACACCAAGAAAATAAATCCCTGGTCTCTTTTTCTGCATTTTACCTAAAGAGCTGGTGCCCAGTATTGCATTATAGATAATAACATTTTTACTATTCCCACTCTAGTTTAGTCTCTGTAAAAAAATAGTGTATTTACAATAAATGTTACCATATTGAAGACACCAAGTAACCTTATAAAACTTTATGATGGATTATGAAATATGTTAGAAATATAACTAGACTTTATAGTAATAATTAAATATAATGACATTACCAGGGAGGAGAAACCAGATTGCTGTTCCAGCAGACGGTACACACACAGTGCACACCCCTTCCCACAGTCTGTTCCAACAACCAACGACACACACATGCCCAGAACCAACATCCACAAGCAGCTGCTGTGTGCGGGGGCAGCCATGGACTAAGGACAGAAAATGACAAGTACAGAACAAAATTCAAAAAAATTTAAACTTCGTCACACTGTTAACATTATACTTAATGTTATACTTTAAACAGTGTAAAAAAAATGCAAACAACAAAATTAACCTTTTTAAAAAAAGAGAACCACTGGATGCGTATCCTATGCAAGACCATGCATGACTGTGTAGGCTAAACGTTTACAGTACATATTTTGCGTGACTTCGGTGAATGACTATGTTAATTATGAGTTGTAATGACAGCAGTAGTAAAAGGTATCTGCAGTGGCCTCGTTGTAAGGGAAATAGAAGTAGTGTTACCAATAATACAGACTGTTATTGTCTTACCTCTGTGTTATTTGAAATGATACTAAGCCGTTATATGCTCTCCTCGTCAACGCGTGACCTCGAGAGTAGCTTGAGGACCCACTAAATCTGCGCGTGGCTCCGCGTATGGCACGCGCTGGGCAGAGTGGTCACAGTTCAGAAAACGCACTCACACACAGCGCTTTCTTTTTATCCCTACGCGTCTCTCTCCGTGGTTCCGGTCAGAGTGTGTGTGTAGTTCTGCGGCTCGTGGTTCTGCCGCTTGTTTAAATAGTTTGGCTGGTTTACGTCACCGAGAATAATCGAGAGGGGGTAAAGGGGTTAAGAAGCGTAATGATGTGACGTGACAACCCCCCCAAACCTCATACATACACACACAAACACACACACACACGCCTACCCATTTTCTGTGACACATCGACTCGTCATCTGATTTATTGCTTAGACAGATAGTCTTTGACGTAGATAATAAATGGCAGACCACCATGCTGGTTTTGAGCAGTAATAATAGTAGATATTTTTTATGTCACGTTTATGTTTATGCTTTTGTTTGTGTTTACCTTTCAAGCTGCTTGTTTTTGTCTATATCCACCTAGAGCAAAGTGTAAACCAGAGTCAAATTCCTTGTTTGTGCAGAGAATCACCCGGATTCTCTAAAAATTCTCAAAAATAGAACAGCTGTGTATTCCCCTTGGAGCCAAGCAGAGAGCCGCTTCTGGGACATTTCTAAAAGGCAGGGCTGGTTTGAAACATAGACTAGTATAGCTCACACCAGCATGCCGTATCCGTGCTCGGTGAAATTTGAGGGTAACTCATCCCAAACGATCTCAGTTGGTTTAGGTTGGATCATTGTGGAAGCCAGGTGATGCATCACTCTCCTTCTTGGTCAAATAGCCCATACATAGCCTGGAGGTGTATCTTAGGTCATTGTCCTGTTGAAAAACAACTGATGGTCCCATTATGTCATGTCACTGCAGAGGTCACTGCTGTGGTAGTCATGCTGGTGTGTCTTGAATTTTGAATAAATCACCAACTGTCACCAGCAAAGCACCTTCACACCATCACACCTCCTCCTCCATGCTCCTCCTGCAAATTGAAAATCTGAACTCAGACCAAAGTACAGGTTTCCACTGGTCTAATGTCTAATCCTTGTGTTTCTTGGACATTCTCTGAGTGTGCCTGACTCTGACCCCGTCACGCCCATACATTATTATTGACACTGCAGTAGCACAGAGACTTCAATAAAGTTAGTCAAAGGCAGGCTTGTGAGTTGCAGTGTGTCTCCTGCCAAAACTATAAGTCCGACAGCTTCAGCAGTGATATCACTGCGTAGCCCACAAATTATCCTATGTTTCTATGTATAAATTATCTCTGTAGTGAAATGTGGCCACGAGAGCCATTTGCAAATTTATTTTTTGACAAATGTTTCTCTCCCTCTCCACTCGAGTGATGATGTCACCCACTTTAGCTCTCGAACATTCTACCAATACACACCCATTGTAAATTTTGGCTTGGTTTTTGCCGATTTTTGGCAAAATACTTGCAGGCACACTCATTGAACTTCTCTGCAGCAGAGGTAATTCTTCCTTTCCTCAGAGCAAGGTTCCTGGCTGGGGTTTTGTGTGGAGTTTGTATGTTCTCGCCCTGTCTGTGTGGGTTTTCTCTGGGTACTCCGGCTTCCTCCCACAGTACAAAGACAAGCAGGTTAATGGTTAATTGGTGTGACGAACTGGTGACTTGTCCATAGTATACCCTGCCTCTCACCCCATGACAGCTTGGATTGGCTCCAGTTATGGAAAATGGAAGTATGGATGTCAGTTGTTATTAGTTGTTGCTGTACCATTATTGTTATGCAGTGAATAAAATAAAATAAAATAAAATAAAATAAAATAAAACAAAACAAAACAAAATATGTTACTTAGTCAGGGTTTGTCAGTTTAAGGTTCAGAGCCACTGATCCACACTATTGTTACTGGGCTTTCCACCACAACGCAGTAAGTGGGCTGGAGAAGCTCAATGCACTGCAACTTAAGAAAACTGTTGTAAATACATGTGTATTTACACAACCAAATAGAAAACCATACTGCAAGTACACAAAATGACAAGAAGACAATGTCAAGACTGAACATGCTTGTTATTACTACAGTCTGTGACTCAATTTTTCTGATTAATTGCTGATGTTCAACTCCCACTTGAGGTCCTGGGAAGTGATGGTTTCCCAGGAAGCAGAAACTGTACGGTGTTGATTGGAGAGTCACACAGGGTGATATGGGGAGGCGAGGCTGAGTTTCTCCTGCAATCCACAACCATTTTCACTGTCTTTAGAGCATTCATCTCCAAGTTGTTCTGGCTGCACCAGGATGGTCAATTTCCCACCTGTAGGCAGACTCATCCCGATCAGAAATGAGTCCAATGAGGGTGGTGTCGTCCGCAAACTTCAGGAGCTTGACAGAACGCAGCCCTTGGGGGATCTGGTGCTGATAGTCTGGGAGTCGAAAACACGTTTTCCCAGCTTCACATGCTGCTTCCTGTTAGACAGAAAGTCTGTGATCCACCAGCAGGTGGGGGCAGGCAAGCTTAGCTGGGAGAGCTTGATCTGAGGCAGAGCTGGGATGATGATGTTGAAGGCAGAGCTGAAATCCACAAACAGGATCCTGGCATGGGTGCCTGAGGAGTCCAGGTCCTAGAGGATGTAGTAGAGGGCCATGTTAACACAGGGACTGTGATGAAGTCCTGTTGTTCTTAGCTTTTTGGGAACAGGGATTATAGTAGCAGTCTGCAGGTGGCACATAACGTTTCTTTAGTGAGGTCTTAAATGTCTGTGAACACTGGAGACTGCTGGTCAGCGCAGTGCTTCAAGGTGGGTAGGGAAACAGGATCTGGCCCAGCTGCTTTCAAATCAAAAAATCAAATCAAATTTTATTTGTATAGCCCAAAGTCACAAAACACATTTTGCCTCTGAGGGCTTTACAATCTGTACAGGGAGTGACACCCTCTGTCCTTAGACCCTCGGTTCGAGTGAGGAAAAACTTGCCCACAAAAACCCTTTTAACAGGGAAAAAAGGTGGAAGAAACCTCAGGAAGAGCCACAGAGGAGGGATCCCTCTCCCAGGACGGACAGACGTGCAATAGATGTCACGTGTACAGAACAAATCAACACAAACATATTGTACAATTACAATAACTGATTAAATGACAATGAATTACAATGAATGATAAAATGATTACAGTAGCAGTGGAACCTGTGATAGAGATAGAGAGACACAGATGCACAGCAGTAGCAAGTCATTAATTAACTGGAGTATGGTAGCAATAATGACAGTAATAACATA
The DNA here is from genome assembly GCA_036365135.1 of Miichthys miiuy. NCBI lineage: Eukaryota > Metazoa > Chordata > Actinopteri > Sciaenidae > Miichthys > Miichthys miiuy. The sequence goes on from CM071616.1 coordinate 1,458,564, forward strand.
TGTAGTGGATGTTGTGCAGGACCACAGCAGCAGCCACAATCTGTCACGATGGCAGTCGTGACTCTATTGATTACCTGTGTTCCCCATCCTTGTGTTTCTGGTGTTTACTTGTCAGTCTCTCCTTGTTAGTCTCTGTGTTTGTATGTTGTGGGCGTGGCACATTTCCCTGGTCTCTCCTGGATAATCACGGATGAAGCACACCTGCCATTTTTCAGCTCACCTGCCTTCCATCAATTCATCACCTCAACTGTATATAAACCCTGAGAGCAAGAGTGAGAGTGAGAGCGAGAGCGACCGACCGAGTTAGGGCTGGCTCAGGTCATCCCTTAGTTATGCTGCTATAGGACTAAACTGCCGACCACCGACGGCAGTTTAGTCCTATAGCAGCATAACTAAGGGATGACCTGAGCCAGCCCTAGCTATAAGCTCTATCAAAAAGTAAAGTCTCAAGTCTACTCTTAAAAGTATTGACCGTGTCTGCCTCCCGAACCCAAAATGGCAGTTTGTTCCACAGAAGAGGAGCCTGATAGCTGAAAGCTCTGGCTCCCAATCTACTTTTGGAAACTATAGGAACCACAAGGAACCCAGCATTCTGAGAGTGCAGTGTTCTAGAGGGGTAGTAAGGTACTATGAGCTCTTTTAGATATGATGGTGCCTGACTATGAAGAGCTTTGTATGTAAGGAGAAGAATTTTAAATTCTAGATTTAACAGGTAGCCAATGCAAAGTAAAAGAATTTGATGGTCTATGGCTTCTCAATTATTTTCTGTTACGCCCCCCCCAGCAAGAAGAAAACAATTCGCGCCCCCCCACTCTCCGCTGCATCTATAAATAATATCATACTCCATTTATTCAACACAGTTAAGCAAGTAACGTAAACCAGAAAAACCTGTACTCTTGTAAGTCGTAAAATGTTGCGCTGTTGCAAACATGACAGACGGTTTGTTTACAGGTTTGTATCGCCTGCTCGGTGCAAAAAAAAACCCTACACCGGTGGTTCCCAACCTTATTTGCGCCATGGACCGGTCAGCCCTCGAAAATTTGAAGTGAAGAGAAGACGGGGATCACGCACTCGGCACTGGGCATTCCGGCTCTTTTTAGAGAACCGGCTCTTTTGGCTCGGCTCACTAGCCGGCTCCCGTCGTTCACCTCAAAGAGCCAGCTCTAAGAGCCGCTTCGTTTGCGACAGACCCATCACTACTCTGTACGTGCCAATCTGTGGGCCAGTTTTAATAGTAATTAATCATCTCACTGCCCTACACCATAGACTTAATACTCCCTGTGCACACTCTGACAATGAGAGCGCCACTGCCAACTACTGTAGTGGATGTGCAATTATACTTTATTCTAGTATGGCAAAAAAAAAAGCATGTAGGGTCACACGCGCCCCCCCTGGCATCGCACTGCACCCCCCCAGTGGGGCGCGCCCCACTATTTGAGAAGGACTGGTTTATGGTTTCAAATGTGGCACTAAGATCTAACAGGACAAGTACAGAGATGAGTCCTTTGTCTGATGCCATTAGGAGGTCATTTGTAACTTTGACTAATACAGTCTCTGTGCTATGCTAAATCCTGACTGAAAGGGAAGGTTTGATATCGGTCTGTAATTGGCTAAAACCTCTGGATCTAGAGTGGGCTTTTTAAGAAGAGGTTTAATTGCAGCTACTTTAAAGGACTGTGGTACACATCCTGATAATACAGACAGATTAATCCTACTCAATAAAGTAGGGCTAACTAGAGGTAAAACATCCTTGAGCAGCCTGGTTGGGAAGGGGTCTAAGAGTTTGACGGCTTAGATGAAAAAATTATTGAAGTTATTTGATGAAGGTCGATGGGAGCAAAAACTTGCCGTATCAGAATGCAGATCAGTGCCTGTTGAGGGCAAGAGGTGATGAATTTTGTCTCTAACAGTTATAATTTTATCATTAAAGAAGCTCATGAAGTCATTACTAGTTAGACCTAAAGGAATAGATGGCTCAATAGAGCTGTGGCTCTCTGTTAGCCTAGCTACAGTGCTAAAGAGAAACCTGGGGTTGTTCTTATTCTTCTCTAATAATGAAGAGTAATAGGCTGCTCTGGCATTACGGAGAGCCTTCCTGTATGTTTTAAGATTATCTTGCCAGACTAAACGAGATTCTTCCAGTTTGGTGGCACGCCATTTATGCTCAGATTTCGTGCCTCTTGCTTTAATTTGCGAGTCCGCTGGCTATACCATGGTGCTAACTTTCTTTGTTTAATTATCTTCTTTTTCAGAGGTGCAATAGAGTCTAGAGTTGTCTGTAAAGAGCCTGTAGTACTATCGACAAGATGATCTATTTGTGAGGGGCTAAAGGAAGCAGACAAGTCCTCTGCTGCATTGAGACATGGCAGAGTCATCCTGATCAGAGGGTTCTGTTTCCTGAAAAGCTTCCCTCTCCTGGATGGAGAGAGTCGAGGCGGACAAGATAGGAGAACAGTGCCACTGGATCACTGTCCATCGTTACACTGACGACTGTCAGTATAAAAAAGGCGCAGTGCAGAGTTGAAATGTTTTCTTCTTGTTCACCAGGTAATAAGTAAGTCAGTAAGTAAGAATCAGTGTTGGTTTTGTGATGTGTTTGCTTGATTGATTGCCATTTACTGGTTTTACTGGCTCAAACAAGTAATCCTCTGCACTGACCCAATTTTTTGGCTGTAGAAATTAGTGAAACTAAGGCCAGCAGTAAACACATTCTCTGCTTTGTATACTTCCTATATAGCATTTCTATCCCCTTCCATCCATTATCTTTAATATAGACACATGGTACTCACACTGATCACATTCCTGTCACACTGCAGGCCAGATGTATGTATCCAATACGTTGATACATAATCAGGATATTATGTAAATGTAAATTAATGTTTATTCAAAGCACTGAATTATTAGCACAAAGTTTCGTAAGATCCCTTAAACACTCACACAGACAGTGTCATTCCTTGTGTTCCCTCTTATATAACCCCCACTCCCAGCTTTATCTCCTGCACACAGATGTCGCTGTTATCAGTGGTACAGGTATAACAAAGATGAGCTTTTTAATTAAGGACAGGCGTTCTGCTAACACTATCAAGCCTCCTCACTGTTTATTCCCAGCAGAACAATAAAGATTAACCTGTAATGCCTGTGTGTGTGTGTGTGTGTGTGTGTACATGTACGTGCATGTGTAATTGTATTTGCATGTTTGTCTTGTGAAATTGGGGAACAAAGACTAAACTAAATTTCATAGAGGCTGTTAAGACCAATAGATAGTTAATAATACAGCACCAAATCATAACAGAAGTTATCTCATGACACTTTCTATATAGATCTTGTGGATTCCAAATGGTTTAAAGGGGCACCAGACTTGTTGCGAAGCTGACCAGACCGGCATAAGTAGGAGGCAGATTCAAGGCAGTTTATGTTTTCACTCTGTCCTCCTCAACAGACAAAAGGCCACTGCTTAAATAGTCTCTCCTCTTGGCACAACCTCCATGGCTGTACCAATGTTGGAGGTGACTCCACTGGCTCCTAATTCACCTGTTACAAAGTTATAAATCACGTTGATTACAGTAAAACACTCTTACCCGTTTTACCCAAAATCCCACATTTTACCCATACATAAATGAAATAACAAATAAATCTAAATAATACCTAGAACTAATGTATCTTACCTACACTCATTTGGACTAGTCCGACGACTTCCCCCAATCATGTTACTCAGAGTATAAAAGCAGGAAATATTACAGCACTTCCTCCTTTTGACTCTGACCACATGGTGAGTATGGTAAGTAACACAATTAAATGTTAATTTAACTTATTTTGACAAGAACTAAATCAATAAACTATAACTAAATTAAATACTTGAAACAGTTTATTTTAACCAAAGATGTTGGACTATGAAAAATAACCAAACATAATACAAATCACAAACAAACCCGGGATAGTCTGTCTCTGTAAAATGATGACTACTAATGGTAAAATGTATGGTTACACAAAGGATGGTATTAATAAATGAGACAAATGGTCTCCCCCTCTAAAGCCCATTTGATCGCTAGAGCTTCCTTCTCAACAGCTGAGTACCTCATTTCCCTTGGAAACAGTTTCCGGCTGATGTACTGTACAAGCAACAGATCTTCAGCTTCAACTTGAAGTAAGACAGTGCCAAGTCCTACTCCAGAAGCATCTGTCTGTACAGTAAAAGGAAGAGTGAAATCTGGACACTGCAAAACAGGTTTCTCACAAAGACAGTTTCAAGTCCTTAAAAGCACCTTCGCTCTCTTGAGTCCATTTCAGTTTTACTGGACTGGATTTGTGAGTCATGTCAGTTAACACAGCAGATCTTGTTGCAAAGTTGGGCATTAGTCTGCGATACTGACGCTGAAATTGCCTCCACCTTACCTACCTGGGGTCGGATACCACCACCTCCAATCAAATACCCAAGGTACTGAACCTCAGGCTTGGCAATGTAACATTTCTTTGCATTAATGACCAGACCAGCACTCTGGATGCATTGGAAGACATCAGCAAGATGTTGGTCATGCTTCTCCTAGGTCTCGCTGTAGATAACAATGTCATGAATGTAGGCTGCTGCGTAATCCTCTGCACCTTGCAAAACCTCATCCCCCAGTCTCTGGAATGTTGCTGATGCTCCGTGCAAACCAAAAGGCATCATTTTGAACCTGAATAAGCCCTCTGGTACTCTAAACGTTAAGTCCTTTGATGCTTCTGTCAGGGGTACTTGCCAGTAACCTTTGCAGAGGTCAAGGGTTGTCAGAAAGTTGGCATGTCCCAAACGCTCAATCGCTCATCCATCCTCGGCATTGGATATGGATCAAAAGCAGAAACTGCATTTAATTTTGAAAAGTTGACACAAAATCTCAGTTTTGGGTCGTCCTTTTTTGGCACCAACACCACAGGGCTGCACCACTCACTATGTGATAGCTCAATGATTCCCATAGCCAGCATTTCCCCCACTTCCTGCTTCAGTTCAGGAATGAGTTTGGCTGGAATGGACAAGTAGTGTCTCTGATGGGTTGCTGCTCGGCTGCATGCAGATGTATGTGATGTTTGATGAGGTGTGTACAACCTGGTTTCAAACTGAACAGTTCTTTTGTCATGTGTTTCTGAAGATCCTGGCACTTCTCTGCAATGGATACACTGGTGTATCCATTGCAGAGGGAAAATACTGTTCTTGAAGCTCCTCCTCATCAGCGACTGCACGTGCCAACAGGGTCCTAGAATGCTCTGGCTGGTCCACCCAGTCTTTCAAAAGATTCACATGAAAGATCTGACGTTTCTTCCAGCGGTCTGGCAAAAACAGTTCATATGTGACAGGGTCAGTCTTTCTGGTGATCTTGTATGGTCCCTGCTACTTGGCAAGGAGACCACTGTCCAATGTTGGCAGCAACAGGAGAACTTTCTGGCCCTCCTGGAACACTCTTCTCCTTGAAGCCTTGTCATAGCTCTGCTTCTGCCTCTGCTGTGCTTGTGTCAAGCTTGTCTCTCATTTTCAGGACATATGAGTTCACTGCATTGTTGTTGTGGCACAGGTCCCTCCCAGGCTTCCTTCAAGACATCCATTGGACCCCTCACTGAATGTCCATACAGCAGTTGGAAAGGTGAAAATCCAGTTGATGCCTGTGGGACTTCCCTGTACGCAAATAAGAATGGAAGCCACTGGTCCCAGTCTGACCCAGAGTCATTCACAAACTTCCTCAGCATGGACTTGAGGGTCTTGTTAAAGTGCTCAACAAGGCCATCTGTTTGTGGATGGTAGGGGCTGGTCTTCACCTGTAGACCCAGACTGTCCTCCTCCGCCAAACGACCACAGTTGTTGTTTTGCATGCACTCGAATTACGACTCAGTGTTACGTTAGCTTCCTAAAAGGCTGACTACACTTTTCGTTTTATGACCGTTGATATGTCACTTTATTAAGTTTTAAAAACATTTCAGGCGAGAAAGTAATAACGTAGATCCCAAATATGTGGTCAATTTGTCCAAATATAGCCTATTAAAATTTGCTTCCGGCGTTACTATACAGCTCAAGCTAGCGACGGTACGAAGTAAACTCATTTTCGACTGTTTACAAAATAAAAGCTTAGACAGTGACAATGCTTTTGTTTTGAAGACAGGATATGAAAACCTCTACTTCTAGCTAACTTTACCATCATATGACCTTTGACCTTGATGACTAATGAAAATACGATGCACCAAGAGTGGGCATGTTCCTGCCATATTGCTGTTACTTTGTGTATTTGATTTTATTTATGTTCCTTTTTTGACAAATAGCCACGTTTATTGGCAATTGATGTGTACCTTAGTTCAATTTACGCTTAGTTACACTTTAGTTGGTTGCTCATGCTTCTGAAAGTATGCGATTTTACCTGAAAGGTGTGGCTGTTAGCAAACAGTTCAGCTAAGTTATCTTATGTAGCTCTAGGACAACATGGCATTTCTAGCAAGTGTGGCATTTCTAAGTTGAGTTTGATTAGTGTATTGAGATGTGATGGTGAAGAAGACACAGCTAATTCCTTTTGAACTTTATCATAACTAACTTGTTATGTAACTAAATATTTATTTCAGTGGTAACAAGAAAAAGATTTAATCCTAGGTCCTTTTGGTCTGTTTGTTTGCTTGCAGGTCTTTGAACATCATTCCACCTTTCATCACCTATCATTGCAGCAATTTAAAACCAACAGTTCTTTTAAGAACTAATATCTCATTCCTTGTCCATCACTCATTTCTTCTTACATAGCTTTTCCTTTGTCTCTCGTTGTTTAACTTTATCCCTCGCTGTCTTTGTATGCACTTTGACTTTCCTTGACTTCCTTCCTTCCTTCCTTCCTTCTTTCCTCCCTTCCTTGTCCTTGAGTCATTGAAAGAATGTATGGAGAAGGGGAAAGCCTTGGCAGATGAGTTGGAAGCAAAAGCAAAAGCTAGAAATGTAAAATTTTCCTATGTTTCTCTATTATTATATTTGCCTAACTTTATAAGGAAACAAATCTGTGTACATCTGTAAAGTGTGTAGTGTGTGGTGTGGTGTGTGTGTGCGGGATAGGGCTGAACATGTCAGAGTGCATGTGTGTGTGTGCTGCAATAAAGGCAAATATATTACCACAGTTTTTTTTTTACTTTTAGCCTCCAAAGAAAAGGAAGCAAAAGAGGGCTGAAGGCTTCAAGGTTACCTGGAGGGACCGGAATGGGAACATCATACTGCAACACGTGAAGAAGAATCGATCAGGTCAGTAAAATATAAGTTATACTGTAAGTTTTTAATGCTGTTGGTCAGCAGTGAGAGTTCTTACATCGCAACATTTTGTTTACACAGTTAAACCTTCCAGCTCTCAGGAGCTCCCAAGAGTTGAGGAACTACATGTAACGGAGTTAAGATGAAGATGATTCCACTTGCCATAAAAACACACACACCTAATTGTCCTAGTGACCTTGAAGGCAGCACCCCTGTAGTTTAGGGTCGTACATCCCGGGGGAGAGCAGCAGTCGGACCTTGCTGTCTCCCTGGTAGGTGCATGAGTTTTGAGCTCCGCTATTGTTTTATATTAATTACACATGGCTAGCTAACCTGCACTTTCTTTTCGTTTTATATTTTTCAGAGGTGTATTTGTGTGTGTGAGGGAAACGGGACTAACTGTATATGTTGATCCCTCTGCCAGGTATATTACATTTTGTTACTGTGTATGTTCATTTTAATACTAAATGAGCAGTCGGACCTTGCTGTCTCCCTGAGGTGTATTTGTGTGTGTGAGGGAAACGGGACTAACTGTATATGTTGATCCCTCTGCCAGATGTCCGAAATAAACGGCAAGTTTGCCAAAAGTGGCGGCCTTCTGTGAAATACACAACGCAACGAGAGAGTATAAAGCCGCTACATACACACGGATGAAATTCCTCAAGAGGTCCCAAATCTTGGTATGCATATTGAATTATGACGTCTTACATAGTCAACATTACTATTTCAGTTTTAAAATGTCAAATATAGGCATCTAAATATTGTACTACTACTACAACTGTACTGTAGTGTACTATAGTGTCCATATGTCTGATGCATATGCAGTGACAAAGCCATGCAGAAAATCACTTATTTTATTGAAACACATCATATATGTTTTGTTCATTTAGACCAACGTTTTCAGATATTAAGAGATCTGTTGTCCTCAGTCACTGTCCCTGCCTCAACTGAAGTGGAAGAGACACCCACCATGTCTGCATGGACCCAAAGACAGTTGACTGCTCAAAGTTCAGAGCTGCAATGCCAGAGCTCTTAAACTGCAAATTGGCTGCAGAGACTGTTATAAAGCATTGCTGTCAGCAATGCAAAACTGCCAACGCTGTGGTCCGTTGCCTGGACTGTGTTCCCTCAGGAACTCAGTTTCTCTGTCCTGCTTGTGACTCCAAGGTCCACAAAAAAACATGTCTTCCATGACAGAGAAGCCACGATTTGTTTTTTTTCAAACCTATTCCTCCCACATCCTCAGTGATGATAGACCAAAGTGGTCAACATCAACTTGCTGAACAAGGTATGTTAAAAGACTTTTTAATAAGCCACATCTAAAGTTTGCTTTAACTGTTTTTTGCTTTTTCATCTGACTGTTTTGACTATATTTGACTAATTTCGTTCATTTTCTTTACTGCAGTGTGCGTATTCCTCTACCACTACAAGTCTGCTCCTGCGGCACAGACTAAGACTTCACCATTATCCCTGGTAAACAGACTGTCTTGGTGACTATCAATGGTGCGTCGTCACTTCCTCTTGTTCTATCCCACCAAATGGTGAATTGTATTATCACGCTTATCTTACTATTATCCTTTTGTCCTGTGTTGTACAGATACTGGTCAAATAGTAAAAAGTTTTATTTTCAGGCCCATACAACTTGTGCCTGCCTGTTGTGTGCTGCCCGCTTTGTGACTACAAGTAAACCCCAGGGATAAATTACCTGCTTGGATGCAGATACTGGCCAGCAACCACCAGCTGCCAACTCCTTTTCAAGTTTGACGTGTTCACATCATTTGAGGAGATGAAGTTGGCTAGCCCAGCATTATCCCAACAAGCATTCCTGAGAATGCTTGAGCATAGATCCTTAGCACAGGACGGGTAAGACCTCTGTTTATCTTTCAAAGTTTTTTTTACATTCCAAATATCAAAGTCTTGTATTAACCAGAATACTACCATCCTTGTCTCCAGATGGGTAGTATTTGTGGTGATACCTTCCACAGAGCCTTTTGAGAATTTTCCTTCTGCAATTTTAAGAAAGATGATCTATGCCAGGTGGAGCCATTTAAATGTCCAGCATGTACACCAGACATGCTAGTCATATCTGCAGATGTCAACAGGAAACACTATAGTTTCAAGAAGTTCAAAGGGTCAGTGGAATCACTTTCTCATTTTAGTAATTGATCTATTGACTATATTAAACCTCACTGCCAATACATTTTTCATTTACATACAGTTTCAATAATCTTTGTTATCTCAATTATTTTCTTAATTTGAAAGTAGTTTTTTTCATAGTTTCGTTTGTAGACAGAGAATCAGAAAACAGTGTGATTTGTGATCCCCTATAAATATGTACAATTGACATGATTCATTGTACATTGAATTTAACATAATATATCAAATTGAATGTTCAACATTACCCTGATTTTAAAAGTTCTAACACTGACTTAAGATAATTTTGTTCAATGCCCAACAACCTCAAGGATGTTACTTTTACACATTATCGCAACAGTTTTTAACTTCTCACAGAGGTTGATTCTTTTCTAAGTCAAATGTTTGTGTCACAACACTGATTTTAAGTCTCTTACCTCTTCTCCTTCACTAGAAATCTAGTTTTATTTTTATCTCTTCATGCACATCCATGAAATAATTTGGATTATTATATGTAATCGCGTTATGCATTTCTTAAATTTCCTGTAGGACCAGAGATATACAGTACATGCTTTTAAAGTGCTGTTCTGTGTGCACATCATGCCCATGTGGCTGGTCAGGTGTGTCCAGGAGCAAGAAAATAAACACAGGAACAAGGCCTTGTCTTCATGACTAGTACGTCTCTGAGAGAGACATTGCTAACCTATGTCAAAAGCACAGTTGTCATTTGCTCATAACCATGATGATTATCAGTATAGCATCAGAATGCTGAATGTGCTTTGAGGAAACATCTTGAAAATCCTATGCTGCCCCCAGATGACTGAGCAGAAGAAATATTAAGCATGTACAATAGCATCATAAGCACTAACATGCTCACATGTTCTTGAAGTATGATCTGGTACATACTGCAAACCACCTCTCCAGAGTCCATTTGGTATAAGACCAAGATAACATCTCGTCTCAATGTGGCTGTTTTTAACCTGAACTAGAGTTCAGTTGGCAGCACTGACGGCATCTCTAATGAACCACATTAACCAAGCAAACAGACTAGGAACTTAACCAAATAGTTTGGGTGTGAAAGCATGACTCTAATACAAATGTCTTAATCTTATTGTCTGTTTTTGGAATAGGTGAGGTGAGGTGGAAGAAACCAGGAAGGTGCAGGAAATATGATTGGTGAGGAAGTAGAACAGGTCAATAGCTTCCTCTCAAGAGAAGCTCTCACTACAAAGTACATGACCAAGCTTTGGTAAAAGCAAAATGTATGGTTGGAAATAGCATCAAATGATAACATTTATTTTAATTTTACATTTGCATAATTTCTGGGGGGGGTTTAGTTTTTTTGCAGGAAGAGCTGATATGATAACTGTGCTTGCCATGGGATGGAACCATTGAAAGGTTGAGTCTCCACAAGATACTGGCAAAGAGATTTGTCAAAGTAAGAAGTCTATGGGTCTATGTTGTATGTCGAAATAGGGTGTGTAACCCATGTACTGAGGCTGAATCCTCAGCAACAGCCCTTGGTCTCATATCAAAAGACTCAAACAGCACACACATAAAATAGTTTGTCAAAAATAATAATGGGTCCAGTGGGGGGTAGTGCACCAATGACGATGTAGGAATAAAATATTGTTTGTAAATAATAATTGTTTATTAATTTGATTTATTGTCAATTAATTGTTAACATACTGTATGTTGAGAAATTACACCTTGGGCTCTTGTATTTATCTCTCTTTTTTAAACCTTGAAAATCGACCACACAGAGAGCAGATTTGGAAGCAGCCAATCTCCTAAATCTCAAGCAGGAGCTCAACATCTCTCAGGAGGACACAGAGCAGTGGGTGGAGGATGTAAAGCAATGGGCAGCCACGGGTATGTAATGATGTTGGTGTGTCAGTATGATAGGTCTTGTGATATTTGACTACATTAAGTTTTACATCTTGCCTTGTTTCTATTTTTCAAGAGAGACCTGGTGCTGACAGTAGCCAGGAGGAGCTCCAGAGAGAGATAGATGACATGATTTATTCCCTTCGAAGGAAGAAACATGACCTCTCGACAAAATGGTATAAAGTATTACATCACTCAACAGCTTATGCTTTTTTTTGTTCTTTTCCTAATATTTCTCTTAATCTAACAGACAGCAACAAAACAAGGCAGTGGAAACGGAGAAGACTAACTGAGGCTAAGAAGAAACTCCGAGAGGATCATGCAGTACAACGATGATGCTGCATTCGAAGAAAAAATTGACATTGATGCAGCATGCTCTCTCTCTGAGGAGGATTTTTTTGGTGTGATTTTGAAATTCATAGAACCAGCAGCGTAACATCATGGTGATCATGGAGCCCCCACCCCCGCCCTAAACACAAGCGCACTCACACACAAGCTTGGACACATGTATGCACAGCCACCCAAAAGAACTGCTATTGTCATCATATCAGCTCTCTTTTCCAAAACAGTGGTGAGTCTACGCTTGAAGAATGGCTAGCATTGTCATTACTTAAAAAAGGCATTGGACAAACTGGATCATCTCCTTCATCACATGGATGAGGACATCAAGAACCACAGTAGGTTCCACATATCTCCCCTTACTAAGAGGGGGATGCATTCTCAGCGATGCAATACTATGTAAAGATAAATAAATGCCACTGAGCAGTAAAATGGCATGTAGTGACATGTAATGACACTGTCACACTAGTGTAGTAATTATTGCATTTTCATCAAATATAAAAAACATTTTTTATCACAAATCCAGATATATGTTCAAAATGCATAATTGAGACTTGACAGTGATCAGCTGCCTTATTCTCAATCAAAATTTTCTTTTCATTTTAGTGTCATCCGTGGAGATCACTGAAGAGGGATACAGGGGATTGCAGTGCTGTCTGCTGCACAAGTGACACCAGCTTCAGAAGAAACTGAGCACGGTCACCAGCACTTATGCCCTTGTGGACACAGCTTCTCTTTCACTCTTCCTTTGGATGAAGGAAAAGGAGGGGGAAGAAAAAGAGGAAGAGGAGAGTGAAGAGGATGACAGCAGTTCAGATGAATAGTTATTTAGTCTTTCATATGTGAGTATATATGCATGTTTGTGTGTGTATGTGTGAGGGCCCAAGTCAGTCGGCAATGAGGACAACAGGTTTTTTTACAAAGCAAATCAAACATAATCTATACCTAATCTAAACCTAACCAAATGAAATTACTATATATATATATATATATATATATATATATATATATATATATATATATATATATATATATATATATTATGATGCAGCATGCATGCAGCATCAAAAAACAGTGCATTATATTTTGGGGGCCTATAGATGGTTAGCAATATTGCATGGCAGGGAGATTTTGACTGAACAGCAACATATTCAAAGGAGTTGAAATCTCCATACAACATTTTCTTGCATTGGAAAGTTTCATTACACGAAATGGCAACTCCACCTCCTTTCTTATCTACCTGGCTTATCTCTGACTTCACTAATGAAACTGAAGTTAGGAGGTGTTGATTCAGTAAGAACTGTTGCACTATTATCTTGGCCTAACCAAGTTTCAGTTAGGAACATAAAATCTAGATGGTTCTGTACAATGTAATCATTAATTAAAAATGATTTGCCTGCTAATGACCTGACATTTAATACTGCAAGATTTGATGTGTTAGAAGCAGTATCTATACATGGAAGGAATGTTAAATTTGACGTTACCCTGTTTCTTGACCATTTAAATATTCTTTTTCTATTACCAATCATGACATGAACTAAAGAAGCTTCCAGTACACTGGGCCCCGACTTTTGCTGGGAACAGTGCAGAGTGACATCTTTAGAGCCTGGACCCAGAACACATCAGTAGTCAGAGATAGAGAAATCTAAGTGTGCTGAGCTCTCAAGGGCCACAGGGAGCACTAAGCTCACACTCTGTTAGAATATTCTACAAATTCATACAATATTTAAAAATATCCTACATTTTCATACAAATTTCCATACATTTCAGCTAATCTCACACTTTGCTTTAATAAGTCAACTTTATTGTCAATGCTGCTATGTGTACAGTACATAGAGAATTGAAATAGCATTTCCATTATATCCCTGGTGCAAACAGCAATATACATGACATGTAATACATAACATATAAAAAATATATACACAAGTTAAAAGTATAAATAAAGTATAAATAAGGCAAATATAGCAGTATAAACAGAATGAACAATATAAATATTGCAAACATAGAAAGATTACTCAACTTTTTCCAGGTAATCTCAGTTTGTTAGAATATTCTACAAATTCATACAATATTTCAAAATATCCTACATTTCTATCTTTTCATACAAATTTCCATACATTTCAGCTAATCTCACACTTTGCTTTAATATCCTACAAATTCATACAATATTTCAAAATATCCTACAATTCTATCTTTTCATACAAATTTCCACACTGTATTTCCGCAGGAAATGCAAATATTCTAGTTATTTTTCTTCCTCTGTACGTTTTTTGCCGAGCTTCTACTCCCACAAATCCTGTCCTACAAACATAAAAAATTATATCACCAGATGCAGCTCATTCAGGACATTCCGGATATTACTTTACAAATCTCTACTACAAATACTGTACAAATTGTTAAACATTTTCTCCAAATTTTCCCCCATAAGGATGCATTGCATCTCTCAACAGACCCACTCCACTTTAAATGACTACTATGACTGCATACTTTGTACTACAGACTTCATTCAAATTACTACTTGTACACAAGATCTTAAACTATTAACCTTGTACTCAAATTTACAAAATCTTTTACCGTTTTTAAACAATCAAACACAGTTGAGCAGGTTTTTTTTCAACTCTGCGTTTATGAGTGTGTACTACGCCTGCTAGAGTGAGTGACGTCAGAGCTAGAGTGAAGCACCACAGAAGAACTCTGTGAAAAAATAAAACAAACGTCTCTCGTGGCCACAATTCATGCTACTGACATAATTTACCTCTCAAAACGTAGGAAAAACTCAATACCTACATATTGATACCACTACTGAAGCTGTCACACTTACCGTTTCGGTGGTGTGAGCTTAATAGCACCAGCTACTCCATGCACTCCATGTCGTACGCACAAAAAAATTCCGATGTATCAGTGTGCGTACGCATGGATCCAAGCACGTTTCTTCCCAATCAACGTGGAATTGAGCGCACATGCAACTCCTCCCTGTCCACGCCCCATTTAAATATGCAAATCTATTTAAATAGGCCCTGGACCTGAGATTCACCTCTTTGTCCGATCAGATAACGCAATGAACAAAGGCAAGAAAAGGAATTTCACAGAGTCTGAGCTAGAAATTCTAGTGAGTGAAGTGGAGATTCTGTTTGGTACTCTGTCAACAGTGATAAATATGACACAAAAAAAAAAGACGTGAGTGGGAGCGTGTGTGTGAGGCTGTAAATGCTGTGGGATCCCAGCAGAGAGGTGTGGCGCTGCGGCTGACATTTCCAACTTTACGCCCGCTTTTACTGACAAGAATACTGAACACAGGGAGACAATCAGGGGCTTGTTAGAAAGCTCTGCAGCTCTAATTTCACAAGCAAAAAATAAAGAAAACCAAAAACATGATATTTGAATGCGCACATAGCCTAATGTGCATTGCGGCTGTTTACATACGAGACAATTAAACGAATAAACTATTTACTTACCCAGAAGCCACCCATCGCGCCAGCCTCCAGCCTGCTCCCAACCATGCTGTTAGTCATAATGAATGAGTCATGCGTTGAACCAGGCCACCTTGCCACGATGTTAGTTAGCTGCATTTGCGCATCACATGATTTGAACATTGATGGAATGAAAATGTTTCCTATTAACATAAACAAATTCATCCTTTGATGGCGCTTTTATAGGAATGTGTGTGCAGTCAATAGCTCCGATTACATTAGGGAAACCGGCTCTCGCTGCAAATTGCGCTTTAATGTTGGCCTGTTCAACAGCATTGTATGGGAATCTGATGTACCTGGATGACATTCAGATGATTCTGTCCCACACAGCTGGCACACCCCTGACCGATCGGCCAGCTCCCGCTGGAATGCCCCTGTTGCCAGGAACCCCAGCGTGGTCAGCACCTGTGTGGACACGGACAACCTCTGGCTCCTTGCCGTGTTGTGCTCTGCGCACAACTCCAGTAACACTGGCCTTGGTAACCAAAATCGGCTTATGAGCCAATTATCATCGTTTGCCAGTAAATCCTTGCGTTCCCTAAATACTCACTCACGTCGGATTGCACTATTTGCAAGGTCCTCTAACAACGCTAATGCTGCTATTGTTAATACCATTTTCTTCATCACATTGCGCATGCTTTTATATCCACCCATATAATTGCAAACACATGGGTGTGTTTGTGGCGAGGATAAGGTGCAAAAGGGAAATTAAACTAAATTAAGAAAGAAAACCGACAACGCCACCCGGGGAATTTCACCCCGAGAAATAATTTGGGAGAGCACAAGGCACACAGGTAAGTATACTCTTTGAGGCAGGAGACGCAGTTCACCAAGGTTTAGAAAAATACACAATTTATTTTAAATAGTTTAAAATAATCTCAACATCATTCATCCAAAAGAAAATCAAAAATAAGGGAGATCAATTAAGGAGCTGGAGCTGAGTGGATGGACAAGGCTAGGTGTGGGGGGGGACCCACCACCACCAACTTAAATACAAACTTAAAATCACCCGACATACGTGACCCACCCACACACACTCAGTGAAGTGAAGAACCCGCTCCCCAGGACACAGCAGACAGGGGGGGGGGGATACCACCACCCAGTCACCAGCACCAGCACCAGTCTCCAGCAACTAAAAAAAAAAAAACAGAAACAAATTAGTGAGCAAATTACAACTAAAAAAAAATCACAAGATAATCCAAAGTTAACAGAATGATCAATACACTAATCGAACCAAATCAAAAACAAAAGAAAAAAAAATTATAATACAAAATTATAATAAACTAAACACCATTCAACTACACACAGGGACCAAGCCCTGGTTAAAACACATGCGTGATAAACGTTTGCTGAAGCAGATCTGGTACACAATATCACGCCAAGCACCAAACAGACAGCACGCAGCCGTACACAGTGCAGCGTGCAGAGACAACATTACAGAAGGTAAAGCCTCAGCAGAAAACTTGGCGGAAACAAAACAGAAGCGACCCCCAAGCAGCTGATCACAGCGACTCCTAATTACAGGAAAAATGCTGTTAATGTGACTTTAAAATACAGCGGTTGCTTGCGTATACTAGAAACACACATACCTGTTTTAGGACACACACTCGCACAGGAGGAGGGAGGAAGAGAGAGGACACCGGCTGTCGCTGACATTTACCTGTGACCACACTAGTGTTAGCCATCAGACAGTATCAACAACGCCGGTTAGAGAGGGATACTTACCAAATAAACACACCGCTACACCTGAGGGAACACGGAGCAGCACGCATATAATCGCCCTACAAATCACACAAAGACCATGAGCACGCAGAAAAGTTTAAGCGACCAATGTGCTGAAGCAGTGGGCAGCCATACCTGGCAGACCAAGACACCTTTGGCCCGGAAATGACGCACCGAGGAGGACAGAGGCGCAAGAGGAAGAGCTGGTGGAGGAGTGCCACTTTTATACTGGCCCACCTTATAACAGCCACCTGGTGTTAAGTACAAGCAGGGTCACCCACTAACCTAGCACCTCTATACTGCTACATGTTAATTGTTCATAAGTGTGTCTCTGATGTGCACATCACTCTGATGACTACTTGTTTTCACATCATTAAGAGTTTGCCAGCATCACCTCTAAGTGTCGCCAAAGGAACAATGGCTGTAGAAACGTGCGTACGCCAGCCATGAAGTTGGCGTGGGGCACGCACATTTCCACGATCATTTCACCTTTGATACATCTGAACGTGAGCGTGGAAAAAAAACGTACGCCACGTTTTTGTGCGTACGCAACCTTTGTATACGAGGCCCCGGAACTTTTCCTGCCCGGTTCACAGGACCGCCGGACCCAAACGGCAAATCAACGCAATTCTTTTCTTTATGGACCGGTAACGTACTAGGCACTTAGCTTTATATAGCTTAACAGGGCTAAGCACGAAACTGTTAATTTTGTTAGTGTGTTTGTTTAGTTACATACATGTTTTTATTCTGTTCATGTTGTGAACTGTGCCATCATATTTGACGAGATCGGTACAGCTGTATTTTATCAGTTAAAGGTCCAGTGCCATGGTAGATGAACCGTTCAACTGCTGTGTTACTGTGTGGATAAAACACACACACACACACACACACACACTTCATTCTCTGATATAGATGAGGTCATATTGTTTATCCATGTTTTATTT
Organism: Miichthys miiuy; assembly: GCA_036365135.1. Taxonomy (NCBI): domain Eukaryota; kingdom Metazoa; phylum Chordata; class Actinopteri; family Sciaenidae; genus Miichthys; species Miichthys miiuy. The sequence goes on from CM071616.1 coordinate 1,476,299, forward strand.
TCTTCTTAATAAATGTTTGTGTACACACATGCTGCTCTCTTTAATGTTGTACAGAGCGAATGAAACCAACCTCTTCTATGTCAGTGCTCAGATTCACTCCTTCACTGTTCACTTTGTGAACTAATTTTGAGACTGTAGCATATTTTGGTTATTAGTCCCGATTTCAGGGTGGTGCCCTGTAATTATTAACTTGAATTAATGACTTATTTGTTAACTTTAATAATAACTTCTTTCTAATAACCAAATTTGACCTTTTAACCATTTTGAAATTCCCAACAATATTCTACAAATTCATACAATAAATTCAAAATATCCTAAAACTATCCTTTCATACAAATTTCCAGATGCATCAGGCGTTTCAGCAGAGAGTATCCACACTGCACTTTCCGCAGGAAATCCAGTTTTTCTAGTTTTATTTAAAATCCAAAGCACTGCACAGTCCAAATATTATTTAACTCTATGTCACCTACTTCACGATGAAGCTTGGCTATCACTGATCAACGGTTTAAGTTGAGGACAGTTTTAGATCAAATCAGATTTTATTTGTATAGCACAAAGTCACAAAGTACATTTGCCTCGGAGGGCTTTACAATCTGTACAGGGAGTGACACCCTCTGTCCTTAGACCCTCGGTTCGAGTGAGGAAAAATTTGCCCACAAAAAACCCTTTTAACAGGGAAAAAAGGTGGAAGAAACCTCAGGAAGAGCCACAGAGGAGGGATCCCTCTCCCAGGACGGACAGACGTGCAATAGATGTCACATGTACAGAACAAATCAACACAAACATATTGTATAATTACAATGACTGACAATATAACAATGAATGATAAAATGATTACAGTAGCAGTGGAACCTGTGATAGAGAGAGACACAGATGCACAGCAGCAGTAAATCATTAACTATAAACTGTAATGGAGATATGGTAGCAATAATGACAGCAGCAATACATGCAGCGGACACCGTGCAGGACCACAGCAGCAGCCACGATCCATGAGAACCTGCTGGACGGGAGAGTACAGAAACTCCGGGGAAGAAGTTTAGTTAGTAACTTGCATTAATGAGACATGTATGTTTACAGATGGTGAGAGAGATCAGAGATCGGACGGACAGACAGACGGATGTCCCCCGGCAGTTGAATCCTATGGCAGCATAACTAAGGGATGACCTGAGAGGAGCTTGATAGCTGAAAGCTCTGGCTCCCAATCTACTTTTGGAGACTATAGGAACCACAAGGATTCCAGCATCCTAGAGGGGTAGTAAGGTACTATGAGCTCTTTTAGATTCCGTTAGTTGTCCTCCTCCAGCCCACTCATCAACAACAGTCAACTTAGGATAACATACATACCATCCAGAGCAAGGATGCCACTGCACCAACACCTCTGCACAGCCGTTAAAATATAGAGAAAGACATTACGTAAAAATAAACAAATGTTCTTTTATTTTCTTTATGATGTCAATGTGCATTGGCTAATATACCTGCTACTGTAAATACAAACCTTCCTCTTAGTAAAATCAGATAGTTAAGAGCAATCATAGGCAGTGGGAGTAACAGAGGAGTGTTGTGATTTGATTTGTTTGTGCAGTCTGGCTAAAGAATGAGGATCCTCTGAATTTGCTGCTGGACTCTCGCCCGCTGCGGTTGCTGGTTCAGGTGCCGTTATCACTGTTGGGAAGAGGAAACTGACGTAGACTTTGGTATAAGCATTTTGCAATAAGCATTTCTGTAGACACGTGCAGACTTCCACGTGTCTTCAGTCATATTTCAAAGCAAAAATTCACACAGGAGGACTGACAGTAAGTCCCAGCAGCACAGTCCCTGTGAGGGAAGGTCAGACAATAAATACACATGGACATAGACGTGATCACCTGTAAACTCCTCTCCTCTCTCTTCAGCCTGGTGTTTGGCTGCACTTTGTATAAAAACAGTTCAACATTGAACGATCTAACCTCCCAGTGAGAGCGATCAGCTGAGAAAGAGCTCAGTGGATCTGGCGAGCAAATGCACTTCTGATTAGCAAATGCTACCAAATCCACGATTTATCTTCACTTGATGCAAATTACTCCAAGACCATTTCGTTGATCAACTATTCTTATTCTCACCAATAAGTAACATTTGATTCCTATGCTATTCTCTTGCTGCTGCATGGACCATACGCTTTCAGTTTACAATTGACCCTTTGCTAAGTCCCTCCCACAAATGGCTACTGTCCAATCCTACATTAGCAACTGTAACTATGCACGAGGCCTGTCAAGCTTTTGGCAAAAGACATGCTGAAGCGGTGTACATAGTAATGGACTTGCAAGTCCGACATCCGATACCCCAAAAGTCTAGAGGCTGATGTTAAATTTTTCTCCCTCTGAGCCCAAAACCTGAAGATTTGTTTCATTAAACGTTAATGCAGTGACCAAACCACAGCAATCCCTTCTTCTCCATAGCAACCCAGGCTATCTATTAACATTAGATAGGTGGCTGCTGTTAGCTAATAAGCTTTAGCTTTGCTTTAATAACCTAGGGATACGTTGGACGTTATTAACGCAAAAGGTAAATGCTTATTAGGTTGTTGTATGGCTGTGGTGGCGGGGGTGTTTATTTTATGTTTATTGTCCTAACGTAAACTGATTCACTACGAACTGTACGTTTTATGAGCAGCAACGGCAGGTCAGAGGAGCTAACTAGTTAACAGTGAGTCATTATGTTTGCTTTTGTGAACTGACATGCTGAGAGAAGGACGAACAACAGTTGTTTTTAGAAGGATGTTGTTATTGTTGCGGCAATATAGAGATGTATAGCCTACGGGTCACAATCGCCCAAAACTTGCAGTTTGACAACGTACATATCTTATTACGTGAGATGACCTAAGTCTTCCTGGGTTGATAGATGGGGAAATGAGCAGTCCTTATTGCTGCTCTGTACAAAATCCAGTCGTGTCGTTGAACAGATGTTTTACCGTCCAGCTCTGATATCTCTGAACAGTTTATCCAGAAATCTGCTGATATTTCCTGTGAAACCGATGTCAATTTTGCTGAAAACTCCACATTTCTAATGCCAGGAGCATGGCTGTGAGTGAAAGCTTGGTCAAGTGTAACAAACTAATCATTTAAAAAGAAAAAAAAACAAAAACACAATGGATGGGGTAGTGGGCAAGTAATGTGATCGGTGTCTTCCTGAACACATTCATGTGTTAGGGTTATTGCACATTTATATACATTCATAGTTTTCGGTAATGTGAACCGCAAAGCTGGACGGTAAAACATCTGGTCAACGACACGACCGGATTTTGTACAGAGCAGCAATAAGGAGCTGTTCATTTCTCCATCTATCAACCCAGGAAGACTTAGGTCATCTCATGTAATAAGATACATATGTTGTCCAACTGCAAGTTTTGGGCGATTGTGACATGGAGGCTATACATCTCTCATTGCTGTTTTTTTTTTTTTCTCCCCCCTCCGCAGTGAAAACAGTCCCTGCCTGGAGAATCCCCTCACCTAAAAGCCCAGGTAAAAAGTTTTAAAAGTACAGATTTGGAAGGTGAAGGCAGGGTCCCCCATATTTATAACACTCTGCTCGTATCCTCTGAACATCATCTCTATATCACCGCCGCAGCAGCAACAATAACATCTTTTTCCACTCACCTGCTGTTCTTGGGGGCAGATTGTACTGTAATGGGTGTGAGGTTGGACCCAAGAACAGCACAGACTGAGACCAGTGTTGGAACAGTTCAACAGTTTATTGGCCAAACAGGGTCGCAAAAATCCACAGCAGGTATTCAGGAAATAGTCTCCAATAGAGCCAGCCAAAATAGTCCAACTTTCCAGCAGAAACCTCCGGGGAGGGAATCCAAGCAACCAGGAGACAGACAAGGGGCGAGCAGGCGGAGGAGTCAGGGATGGAAGGCTGGTCAAGTTACCTGGGCAGGGACAATGAGGACTGGTCAGGGACAGGCAGGGTCGAAACCGGGGAAGCAATCCGAAGATAAACGTATGAGAGCTTAGCATGCTGCTGAAGGCAGTCTGGCAGAGACAGAGCGGAAGGAGTGGGTTTAAATCAGGTGAGGGAACACAGGTGAAGGTGGTTGCACTGATGAGGTGGGAGTGGCTGGCAGGTGAGTGGAAAAGTACTGGCAGGAGGAAAACCAGGAGCGGATCATGACAAAAAGTTAACGTTTTATGCTTTGGTATCTAGACAGATCAGCAACTCATTAAAGGTTAGCGTGAAGTAGCTACTGCTGCAAATAAACTGTTTCTGAATGTTATCAATGGCAAAATGAAATACACATTTGAAATACATTGAAATTTGTTGAAAGACAAGTCAAAAAATAATAACAGGCTTCTATGTATCTGTACTGAAAGTGCTGCTCCTGCTTCAAAAAAACAAGATGCTTGGCATCAAATATGGACCTCAAAATTCCACTTCTAAAATAAAAATGGCTATTTTGGCCTTTTTTTAAAGTTTTGCCTCTAAACTGCCAAATTGATTGAATTACACACTTTCTGTGACTAACACCTTAAGTAGTTAAGAACTTTGAATTTGAATTGATGAAAAGCAATAATATAGTAACTGTGTGTGGGCAATTAAATGAGTTTCAAGTTAATGCAGATACTACTGTACTGTCTATTCAAAGTCTTTACTATTACTAATGTTTTGTTTTTGTTGATTGCATAGTTACAATTTCATTATACATTAAACTGTACCAAATGTGTTACTTCGCTCACAGAAACAATTACTGCACTTTCTTGTCTGAAAGTGATCTTAAAATGATGTATCTGATATTTTCAGTGGTTATTTTTTAACAAGCCACTGGTTTGCTGTGAATCCTCCCAGCTCTCTCTGTTAAAAAATGCCTTTTGCACAGAGATAATTCATTAATGGGGTAACTACAATCTTTTCACATTTCACTCCACTGTTACAACAGCCGATCCAGCTCCCTTGCTCTTTTTGAACTGCATGCAGACATGTGTCCCTGGATGGTAGTAGTCTTAGGTCTCAAACTTTGTAACCACTCTGCACAGAGTGCATGCTTGGGACACCACGTGGGGACAGTGTGTACTGGTCAATCAGGAACTGTTGGGCTAGCCTACACAACTACGTAATAACACAAATCAACGGCACACAGTGGTTGTTGTGCTCTTCCACATGGAGGTGTTTCCTTATAACGCAACTGTTGGTATGGAAAAGACACACTTTATGTGACGTCACACAAACTAGTCTCAACTCTGTGCCACAGTGTGAACAGTACAGTTGCAAGACTTTGTAAGGGCATTGAGTTGCAAGTGGGTGTGCAAAGGTGCAGGTTTTAAGTTGTTGTGTTGCAAAGCTATGGCGTAGTAGCAGATGAAACTGACATGGAATAACAAACATTTGAAAGCATTTGAAAGAAAAAACTTACCAGCAAGTTTGTGGCATCATATATTTTATTGATGCTGCAATTCTTCTTCTGAAGCTCCTTCCACTCTGTGAATTTTTCTTTATTTTTTTCCAGCCTCTCCTTAGCAGGCTCCTTGGTGCCACAGTGTTTGCAGGTCTTGGTAGCCACCCGATTTTTTCCTTGCACAAGGAACAATCTTTCTGAGGCATCTGGAGAGAGAAACATATATGATTGGAACACTGCAGAGTGTGTCATTAGTGGATAATAAATTAATTTTCTCACCTACAGTATATTTCATTGACAGGGATCATGGTTCTTTACAGTACCTTATAAAACCAGTAAACACAGTAACCCAATGTGCTGGTTTTCAATGAGTATAGTACTACTAAGGGCCTGGTCCTCCCTATTCCCTCCCTATTCATTTTATGAACTCAAGAAATTAAAACTTGTGGTAGCTCTCTAGAGAAACTCAGCTCTAGTGGACATATAAAATCAAATGTAACAATTATATATAATAATAATAACAATAATATATATATATTATATAATCAACCAATATACGACATACATTAAGCTACCTTTACCATAAAAAAATGCACACATAGTCATAAGAAACTGAATGGTGTCAGATGCTGCACAAACTTCTGTGACCAATCAGAATTAAACTATTATGATTATGGAAAAGGGTTTGTTACTGTTGTTTTGTTTTTAACATCTGTGACTAAACGTGATGCCTAGGTTTTGGACACCATGACAGACGTAGATATTATGCAGCGACAGTCACATCTGTTTACTGTAATTACCATCCTCACCAGTCATACATTTACATTATTATTTTTTACAGGGATGGTGCTGTTTTAAATTCATAAAAATTAGACGTATTTTATACAGTTCATTGCTGTCAATATTTATCGATCAAGTAGACCTTTTAGTTATTGCTCCAGCTTCACAGAATCATCACCAAAATAAATAAAAATAATAATAAAAAGGTGTCCATTTAAGCATAATAACTACATGATGCCAAATATTTGCGGTGTCAGAAAATTGACATTTTATCTATTCCTCGTCACTTGTCACACATAGCCTACCGTCATCTATTAAACATTCTTTGTAACTATTTCGGCTAATACGAGGGATTAACGCACACATTTATAGTTTTGTGTAATTTTATAACCATTCCCAACCTTTCCGAAGAATAACATTTAGCTAGCTAAATTACATAATAATCTAAATTGAAACAAATAAAATGCAATTCCAATGAGAACCCGCAAGGACTAGTCGCACTAACAACAATGTTCTACAATGAATTAGCCTAATTAATATTTTTCACTACTTACCTTGGTTAGCTTGAGCTCATCAAGTGCAGCTTGCTATCAAATAAATGTGAAACACACACCCACAATGCTCATGGTGCTCATTGGCGAAAAGTATCTGTATCCCCATGTCATTGACAGGGGGCGCTCCAGGGGTCGTAATTCTAGTGCATGAACAAACGACAACAGTGAGCGTAAGAGTTGGAGGACTTGTTGTGTAGACCTGTTTCAGCAGGCTTGACGAATGAAGTTGGTGCCTTGGTCGGTGATCTCTTGGAATTCCCACTCTAGAGAACAGCTGGATGAGGCAGTTGAAGATCTGGCGAGCTTTGATCTTCTTCAGTGGAAAGGCTTCAGGGTATCTTGTGGTGTAGTCTCAAACTACCAGTATGTATCTATAGCCTACACTGCTTCTTTCGAGGGGGCCTACAATGTCCATGTCAATACGGGAAAAAGGTGTCTCAATGATGGGCATGTTAACAAGAGGGGTCCTATCTCCCTTCTTGCCTGGTGCTGTTAACTGGCTTTAAGAACATGACTGGCAATGTTTAACTGTGTCAGCATATTGGTGAGGCCAATAAAACCGGGGAACCATTCTAGCAAATGTTTTTGCCTGTCCTAAATGTCCTGCCCAAGGAATAGAACGCCTCAGATTCAAAATTGTTGACCTCAAACCCTGGGGAATGACTAATTGGTCACCAATCTGGCTACGGCGATACAACAAGTCTCCCTTAACCACATACGCTTCCTTTCCTCTGTCTGTTACTTGCGTGGCCTCTGATTGCAAACAAATTTGACAGAGTAGGGTCCTCTCTTTGTAGTTTAGCCACGTCACTAGGAATGGACACCAGGTCAGGCTCTAAAGGCTTGGACACCTGTTCAGTTAATGATGTCCCCTTACTATGTCCTGTCTTCTCTGTCTCCTAGTCTTCCTCTCTCTAAGCTGTCTGGTTTGAGTGATGGTAGGTGCTTCCTCATTAGCAAAAGGTAACTCCTCCCACTCTGCAACTGAGCTAAGCTGATCCTGCTTGGTTTTTGACCTTGTCACTGCTAGCAAACTCAAACTAGTGCTAATTAGTCCTAGCCTCACAAGACTGCTTAGCTATCGGATCAGCAAGGATGGGGAGATCACAGCCTAAAACAACCTGATAGGGTAGTTGTTCAGATACACCTACTGAAAGCAAGTAGTTTTGAGCTCTTACTTGCATCATTACCTCAGCTATGGGGTAACCTACCTTGTCACCATGCACACAGACCACATCAACTGTCACTCCACAAAATGTAACGTCACTAGGGAGACTATCCTGTCTAACCAGGGTGCGATTACTCCCTGAGTCAAGCAGAGCTACGCAGGGTCTATCTGCAATCAACACACCAATTGTCAACTCCTCCTGACGATATTCTTTGACTTCACTCTGTAACTCACTACCAGGTAACTGGGGTGTGAAACACATGTAGTTATTACTGGTATTAAGCTTAGAACACTTTAAAATGACCAGTCTGACCACAAAAATTACATGCTAAATGAGTTTTGTTTCTCGGCTCAAATTTAGTTGAATAAAAGGGTGAGAAACTATTTCTAGAGTTCTTGAATCTAGAGTCATTCAAGCCAGCAGGCTTACCAGAGGGTGTGTGTGGGTAGGGCTTGACTCTGATTTACTCTCTGGATGGACGTCGGGCATCACTGCCTCCTACTGGCCACCGCTGCCACCAAATGTTGCGAAGCTGACCAGAGCAGCATAAGTAGAAGGCAGATTCAAGGCAGTTTGTTAAATACAACAAAAAAGGGATAATTGAACAGTTAACTGAGTTAAACTAAATAAAACTCAACTTATAACAATGCAAAATTCAACTTAAATCAAGTGTAAACTGCTACACCAGATCAGCACTATGTTTTCACTTTGTCCTCCTCGACAGACAAAAGGCCACTGCTTAAATAGTCTCTCCTCTTGGCACAACCTCCATGGCAGTACCAATGATGGAGGTGACTCCACTGGCTCCTAATTCACCTGTTTCCAAAGTTATAAATCACGTTGATTACAGTAAAACACTCTTACCTGTTTTACCCAAAATCCCACATTTTACCCATACATAAATTAAATAACAAATAAATCTAAATAATACCTCAAGACCTCCCCCAATCATGTTACTCAGAGTATAAAAGCAGGAAATATTGCATCAATAAATCAATAAACTATAACTAAATTTAACAATACTTGAAAGAGTTTATTTTAACCAAAGATGTTGGACTACGAAAAATAACCAAACATAATACAAATCTTAAACAAACCCGGGATAGTCTGTCTCTCTGAAATGATGATTACTAATGGTAAAATGGCTGAAAACCAACAAGTATGGTTACACAAAGGATGGTATTAATAAATGAGACAAATGGTCTCACCCCTTTAAAAGAAGTCACTGGTTGGTGATTCATTTGTTCAACGTCAGACGTCAAGTCACGTGACTTACGTCACTATGTAGGTACGGAGCACAGAACGAGGGAAGACATGGCGACGGTAGAAAATAGCTTTGAAATAGAGGATGCACCAAGCAGTTTTAAATCACCTGTGTGGCGGCATTTTGGATTCCCTATATACACAAATACAACCGGTGAGAAATGGACAGACAAAACCAAAACAGCATGTAAATATTGCAAGAGACTGCTAACGTATAGCGGCAACACGAGCAACATGCATCAGCATATTAGCCACCACCACAGTGAGAAGCAAAGTAACGTTAAGCCACCTCATGAGCGAAAATTGCCGAGGGGGGCAAACCACCCTGACGAGAGGCTTTGCATCTCTTCTCCCCCATAACAACGCAAGAGCGCAAGAAATTACCAGGGCAATATTTTTCATGTATTTTATTGTTTAAGATGACCATGTAAGTTGCACTTTTTATAAGAGAACACAAACTGTTTGAGAGTTTCTGTAAAGAAAGCACCTAAGATTTTACAAATAAAAAGATCATTTTATTTGGTCATAATTTGTCTGTAGCTCATTTTGATAAAAAAAAAATCATGAGAAAATCGTATCATGAACAAAAAATCGTGAACCATATCGAGTCATGAGTTGAGTGTATCGTTACATCCCTACTACCAACATTATCAAAAGATAATTATCATTTATGGGTACCACCCTTAAAGAAGGGAAATGATAACCAATGTGATTGCTTTCAATCTTATAAAACTGTTAATATGAAATTCTCATTAATAACACTGGGGAACACAATTTTTGTTGAATTAGGTCTGACAGCTGTTTTTAACTAATTTTTGCATTAGCCACTATTGAGGCTAATGCTTACCGGTCCCTTTGCACAGCATTTATAGGATTGGGAAACTCAGGAGTAGGCTGTCTGTTCATAAAATGCTACATGAAAGATGAAAACAAAATGAGTTGAAGTTGCTTGTTGGGGTGCTATGTTCGACTTTGTTGAAAACTGATGAAAAATAAGGTTAGGGAGCTCCAAGCATTGAGACCCAACACAACAATAGCTAATATAGCTAGCGTTAGCTAAGACGTTAACTAATGTTGGCTAAAGCTAAAGGGCTCGCTGAACTTAGCTTAGAGGGTAACGTTCTGGCAATGATATCCTTGTCATGGTATAACTTTGGTCCAATTTGTGTTCTTGCCTCTAGTTCTAGACAACACAGTACGTAGTTAACGTTAAAAGTTCGTCCTTACCTTTGAGCAGACTCAAAGGTAAGGACGAAGAATATGTATTGTAATAAAAGCAGGTTTTCGCCTTTAGCTATAAAAGCTAAGGATGTCAGAACCTCTGAACAAACACACAGACAGGGATGATGTACAATAGAGAAAAATCTTTATTAATACTTGACAGAAGTTCATAAAACATGTGGGGGCTCCGATCTGACAGAGATGCCAGTCGGGGGCAAGGCTTCCTTCTGGAGGGTCACAACAACGACAGGCTCGCCTCTAATACAACTCTGTGACAATGGTAAAATAGTAAATGGACTGTAGTTATATAGCGCCTTTCTAGTCTTCCAACCAGTCAAAGCACTTTTACACTACATGTCTCATTCACCCATTCATACACTGATGGCATTGGCTGCCATGCAAGGTGCCAACTGCTCATCCGTTCGAGAAGCTAACCATTCACACACATTCACACACCGATGGTACAGCCTTCGGGAGCAATTTGGGGTTCAGTATCTTGCCCAAGGACACTTCGATCTTCTGATTAGTGGATGACCCGCTCTATCTCCGAGCCACAGCCGCCCACCACTACACATCAGGCTAGCTTCGCTAGCTTTTAAGGCACGCTTTTAAACACAGCACGCAGAGTCCATACACCACCCCACACACTGCTAACCTGCAGCATATGGCACCCACAGACCGCCCACCCACAGGCCCGTCACTCCTGCCCCGGCAACCCCACTACTTCGTATAAAATATAAAAATAGGCCGACCTATACACACACACTAAATAACAAGTACATACAAAGCTAAATAATAGATTGTACTTAGCTCGCCCGCCCGGCGAGACCCTCCCCCGTGGTCTGAGCTTGTACCGCCGTCCAACTCCCCGGGGTAACGGCTTTGCTGGACGGCGAGGACAGGAACTGGCTGGCAGTCAGGAGGGCGCTGTGGCGGCCGAACAGGGAGCGATGGCCGCATAGCACTCTCTACAAAAGGGCCCTGATCTAGCTACAGGAGGCAACCAGCCTCCCCTCCTAATACATGAACCACTAACTCCCCCTGGCTACCTATCTTCATCGCCGGCAGCTCTAAATCACTGCGAACGACACCATGCTTCGTTATCTTCGACACATTTAGCTGGGAGTGGGGCCGTCCACACTGTTTAATCCATTGTACACACCGCTCCAGTTGTGTTTTTGGCTTTGGGAATGGAAAGAACACAAGTCCTCCGGTCAAGCTCTTGGGGTATCTACTGTCCGACTTACATACACCATAGGCACAGCGCTTCACCATCTTACTAGGAGTCTGAAGCTTGACAGACCTTGCTTACATAGTAACGGTTGCTAGGATGTGTGATTGGACAATGGCCGTTTTAGGGCGGGGCTCAGCAAAAGGTCAATTAGATTAATAATTACAAAAAAAATGGTAAATGGACTTTCTTATATAGCGCCTTTCTAGTCTTCTGACCACTCAAAGTGTACACTACATATCTCATTCACCCATTCACACACATTCATACACTGATGGCATTGGCTGCCATGCAAGGTGCCAACTGCTCATCAGTTTTAGGAGCTAACCATTCATACAGTCACAGACCGATGGTGCAGCCTTCAGGAGTAATTTGGGGTTCAGTATCTTGCTTCCAGATTAGTGGATGACCCGCTCTCCAGCCACATACGTTAAACGTTTTTTTATTTTTTATTTAATGGAAACAGACAGTAACATACATAAACATACCATATACACTGACAACACACTGACCAAAGGACAAACAGACAAAAATAAACAAAAGGGGTGTAAATATAGAAAAATTAAATGTCTTTCTGTTATGTATTTCTGTTTTGTCTTGATTTGTCGCAATGATTTTTTCCAAAAGAAACTGGCTTCACAATTCCTTTTTGATTGAGCCTTAAATATAATATTTTCCCCAAAAGAATAATTGCATTTACAATCTGTGGGCAATTTGCATCAAGTACTCCCAACAAAATATTTAGGGGTGTGAATTCAAAGTTAATGTTTATGGGTCTTAGCCAATTTTAAATATCTAACCACAGTCTGACTACATGTGGGCAGTAAAAAAATAAATGTAACTGATCCTCCACTTCTTCAGTGCAAAATTTACATAATGGAGAGTGGTCCTTGTTAAAAAAGTTAAGTTGTTTACTTGTAGCTGTAATTCTGTAGAAAATCTTAATTTGGAAAATTCTAGAATATAAATCGATTGATATTGTATAAATAGATCTAAAATAATGTTTCCAGGGGATCAAAGTATTAAACTCGTCTTCCCAAAAGGAACAGACTGCATGTAGAAAAAATGAAAGACCATTACTAAGTAAGAAAAAAATTATACATGATTTTATTTATCTTAATTTTTGATAGCCATTTAAGAGTTTTAATGACTGGAGCACTAACCTGCTGATTGTCACTTAAATTTTTTAATATCCTCCTCCAATTTAATGGCACATCAGAGAGCAATTGATTAAATTTAAAGTTGTCACATAATTGTCCATATATTTTATTAAACTGGTCATACGAGAGAAAATTGCCTCTATCATCAAGAAGATCATTTATAAAAATAATTCCGTTACTAAATGTTTCCATAAGAAGGGTTTTCCATTAATTGACAATGAGGAATTCATCCATATGATTTGATATTGAATATCATTTAGAGAATTAGGGGGATAGTACTGGAAACTCAACCAGGCCTTGATTATGTCTTTAAAAAAAGGTGAACCAATTGTTCTTTCAGAAGCCAATCCACGTGTTGTGGCTTTAACTGGAAAAAAAAGGGAACAATTTACACTCAAAAAAAGTAAATACTGTAGCTAGAGTTCGGCTCGTTCTCCAATAACTATTATGGTAGACTTTATTAACCCAAGATGCCTTCAAAGTTAAATTCATAGCTACAATGTTCTTTAGATTTAATCCACCATTTTCAAAAGAATTATATACATACTATCTTTTAATTTTGTGTGGTTTATTGTTCCAAAGGAATTTAAAAATCTTTAATTTATCTTGACTAAATCTTTGGAACTCTCTAGAATATGAATACCAAGTACATCAACTGCACCGTTACTCCATTTGACTGGAGCAAGGCATTGTAAATAAAAATCTGTATCTCTTAATGTCTATTCTCATAATTGTACATTTCTCAAAATTAGGCTCTAATCCGGAATATCTAGCAAAAAGTTTTAAATTGTAAATCAAAACATATAAAGTTTTTTTTTTCTGGTTGCAGAAAAAAAATTGCATCATCTGCATATAAAGTTATTTTTGACATCCCTGGCGAACCCTTCTAGCACCTAATTATTTGACTGGTTGGTAAGTTGTATAGCACCTTTACCCATGACCCCCAAGGCTCTCCCCAAAATTAAAAAAGCAATGTGTTTTTAGAATAAAGTCCCATCTTACTTTATCAAATGCTTTTTCAAAATCAGCAATAAAAAAAAGTCCGGGCTTTTGCTCATTATTATACTGTTCTATGGTGTCAAGGAGATGCCGTACGTTACCACCAATGAAACACCTTTAATAAAGCCTGTTTGGTCACAGTCAATTATTTGACCAAATTTTATTTTTATTATTCTCAGTGCAATACATTTAGATAGTATTCGGGTATCAACACAGAAGTGTCAAGGGTCTCCAATTTTTCAAATATACTGGGTCTTTATAATTTCCTTGTGAATCCCGCTTTAATAATAATGTAATGATGCTAGCAAAGGTTTTTTTAATTTCTTCAAAAAATATCTTATTAAACTCAATAGGAATCCCATCAATCCCTGGTGATTTACCAGAGGAGAAGGAATTAATGGCATCTAACAGCTCTTCTGAAATTACACCTTCACAGCTTTGTTGTTGGGGTATAGAGAGTGCATAATCGTTAGCTGAAAAAAAAAATATTGACATTCTGGCCACAGAGTGGTTCTGACTCATTTTTGAATGAAAATATAGTCTTAAAGTAATCTACCTCCTCAGCCAATATATTCTGTTATGCCATAAGAGAGATCCCTTCTCTCTTTTAACTGCAATGCTACAATTTAATCTCAGAAAATGGGCAGTGCATTTGTCCCCTTTTTCCATCCAGGTGGCCTGTGCTGTATTTATGATGCCATTCACACGCTCAGAATATAAGTTTTCCAGTTACAATTGTTTTTCCTTAATTAAATAAACTATTTCAGTTGAGGGTTGTTGCATTTCATCCAGTCTACCATTTAACTCATTTATTTCATTAGTTAAAGTTCTCTCCTTCCAAGAACCAATTTTAATTCAAATTTCAATCACTGATTATCAGTTATTCATTATAACTAATAACCTAGACTGCACATGTAAAGAATACATAAGATTGATTATAAAAAGATTTGTGTGACAGTTCTGTAAATGGGAATATGTCAGCTGATCAAAGTGAATCAAACTGTTTGTTTTTAGTATGTATGGTAATCATGGACAGTATAAATATATATGTATATATATTATAAACTTATTGTAACGTTACTGTATTCTGACCATGTCAGAGTAGTATAGCAGCTCTGTGCTTTACATTACAATGTTACTGTACTACATACTCTGTAGTTTGATGCGTTGCTGTAAAGTGTTATTGCCTAGGAAACGTCAGCAACGTTACTAATTAATTATATAAATATCAGACATCATGCAGTGACGTTTTCACGTGTTCCTCCATTTGTCTAAATATAATTTCTCAAACTAACAAAACACAACAAAGTTAGCCGTTAGCAACTAGTAAACACGGCTTCCTCCTCCTCTACGTCACGTCCGCCTTTTTATTCCCTTGGCAAAGTAGCAGCAAATCGCTACTGTGCGGTGCAAGATGGTGGCCTCCGTGTAGGTATATGTACATAAAAAGGCAAAATCTAAAGTAATAAAAACATAGCGACTCGTTTCATAGGGTGACCATATAGCACTAACAACATAGTTATATATATTATATTCCATTTCTGTTAATAAATCACCATAAATATTACACACTGGTCTTTTAACTCATTAAAAGTGTCTTTCATTATCATGAAAAGTGATCAAAAATGAAATGTTGCTATTATTATTATTGTAAAAATACTAATAGTAGTAGGAGTAGTAGTAGTAGTAAAATGACCACTTTGATCAAAACTCAGCAAAACTTAAAGTGATCTGTAAGATATTACTGGAAAACTCAGATTGAACTGCTGATCCACAGATAGAAACTTTCTTCTTTCCTACCTGTTAGTCCAATCATGCTGTCTTTCATCACTCCTTCCCAATTTCTCTACCTTTCTGGATGTGATAAAAGTACATATGCTAGGCAGTAATGTTACAACCTTAAAAGCTTCAATCAGATACTGGGAGAGCACATTTCCTGAAAGTACTACAACAATAACAACAAAATAAAGGCTTGCTCTTTTGACAAGACAGTCAGGAAAATAATCATAAAAAAAGTACAGAGCAATTTTGTCCAAACAACATTCATCAGGGGGTCACTGGTTGAAAAGAGTTCTTATTCTGCCAAATATAAGTCAACTATACTGTCTGTTGTGTTTGTATGATTGAGTGATAATTGTTGATTGCTGTTATTCTGCAAGCCCTATTGAAAATACACTAGTATTATTATTTGGTCCTCCTATTCATTTGCTTGTCAATTTGACTAGACAGACTGGAACGTTATATAGGTCAGCAGTACTGTACCTTAAAATCACACACACTGCATTCACACCAAACATGATAGATAGATAGATAGATAGATAGATAGATAGATAGATAGATAGATAGATAGATAGATAGATAGATAGATAGATAGATAGATTACTTTATTCATCCCTGAAGGGAAATTAGGTCGTCATAGCAGTCAGGTATTTGAATACAATAAAATACAACAGAATAAAATACTGAGGTAGAAAAAATAAAAACAAAAATAAAAAAACACAGAAAAAAAGAAAAAAGAAGATAAATAGGTAGATAAGGTGCAGTGGCAAGATGATGGTAGTAGTACCGATGATATGATGGTAATGTTATTGTAACTAAACAGTATAAAATAATAGTACAGTATAAATAATATATTATATAATATAATAATACTAATATATTATTAATAATACAATCTATATAAAAATAATAATAATTGGGGAGCCCCGATGTTACTGATCAGACGATCAGACACACAGTTCCGTAATCTCACAGACTGTGGTCTGCCCGTTAGATAGTCATCGGCCCAAGTGACGAGGGGAGCACCCACATGCGTGTTCTCCAGTTTGGCCTTCAGCAGTCTGGGCTGGATGGTGTTAAAGGCGCTGGAGAAGTCGAAGAAGATCCGGACCAAGGTGTTGGGTCTATCCAGGGAGGAGTAAGCCTTCTGCAGCAGGTAGATAATTGCATCATCAACCTCAACATGGGGCTGATATGTGAACTGCAGGGGGTCTTGTGATGGGCACACCAGTGGTCTGAGGTGTGCCACAACCAGTCTCTCCATGACCTTCATGATGTGAGAGGTCAGTGCCACTGGCCTATAGTCCTCCAGTGCATGGGGGGTGGGGGGTTGTTGCTCAGAGAAGCAGTAGAGGCAGTAGAGGGGCTGCTGGGTGTGGGGAGGTTGGAGTTGAACCTATTGAAGAACAGGTTCAGCTCGTTTGCACATCATTCATTCCCCTCAGCCGCACCCCCACCTCTCCTTTGGAAGCCGGTTATCTCTCTCATCCCGCTTCAGACGTCCCTGGTGTTGTTGTCTTCCAGTTTGTGCTCCAGTTTTCTTCTGAAGTTGCCCTCCCTCCCTGATGCTGCGTTTGAGCTCCCTTTGTACCCATTTGAGAAGGGCCTTCAGGTTGCTGGTTACCCATGGTTTGTTGTTTGTGTAGCAGCAGACCTCTTTAGTGGGGATGGTGTTGTCTATGCAGAACCTAGTGTACTCAGAGTCAGTCAGGCCATCAATGTCCTCACCATGTAGCTCATACAGAGCATCCCAGTCTGTGGCCTCCAGCGCTCCACGCAGTGTATCCATGGCCTCCGGAGACCATTTTCTCACTGTCCTCACTGTGACTGGGTGCTGCTGAACCACAGGCTTGTACGATGGTGAGAGCAGGACTAGGTTGTTGTCTGACATGCCCAGTGGTGGCAGGCCAGTGGAGCTGTGTGCATCCTTAACATTTGCATACAGCAAGTCCAAAGTTATTTTCACAGGTGGCACATTTGACAAACTGGAAGAGGTTGGGAGTGTGGATGAGAGAGAAACATGGTCACCTGTGATGATGACAAAGGCTACAGGGTGTTTTGTAAACAGTGATGGCGATGACACTGGTAAACTACCTTGGCAAATAATATGGACAAAGTCCAACGGCGACGAGCTCGATGTCCAGACTGCAGACATGCTCTTTAACAGAGACGTGTCTGGGGTGACACCACCTGTTGCTCACGAACACGGCAAGGCCCCCTCCTTTCTTCTTGCCACTCGTGGTGGTGTCTCTGTCAGCTCGAACCGTCTGGAAGCCAGGAATGGTGACGTTGGAGTCCAGTATCTGCTCGTGCAGCCATGTTTCTTTGAAACACATGATACTGGACTCCCTATACTACCTCTGTGGCGAGCGCTTCCAGTTCGTCCATTTTATTTGCCAACAATCTCATGTTTCCAGTGATGACTGCAGGGGTGTAGGGCTTAAACTTCCTCTTCTCCATCCTCCATTTCACCCCCGTTCTGCAGCCTCGCCGTCTCCTCTTTAGCTCCTCCGGTATGGTGGGTCTCTCTTCGGCCAAGAGGTTGGTGTGCCTCAGGGCCATCAGCTGGTCGCGGGTGTAAACAATGCCAGCAAGTGGTGCTGGCATGGCTAAGTGCAATTAAAAGTAATAAAAAGTGTCCAATTTGTTGCAAAAGCATCTCGACTTTGTGCGCTGCAGAGATGCGCAGGACAGTGCAAAAGTAAAGATAAAAAATAAACAGCAAACGTAATAAAAACAAAAAACCGACAGTAATACCCGGAGCTGCTACGACAGGCATCCGTTAGTACGGCGCCATCTTGTTTTGGATCATCAACATCAACATTACTGCTGAAAAACAGCATAAGACTCACAGAATATAAATTGACAGAGCACAAATATATTACACAAACACTGAGGTAAATTTATTTGGCCAGGGTAATAACCTTAGTATTGCTGTCGTTGAGAATTACAATTAAAAGAATTGTGAATAATCAATGACAGTGATTCCCGACCTTCTTTCCTTGAAGCCTATAGAAAGAAGGTGGGTCCTCAACCCACACACATCAAATTATTTATTTTACAAACAAGTTCTACCGCTACTCTGTGAATCCATTGATGTCCTTTGTGTTAGGGCTAGTGGTGCAAACTGCAAATATTCATGAGGAGTATCATCAACTGCTGTAGGGCGAAGTGTGGCAGGATTAAGGATTTTACATAATTTGACAGTGAAGTTTAGCATGTCAAAGGAAGTGGTCTGATATCGTAGCCAGCGCTTTGTGTTTTCCGGAGGTGTAAAGCTCTCTGCATGTGCACGATGTAAGCAACTACATGAGAAACTATCAGAGCAAGTTTCTTTCACTGTAGTCCACAATTTAATGTATATGTTTCATATCACAAAACTATCTTTCTGATCTATAAACGGTAAATACAACAAAAGTAAATGGTTCAGTCCAAGTCAGTTTGTCATGTGCACTAAGATTTTAACCATGGACCACAAAAGAGAGGGCTGCCTCATAAATAAAATACTGATGATTGCTGGGTTCTGCACCACTGTGTCTCTGTGCCGTGGGCCCAAACATGTGTGTGTGTGTGTGTGTGTGTATATATATATATACATATACATATATATATGTTTTCATTGTTTTATGTGTGTGTGTGTGTATATATATATATATACACACACACACACACACACACATATATATATATATATATATATATATATATATATATATATATATATATATATATATATATATACACACACACATAAAACAATGAAAACACATAAAACAATGAAAACAGATTCTACTGAAGAGGATCTGAACAAGCTAAGGAAACAGTGATAGACAACTATCCTATCCAAAAATGGGTACGGTATTTCCACTTAGAACAAGGATGAATGGATGGATAACACAGAACCATGGTCAGATAATGGATTTCAGGGTGCAGGCACACATCAGGTGCCATTCATTATGACTTGTGATGAATAGATATGTTTAACTCAACAAAAGCAGGCAAACAGAGAAATAAAAGATGTAAGATATAAGATATAGATAGATTTAAGATATAAGATTTAGGTTAAATATGTATGCCTTGTACTAGATCTCAGTAATGGTATTTGGTCTCAGAAGAATCAGCAGGGAGATACCAGTACACATCAGACTGCCAGTCTCGCTTAAAAAATAATAAATAAATACATAAATAAATAAAATTTCTTCTATGATAATGACACACCATGTGATCCAAGCAAAAGTGTCTCAGCTTGGATTTGGTACATGGATATGGTACATACACACCTAAGGCCTTCAGTGATAGAAAAGGAATCTACTCAATCAGATATGACGGGCCAGGTCCAGGGTCAGGTCTTGGTTACTAGTAACTGCACTTATGAACGAAGTACATGTAATTGCTTGTAATGAAGTATTTTTACACTGTAGTATTTCTACTTTTACTTTAGTAAAGAATCATACTACTGCTTTCAAAATAAGTTCCTCTGATCATGGCAAACACTAGCCTCACAGCTGCAATACCTATCATATACTTATTTTGTCAAGTCTGTCTGAAGACTAGTAGCTTAATTTTCTAATACGCTGCACACTTCAGTTGAGGACACATTCTTTAGTAATGACTTAAAGCAGACTAAAGCTAACTGAACTTTAAGACAATCACGGTGACAATGACCTTTTTAGATGAAAGGGGAAAAGCAGTTATTCAACCTCACACAAACACACACACACAGTGCTGCCCATCCATACACAAGCACATACAGACCTACGAATACCTGTGGTTGACATTTCAAAGGTGAACTATCATTCTGACCTCATTAGGTCATTTGTTGTCAGATTGGCCAAGTAATTAGCCATCAGCCTAACAAGCTATAACATCAAATGCAGTAATGTGATAATTCATTATAATGAAAATGATTAACTATTAATAAAAGCTGCAGTATTTATCTTAACTACAGGTTACAACTGTATGTAATGAGATTCGGGGACACAAACCTAAAACAATTACTTCTTTACACCACATAGGGGATACACACAGTATGACAGTGGAATGATGAGGGAAAATCAGCAATAGTCTCAAGAAGTACACAGTGTATTTCTTATGGTCTAATTCAATAACGAAAAATATTGTATATGTCTGGTATTACAAAATTAAACAACAGAAAATATGATAACTTGATGTGGTTATATAGTGTATATTGTTACCCATTGTACTCTGGTACACAGTATAATAATACTGTAATAATACTTCTTATGGATTGTAATTTTGTTCAATTTATTTTTATTTTATTTTTTTTACTCTTCAACTCTTCATTTAATTAGGAAGTCCCGTGAGATCTCTTTTCCAGAGAAGTCCTGGCAAAGACAGCACACTGGTACAACCCAAACGACAGGAAATACAAATATCAAAAAAACAAGGAAGGGACTGAATCCAGCTCAAATTAAAAAATTGCATTTCTCAGTTAAATGGACTTTGAACATTGCTTTAATTCTTTCTAAATTGACTAGATTATGAAAATCCTTCATTAAAGTAGTACATTATGCAAATTATTCAGAGTCCAGGGAGCAAAGTAGGAAAAACCTATTTCCCCTACCTCAGTGAAAATCTGCTGGAGGTCTGCATCAAGAGATTGTTTGCACATAGAAATATACAAATCAAGTTGTCTACATAGATTTAGTGACATACTAAATTTATCTTGTGACATAAGAAAAGATCAAGAACAGTTTTTTGCACAAGGTGTCCATAATGGTATACATCGTGTGGCTAATTAGCAGGCTGCTACACTAGACTATGAGCTAACCAAACAACTAAAGTGCATTCCTTATTGCCAAAACACAAGTCTTTCATGCTTTATGACTATGCCTACACTCATAAATAGATTCAGATAGATACAGTCTATAAATCCCCCTCTCTCTCCCTGCTTTCCTGTCTGTCTTAAATTGTCCACTCTTGTTGAAAGGCATCCTGAGTTACCAGCAAGTCCACAGTGGGTTCATTCAGTCATGTCTCTGTGATGCTACACTCTCGATAACTCCCAGTGTAGCCTGGTTAGCGCTGTTAGCTTCTCTATCTTATTGGGGAGTGATCTTACTTCCCCACTCTCCTTATTTCAGTAGGGATGTCCAAGATTATGCTAGCACTGTCTAGCGCTAACAGCTGTTTTGAGTGTAAACAAGAGAGCTGCGGTTATAACAGAAAAAACTCATCTCCATAGTTCGTCCATGTTTGCACACAAAACAAATGGAGATTGGTGTCGGAAAAAAAAACACATGAAAAAAAGTACTGAAAGTAATAAAAACATGAAGAAGTACTGACAGGCACAGGCTCACTCTATGGTAAGCGTATTCTGTCACTTCCGGTTATCGGTGTTACTGCCACGGTGCTCTCTGTTCTGCTCACCCAAACAGATTTTCGTATATTTTTCACATCAGTGATTATCTACAAACATCTCTACACTATGCTTAGACTTGTTCTGTTTGTGCATGAACAGGTCTCTTAACTTTAGTAACCACAGTCTGATAGTTTTACCAGTTTCTGTTAGTCACACTAACTAGCCTAGCTATAGCAATGGCTTCTCTCTCCTCTCCTCTCTCCTCTCCTTCTCTCTCCTGCCCGGTGTGCCACATGTTTAACTACTCCTCGTCCTCTTTAGCGACAAGGGTACTTGTAATAAATGTAGTTTATTTGTAGCTCTGGAGGCGAGGCTCAGTGATTTAGAGGCACCGTACCACCAAAGGTAGCTTCAGCTAGCCGTCCCCCAGCAGTTCCCGAGCAACCAGGAGGCTGGGTGACTGCCCGAAAGAGGAGGCATAGCCCCAAACTGAAGCCCACAGTACACCACCAACTGCTCCACATTTCTAACAGATATTCCCCACTCAGCGACACACTCACTGAGGGGCCAACTCTGGTCATTGGCAGCTCCATTTCACGAAACGTGAAGTTAGCGACACCGGGGCCATAGTTAAATGCATCCCAGGGGCCAGAGCGGGCGACATCAAGTCTATTTTAAAATGCTGGCTAAAGATAAATGTAAGATTGTTATTCACGTCGGCGGTAATGACATCCGGTTACACCAATCGGAGGTCACTAAAATTAATGTGTCATCGGTGTGTGCATACGCCAAAACGATGTCGGACTCCGTAGTTTTCTCTGTACCCCTGCCCAATGTGACCACTGATGACATGTATAGCCGCATGTCGTCATTCCACCACTGGCTGTCGAGGTGGAAGAAAACGATGTGGGCTTCAAAGATAATTGGACACCTTTCTGGGGAAAACCTGGTCTGATTAGGAGAGACGGCATCCATCCCACCCTGGATGGAGCAGCTCTCATATCTAGAAACATGGCCAAGTTTATTAGTCGACGAAAACCGTAACAGCCCAGAGTTGAGACCAGGAAGCAGAGATGCAGTCTTACATGCTTCTCTGCGCCTCCATTAAAGAACCGCCCTAAGCTGGTTTAAGTCGTATTTCTTAGATCGATCTCAGTTTGTTCACGTTAAACTTTGTCACGGAGTCCCACAAGGTTCTGTACTAGGACCACTTCTATTCAGTTTATATATGCTTCCTTTAGGGAACATTATTAGGAATCACTCCATTAATTAGGGCCCGAGCACCGACAGCGGTGCGAGAACCTATTGGTACTGAAGGAATTTTTCCACACTATTATTATTAGGGCCTGAGCACCAACAGCGGTGCAAGGACCTATTGGAACTGAAGGAATTTTTCTGCACTATTATTTTACTTCTTCTCCATCTTCTGGGATGAATTACGTGCCCATAACATTTGCGAAAAGTCACAGATTTTTGCTGGCGCATCATACCTGTGAAAAAATGTGTTAATTTGGTGGTCGCATGCATTGGCGTCGCAAAATGGCTCTATAGCGCCCCCTACAAATTTTCAAAAACGGCAAATAAATGGGGTGACTTTGGCGTAGGACGACAAAATTCGGTACACGCGTGTGTCATACCCATTTTGTGTGGAAGTTGCGTTTTGGAGCCATTTTTGCCCATTTCCACACTTCCACGCATATGATCGAACTCGTCCTACAGATTAAATGCTAACGGCTTCAAACTTGCCCAGATTACTCTTAAGCCATGGGGGAATAAAAGTTATCAAAAACTTTCCCCAAGTCTGAGCGCTGTGGCTGTGATGACCCCTCAAAGTTCGAGGACTTGCCACTACTCGCCACAAAACACAAAGTCGCTTATAACTTGTGGATACATTGTCCTATCCTGACCAAACGTCATAGGGTGGACGCTGGACATGGCCTGAATGCGTACATATGCTCATACTCACACTCACCTATAGCGCCACCTCCTGGTGGTTGGAAATGTCACGCTTCACATGTCAAGGTGTCACGCCTATCTGGATCGCTGCAGTGTCATCAAATTGGCTCATGTAGGGCTTTAGGACTTGGTGATGCTTCCTGGTGAAAACAATGACGCCACCTCATACGGTGTGGGTGTGGCCAGGCGGCGAAATTCGTGTGATGCCGTTTGCGGTTTGAACACCTTTTCATCATCGCACAGTCATGAAACTTGGCACACACATCCACCCTGACGACCTTGTACATATGTGAAGGGTATCGTGTGTGGGCGGAGCTAAATGGCTCTATAGCGCCCCCTACAAATTTTCAAAACCCCCCTGCCATTGGGGATACTTGCGGCCTGCTCTACACTTGATGGATGGGTGTGCGATGCGCATGGGACGGCGTCCAGCGCCTACCCTGATGTGCGCACGTGCGAGGGCCCGTACATCGCTGCATGCAGCTTTAAGTTTCATTGTTATGCCGACGACACCCAATTATATTTCAATCAAACAATCAATCAAGCCTGATGAAATCAGTTAACTAAACTCCAACTCAAACTTCTTCCCCAGAGTTTCTGTGCTCTCTCGTCCAGCAGGTTCTCATGGATCGTGGCTGCTGCAGTGGTCCTGCATGACGTCCACTACATATATTACTACTGTTATTATTGTTAGCATATCTCCATTACAGTTTATAGTTAGTTAATGATTTGCTGCTGCTGTGCATCTGTGTCTCTCTATCTCTATCACAGGTTCCACTGCTACTGTAATCATTTTATCATTCATTGTAATTCATTGTCATTTTATCATTGTATTGTATCATTGTAATTGTACAATATGTCTCTGTTGATTTGTTCTGTACACGTGACATCTATTGCACGTCTGTCCGCCCTGGGAGAGGGATCCCTCCTCTGTGGCTCTTCCTGAGGTTTCTCCCTGAGAACACCTGTGTTTTGGGCTAGGCTATGCTGTGGAAAAGTACCTAAAGTTCCTAATATGGTATAAAGAATCAGGACACCCTTATAAAACAAAGGCAGAGGATAAGCAGGTTCAAAAACACCCGACTGGCCTGAAATAACACCCAATAGAATCGGTCCGAGTTAAAATATATCTCAAAGGCTACAGAGGAGCAGGGCAAACAAACAAAAAATAAATTGATAGGAATTGATGAGGACCATAAGAAATCCAGGCTAGTTTTGCTCAAAGTTTGCTGGATGCATAAGAAGCCATTACAACCCAGATATGATTATAGATGTGAAATGTTTTATATGAAATCATGAAGCCAAAATGAATATATTTTAAATTTAAATAGACGGTATACTTTTCTTGAGGAGAAATACAACTTTTTGAGTGTGCCTGAAAGAGCACACTATCTATTATTCCCCATACTTAATTTTATAGAGTGTGCCTAAAGGAGCATACTCTTTACTATACACAATGTTCATTCAGTGTGCCTAAAAGAGCACACTCTTATACTATTCCTGGGGCTTATTGAGTGTGCCTGAAAGAGCACACTATATACTATTAACCGCACTTATTGTTGGTGTGGGTGCCCAAAGGGCGACCACACTATTGTTCTTCAAATCTTTATTGAGTGTACCTGAAAGAGCACACTACAGTGGTGGTCAGAAGTTTACATACACTTGTAAAGAACATAATGTCATGGCTGTCTTGAGTTTCCAGTTATTTCTCTGATTCCAGTTATAACTCTGATTTTTCTCTGATAGAGTGATTGGTACAGATACTTCTTTGTCACAAAAAACATTCATGAAGTTTGGTTCTTTTATTACTTCATTATGGGTCAACTGAAAATGTGACCAAATCTGCTGGGTCAAAAATATACATACAGCAATGCTAATATTTGGTTACATGTCCCATGGCCATTTTCACTTCAATTAGGCACTTTTGGTAGCTATCCTCAAGCTTCTGGTTGAATCTTTGACCACTCCTCTTGACAGAATTGGTGCAGTTCAGTTAAATTTGTTGGCTTTCTGACATGGACTTGTTTCTTCAGCATTGTCCACATGTTATCAATGGGGTTTAAGTCAGGACTTTGGGAAGGCCATTCTAAAACCTTAATTCTAGCCTGATTTAGCCATTGCATTACCACTTTTGATGTGTGTTTGGGGTCATTGTCCTGTTGGAACCCAAGACCCAACCTTCGGGCTGATGATTTTAGGTTATCTTGAAGAATTTAAAGGTAATCCTCCTTCTTTATTATCCCATTTACTCTCTGTAAAGCACCAGTTCCATTGGCAGCAAAACAAGCCCACAGCAGAATACTGTCACCACCGTCCTTGACGGTAGGCATGGTGTTCTTGGGGTTAAAGGCCTCACCTTTTCTCCTCCAAACATATTGCTGGGCATTGTGGCCAAACAGCTTGATTTTTGTTTCGTCTGACCACAGAACTTTCCTCCAGAAAGTCTTATCTTTGTCCATGTGATCAGCAGCAAACTTCAGTCGAGCCTTAAGATGCTGCTTTTGGAGGAAGGGCTTCCTTCTTGCACGGCAGCCTCTGAGTCCATGGCGATGCAAAACACACTTGACTGTGGACACTGACACCTGTGTTCCAGCAGCTTCTAATTCTTGGCAGATCTGCTTTTTGGTGGTTCTCGGTTGACTCTTCACCCTCCTGACCGATTTTCTCTCAGCAGCAGGTGATAGCTTGCATTTTCTTCCTGATCGTGGCAGTGACAAAACAGTGCCGTGCACTTTATACTTACAAACAATTGTTTGCAGTGTTGCTCTTGGGACCTGCAGCTGCTTTGAAATGGCTCCAAGTGACTTTCCTGACTTATTTAAGTCAATGATTCACTTTTTCAGATCCGTGCTGAGCTCCTTTGACTTTCCCATTGTAGCGTTTGTGGGCGTTTGTATCCAATGAGCCCTATTTAAATGACCTCAGAAGTCACCAGCTGTAGTCACTCATAATCACTCACAAGAAGTTAAGAGGCCATGCTATGAAGCTCATTTCATTGACACAACTTTCTAAATCACCAAAATTGCTAATTCATGTTGCTGTATGTATAATTTTGACCCAGCAGATTTGGTCACATTTTCAGTTGACCCATAATTAAGTCATAAAAGAACCAAACTTCATGAATGTTTTTTGTGACAAAGAAGTATCTGTTCCAATCACTCTATCAGAGAAAAATCAGAGTTGTAGAAATAACTGGAAACTCTGGACAGCCATGACATTATGTTCTTTACAAGTGTATGTAAACTTTTGACCACCACTGTATATACTATTCATTACATTTATTATTATTGGTGTGGGTGCCCAGAGGGCAACCACACTATTGTTCTTCTAATCTTTATTGAGTGTGCCTGAAAGAGTTCTTCAAATCTTTATTAGTGCCTCATGAGCTACACACGAGGCACTACTCCTCCATAGCAAGCTATGGGGAGTAGTCAACTATTGTTCTTCTGCGTGTTTCTTTTTTTTATTATTATTGACGAGTGCCAACGACACAAGTCAATTATTGTTCTTCTGCATGTTTCATGGCATTATTATTTGTGACGAGTGCCAACGAAGCAGAGCTGCAGTCTTACACGCTGCTCTGCGCCTCCGTTAGAGCAGCTGCCCACCCAGTCCTTTAGTATAGAGACTGTATCTGTCCCCCGTCCACCTACATTATTTAAAGATATAACAAACAGAAGAGGAGTTCATCATACAAACTTAATAAAAATTAAATCAACATCTCCAACAGTCCAAAATAAGACAATTAAATGTGGACTCCTGAATATCAGGTCCTTGTCATCTAAAGCTGTCTTAGTCAATGAATTAATATCTGATTATGATATTGATTTGTTTTGTCTTACTGAAACCTGGCTGCAGGAGGATGAATATGTTAGCTTAAATGAATCCACTCCTCCCAGTCATTGTAATACTCATATTCCCTGAAGTACCGGTCGAGGTGGTGGAGTTGGAGCCATATTTGACTCTAGTCTATTAATAAATCCTAAACCTAAACTAAATTATAATTCATTTGAAAGTCTTGTTCTTAGCCTCACTCACCCAACCTGGAAAACATTACAGCCAATTTTATTTGTTATAGTATATCGAGCTCCAGGTCCTTACTCTGAATTTTTATCTGAATTTGCAGAATTTTCATCAGGCTTGATCCTTAAAACAGATAAAGTAATTATTGTAGGTGATTTTAATATTCATGTGGACAACCACAATGATAGTCTTAGTACTGCGTTTATCTCTTTATTAGATTCAATTGGCTTCTGTCAGAGTGTAAATAAACCGACTCATTGTCTGAACCACACTCTTGACCTTGTTCTCTCATATGGCATTGAAATTGATCATCTAATAGTCTTTCCACAGAATCCTCTTCTGTCTGACCATTTTTTAATAACCTTTGAGTTCATACTACTGGACTATAAGCCTTTTTGCAGAAACTCTTACAGCAGATGTTTATCTGATAGTGCTGTAGCCAAATTTAAGGAAGCGATTCCTTCAGTATTGAATTCAATGCCATGTCTCAATGTAACAGAGGACCTGCCTGCTTCCTTTAGCCCTTCACAAATAGATCATCTTGTTGATAATACTACAGGCTCTTTACGGACAACTCTAGACTCTATTGCACCTCTGAAAAAGAAGACCATTAAACAAAGGAGGTTAGCACCATGGTATAGCCAGCAGACTCGTAAATTAAAGCAAGAGACGCGTAAATCTGAACGCAATTGGCGTGCCACTAAACTGGAAGAATCTCGTCTAGTCTGGCAAGATAATCTTAAACCATACAAGAAGGCTCTCCTTAATGCCAGAGCAGCCTATTACTCTTCATTAATAGAGAAGAATAAGAACAACCCCAGGTTTCTCTTCAGCACTGTAGCCAGGCTAACAGAGAATCACAGCTCTATTGAGCCATCTATTCCTTTAGGTCTAAGTAGTAATGACTTCATGAGCTTCTTTAATGATAAAATTATAACTATTAGAGACAAAATCCATCATCTCCTGCCCTCAACAGGCTTTGATCTGCTTTCTGATACAGCAACTTTGGAAACAGCTGTAAAACCTGATATGTATTTAGACTCTTTTTCTCCCATCGACCTTCATCAAATAACTTCAATAATTTCTGCATCTAAGCCGTCAACCTGTCTCTTAGACCCCATCCCAACCAGGCTGCTCAAGGATGTTTTACCTCTAGTTAGTCCTTCTTTATTGGATATGATTAATCTGTCTTTATTATCAGGTTATGTACCACAGTCCTTTAAGGTAGCTGTAATTAAACCTCTCCTTAAAAAGCCCTCTCTAGACCCAGAGGTCTTAGCCAACTACAGACCGATATCAAACCTTCCCTTTCTCTCCAAGATACTTGAGAAAGCTGTAGCTAATCAGCTGTGTGACTTTCTCCATAACAATAGTCTATTTGAAGATTTTCAGTCAGGATTTAGAGTGCATCATAGCACAGAGACCGCATTAGTCAAAGTGACAAATGACCTCCTAATGGCATCAGACAAAGGACTCATCTCTGTACTTGTACTGTTAGATCTTAGTGCCGCATTTGACACCATTGACCATCAAATTCTCTTACAGAGACTGGAACATCAAATTGGCATCAAAGGAACCGCCCTAAGCTGGTTTAAGTCGTATTTCTTAGATCGATCTCAGTTTGTTCACGTCAATGATGAATTCTCCATGCATACCAAAGTTTGTCATGGAGTCCCACAAGGTTCTGTACTAGGACCACTCCTATTTAGTTTATATATGCTTCCTTTAGGGAACATTATTAGGAATCACTCTATCAATTTTCATTGCATTGCTGATGACACCCAATTATATTTATCGATCAAGCCTGATGAAACAAATCAATTAACTAAACTCCAAGCATGCCTTAAGGATATAAAAAGTTGGATGACCTACAATTTTCTAATGTTAAATTCAGACAAAACTGAAGTTCTTGTAATTGGACCGAAACACCTCAGAAACTCTCTTTCTAGAGACTTAGTTACTCTAGACGGGATCACCCTGGCCTCCAGCTCCACCGTAAAAAATCTTGGAGTTGTTTTTGATCAGGATTTGTCCTTTAATGTCCACATAAAACAAATTTCGAGGACTGCATTCTTCCACTTACGTAACATCGCCAAAATCAAAAACTAGTCCACGCATTTGTTACTTCTAAGCTGGACTATTGTAACTCTTTGCTATCAGGTTGCTCCAATAAGTCTCTTAGGACTTTGCAGTTAATTCAGAATGCTGCTGCACGTGTTCTGACAGGAACCAAGATCAGAGATCACATCTCTCCCATTTTGGCTTCCTTGCATTGGCTACCTATCAAATCTAGAATAGAATTTAAAATTCTTCTCCTTACTTACAAAGCTCTTCATGGTCAGGCACCATCATATCTAAAAGAGCTCATAGTACCTTACTACCCCTCTAGAACACTGCGCTCTCAGGATGCTGGGTTCCTTGTGGTTCCTATAGTTTCCAAAAGTAGATTGGGAGCCAGAGCTTTCAGCCATCAGGCTCCTCTTCTGTGGAACAAACTACCATTCCTGGTTCAGGAGGCAGGCACGGTCAACACTTTTAAGAGTAGACTTAAGACTTTCCTTTTTGATAAAGCTTATAGTTAGGGTTGGCTCAGGTCATCCCTTAGTTATGCTGCCATAGGACTAGACTACTCCCGGCAGTCTCCCTCTCTCCTCTCTCTCTCTCTCTCTCTCTCTCCTCTCCTCTCCTCTCTCTCTCTCTCTCCTCTCCCTCTTTCTCTCTCACCATCAGTGGACATACATGTCTCATTAATGCATGCTACTAACCGAACTTCCCCGGAGTTTTTGTGCTCTGTCGTCCAGCAGGTTCTCGTGGATCGTGGCTTCTGCTTTGATCCTGCGCAACGTCCACTACATATATTATTACTGTCATTATTGCTACCATATCTGCTACTGTGGTCATTTTATCATTCATTGTAATTCATTGTCATTTTATCACTCATTGTAATTGTACAATATGTTTGTGTTGACTTGTTCTGTACACGTGACATCTATTGCACGTCTCTCCGTCCTGGGAGAGGGATCCCTCCTCTGTGGCTCTTCCTGAGGTTTCTTCCACCTTTTTTTTTCCCTGTTAAAAGGGTTTTTTGTGGGCAAGTTTTTCCTCACTCGAACCGAGGGTCTAAGGACAGAGGGTGTCACTCCCTGTACAGATTGTAAAGCCCTCTGAGGCAAATGTACTTTGTGACTTTGGGCTATACAAATAAAATTTGATTTGATTTGATTTGATTTAATTTGACATGAGTCAACTATTGTTCTTCTGCGTGTTTCATGACATTATTATTCATCTTCCGCCCTTTTTGAACATTAATGTGGCCCACAGCGGCGAGAGGACCCCAACAAATTATATATCAAAATGTGCGTCTTCATAACCTTTATGGACAGAATTTCTAGGCGCAGCCAGGCGTTGAGGGGCTGTGGTTCGGAGGCCTCAGGATTGGGTCGCTGCTTTTTGCGGATGATCTGGTCCTGTTGGCTTCATCGGAGCATGACCTTAAGCTCTCTCTGGAATGGTTCGCAGCCGAGTGTGAAGCGGCTGGGATGAGAATCAGCACCTCCAAATCCGAGGCCATGGTTCTCAGCCGGAAAAGGGTGGAGTGCAGCCTCCGGGTCGGGGATGAGATCCTGCCTCAAGTGGAGGAGTTCAAGTATCTCGGGGTCTTGTTCACGAGTGAGGGAAGGATGGAGCGGGAGATTGACCGGCGGATTGGTGCAGCTTCTGCAGTAATGCGGACTCTGCACCGATCCATCGTGGTGAAGAAGGAGCTGAGCCGAAAGGCGAAGCTCTCGATTTACCGGTCGGTCTACGTTCCTACCCTCACCCATGGTCATGAGCTTTGGGTAGTGACCGAAAGAATGAGATTGCGAATACAAGCGGCCGAAATGAGCTTCCTTCGCAGGGTGGCTGGGCTCTCCCTTAGAGATAGGGTGAGAAGCTCGGCCATCCGCAGGGACTTCATTTAAACTTTAAAATGTAGGTACTCTTGCCTTCCCTTCAGTGATTCACTTCACTTTTCGAATTCTGCAGTTATAATGGGTGTGTATGGCTTCTGCTAGAGTGAGTGATGTCATCACTAGAGTGGAAATTTGTAAACTGCGATTGTGGCCTCAAATGCCACACTACAGACGTGATTTATACATAAAAACGTAGGAAAATTCGAGGCCGTCTCAGTGATAACACTGCTGAAGCCTTATAGTTTTGTTGTAATACCCATCCACAGCCTCATAGACTGCCATGTTAAAAAGGCGGGAAAATTTCTGGAGGAAAGCAGAAGTAACGTTTCTTTTAATCGTCATTAAGGTCACATTTCTTCATTTTATTGACACAAAATAACTATGAGGACGTTCAAGAAGAGCTCAGGATGCTCCCAGTGATGTCGGTTCAATGATAGGCCAAACGGTTTGGCCAGAAATCCTTCTTGTTCAAGCTATTCTTACATCTGTCTTGAGCCCTTTCTTGTGTACAGGCGAGATTGTACACGGGCTGTTGTGGGGCACTCCTGTGAGGTTGAAGGCCTGCTCAGGTTGGCCCGATAAACAACTGCCTAGACTGTTGTAGTAGGTCTGCCACGATTAAAAAGGAAGCAAACTTCTTCATCAGAAGAACAGTATTGGTATTGGGTATCGGGAGGATTTTGGCCCGTACACACATTCGCCAGTGTGTTTATCATGTCCTCATTGCTTAATGTTGCTGCAAGGAGATTCCAAGCGGACTGACTCATTGTCACTCACTTTTTGCTGCAGCATCCACATGTTAGTGTGGATGCTGCAGAAGATGGCTTGGAAGATGGCTTAGAAGATGATTAGAAGATGGCTGCAGGCACTGCCATGAAGTCTGACGTCAGTCAAGTTTCACTCCATATATTCAAGGTTTCATTCAATATATTCAAAGTTTCATTCAATATATTCAAAGGTTCACTCCATATATTCAGAGGTTCAGTCCCTATATTCAAAGTTTCATTCCATATATTCAAAGTTTCATTCAATATATTCAAAGGTTCACTCCATATATTCAAGGTTCATTCCATATATTCAAGATTCATTCAATATATTCAAAGGTTCATTCCATATATTCAAAGTTTCATTCCACATATTCAAAGGTTCATTCAATATATTCAAGTTTCATTCCATATATTCAAGGTTCATTCAATATATTCAGGGTTTAATTTTATGTGTGTGTGTGTGTGTGTGTGTATCTATTTATAGACATTTGTAGACTGGATAAAGGACTGAATGGTAAATGGAAATATGGTTTCTACAACCAGTTGTGTTCTGTACATGAGGCAGGTGGATATCACAGTAATGTATATACTCTATGTACAACAGACTAAATGTAAACAGTGGATAAATAAATAAATTATAATGAGCAGGTATAGCACAGATTTACAGATTATTGCACAGATTTACAGGGTAATATGACAGATGTAGAGTAATGTTATTTCCAGCTGTTGATCACAGTGACAGCCTGTGGGACGAAACTGTTCCTGTGTCTGTTTGTTTTAGTGTACAGTGTTCTGTAGCGCCAGCCAGAAGGGAGAAGTTCAAACAGATTGTGTCTAGGTTAGGAAGGATCTGCAGAGATGTTTTACTACCCATTTCCTGCCTCAGGACACATACAAGTCATGGATGGAGGGCAGGCTGACACAGATGATCCTCTCTGCAGTCCTGACTGTCCGTTGGAGTCTGTTTCTGTCCTGTTTGGTGGCCGATCCAAACCAAACAATAATGGATGAACAGAGAACAGACTGAATAATGGCGGTGTAAAACTGGATCAGCAGCTTCTTGGCCAGGTTGAGTTTCCTGAGCTGGCACAGGAAGTGCAACCTCTGCCTGGCCTTTTTGAAGATAGTGACTGTGTTGGTCTCCCACTTCAGGTCCCGGGAGATTGTGGATCCCAGAAACCTGAAGGTTTCAACAGCAGACACGGTGTTGTTGGTAATGGTGATGGGTGCCAGTGTGGGGTGGCACCTCCTAAAGTCCACTGTCACCTCCACAGTTTTCAGCGTATTCAGCTCTAGGTTGTTCTGACCGCACAAGCAGACCAGCCGCACAACCTCCCATCTGTGTGCAGACTCATCACCGTCCTGAGGAGAAATATATAAAGGCAAACATCTCTGATTTGTTTGTCTTGATCATTTAAGATATTTACATATTTAAGTTGTGTCATCTGCAAACTACAGGAGAATAAATCACCCTAAAAGTTACAAACTGGACCTTTAAATGTTATTTCCTGCATTCGGTGAAAGAGAAAACATTCTAAATATATATCATGTTCCAGTATATCAAGCGTGGACCAGATTATAAAAAAATATGCGATGATTGTGACACAAGGCTTACTTGGTACATGGACTATGACTGAACTATAACTAAATATTTGCTTGTAAATGTCTTCAGGCCACGAATTGTATCATACATCTGAAATCTGAAAGGTTTCACAGTTAAGATTTGCATCTTTAGATGAGACAAGCCACATATGAAGTTGATCTGCACCAATTAAGCATCAGTTATCTTTGATAAATGATAGCCAAAATTGACATACATACATATGCCCGTTAACTATTTGGAATCTCTAACAAATAAAAAACAAATATGCGATTTGTTTTTTTATTTCTTTATTTCTTAAGTCACTAACATTGGGGAACAGACCCAATAAACAAAAAAAATAAATAATAATAAATAAGCTATCTCTACTATCAACTGTAACAGCCAATATGTTTTGACCAGTTAAACTATGAGTGCTTTTTGATGCTCTCAGGGAAGAGGCAGAGGCGTCCACAGTGGACCCTGGTGTCATTCTGTGGGTCAGATGGATGAGGTGAGAGCTCTGTTAAGTGTCTGTCTTTAATAAGGGTCATCTAGAGGTCAGAGAAAGATAGAAAAGGCAAACATCTCTGATTTGTTTGTCTTTATCATTTAAGCTATTCACATATTTAAGTGAAAGCTTTCTGTGGTGAAGTTTACTGCTTTACTAGCTTACTGAAAATGAATGCATCCATTACTGTTGATTGAATACATCCATTATGGCTACATCATGGTTTCATGGCCACAAAAGGGGAGTGGTATTTCAATTATTCACTATTGTTCAGGGAATACCTTCAATTGTCTTTAACTCTGAAGAGAAGCGTTAGTTTGTGTGTATTGTTTTTGTGTATTCACAGCAGCAATAAACTCTGTGTGTTTTGGACTCTTAAGAAGTATTTATGTTGCACTTCCCACAGACCGGGATATAACATATACACACCCATGTATCAGAAGCATAAAACAGAAGAAGAAGAAAAGTATCTGTAAGCACCAGAAACTGAAGTCCATCCATTTTCCTCTCTAGCATTCAGATCAAATCAGAAAGTCCAATAATTCCAAGTTTATGTGTTCAAATTACTTTGTCTAAGCAGCCATCAAAAGCCAAAATGTATGTTTTTACATTATAAGACAGCATGCTATCACATTTGAGAAACTAGGATCAGGAACATTTTTGCCTCATTTCACAATAAAATGACAAAAATGTAATAAACACTTTTTTAGTTATGATTTAAAAAACCTAAATTAAAACTAAATGGAATCAACTCTAATGAAATAACTTTCAGGAATTAAAAAAAATAGTAGTACAGTATAATCAGCAGTAGACATATTTACTGCACACACACACACACACACACACACACACACACACACACACACACAATATAATCAAATCAAATCAAATCAAATTTTATTTGTATAGCCCATAGTCACAAAATACATTTGCCTCGGAGGGCTTTACAATCTGTACAGGGAGTGACACCCTCTGTCCTTAGACCCTCGGTTCGAGTGAGGAAAAACTTGCCCACAAAAAACCCTTTTAACAGGGAAAAAAGGTGGAAGAAACCTCAGGAAGAGCCACAGAGGAGGGATCCCTCTCCCAGGACGGACAGACGTGCAATAGATGTCACGTGTACAGAACAAGTCAACACAAACATATTGTACAATTACAATGAGTGATAAAATGACCACAGTAGCAGATATGGTAGCAATAATGACAGTAATAATATATGTAGTGGACGTTGCGCAGGATCACAGCAGCAGCCACGATCCACGAGAACCTGCTGGACGACAGAGCACAAAAACTCCGGGGAAGTTTGGTTAGTAGCATGCATTAATGAGACATGTATGTCCACTGATGGTGAGAGAGAAGAGGGAGGGAGGGAGAGGGAGAGAGAGGGAGGGAGGGAGAGAGGGAGAGGGAGGGGGGGGGAGTCCCCCGGCAGTCTAGTTCTATGGCAGCATAACTATGGGATGACCTGAGCCAGCCCTAACTATAAGCTCTATCAAAAAGGAAAGTCTTAAGTCTACTCTTAAAACATCATCAGCAGTACACATATTTACTGTACACACACATTATACACAGCAGTATACATATTTACTCCATACACACACACACAGTATACTCAGCAGTACACATATTTACTGCACACAGACATTGTATAGATTAGATTACTAACATATACATATACATTATACTTTATTTATGTCACAATGGGGAAATTCACTCATAACAGCAGCAGAAAATGTGTAATATACACTATAGAAGTAAAATAAAAAGGGCATACACAACGAACAGACAGAAATATCATTCAGCCTATTCAATAAACAAAAAACAAATGGGCAAACAGAAGTGTACAGATGTGCAAAAACGATTACTGAAGGTAAAGTGGCCATGATATAAATAATATTGCACATGGTAAGTAAAGTTGGAATGGAAATATAAATACAGATAAAAAATAAAATAAATATAAAAGCTATGGTGAGTAGTGGTAATTTAAACAGGAACTACAACAGGATCAGGTGGTGCAGATGTTGTAGAGTCTGACAGTGGCAGGGATGAAGGACCTGCAGAACCTTTCCTACTTACACCGTGGGTGTAACAGTCTATTGCTACATACACACAGTATACGGAGCAGTACACATATTTAATGCACAAAAGCACAGTATAATTACCAGTACACATAATTACTGCACACACACAGTATACACAGCACTACACATGTTTACTGCACACACACACTATACACAGCAGTACACATATGTACTGCACACACACATTATACTCAGCAGTGCACATATTTACTGCACACACATTATACACAGCAGTACACATATTTACTGCACACACACAGTATACACAGCAGTACACATATTTACTGCACACACACAAACATTATAATGAGTGGTACACATATTTACTGCACACACACAGTGTACACAGCAGTACACACATTTACTTTACACATACAGTAAATAAATCGTTTGCACCTGCAGCCACTGGAGCTAATGGCAGCCATTCAAGTCAGTGTTTCAAACACCACGAGTCCTGCTGCGGTCTGTTTCAGATGCGGACCTCTGCTCAGAGATTACGTAACTGTTCTATTTTGGATGAATGCTGTGAGTAGCCTGCATCAATCCACACAGAGCAGCTCAAGCTTGCCACCCTGTGCAAACTGCTAATTGTTAAAAAAAAAATCAACTATGTAGCATATATACATATTTATAAGCACATAAAGCAAGGAAAACGACCAAATCTGAGCAAGTTAACAAGGTCTGGCGGACAAAATGCTCCACTTCTGAAACGGTCCTTGTGGGGTTTGAAGTCGGCCGAGGCCACAAGGCTTAAAAAAGGGTTGAAATTTGAGGTGGGGGATGTGTTTCAATCAAGAAAAAATAAAAAATAGAACAACCACAACAATGCATAGTAACTATTTTTAATCACTCATCAATCACAGAAGTTATTCCTGGGTTTATTGGCCATAGTGGATCTTTAACTGACACAATCACCATAGATGTATTGAACACACAGTCAAAACTCAACAGACCTTTTTATTCAATGATTCTTAATTTTTATTATTTTCTACATTGTAGATTAACCCCGAATACATCAAACATACAGTATAGAATTATGTGGTAAACAAAAAAACACGTGCAAAGCAAAATACGTCTCTCAATCAGCTACATTAGGGTATTCATCTGGAATGGTTCTTCAAGTCTTAAAAGCCTGTGTAAAGGCAATTCTGAGATTTCTTTCAAAATTAAATATGTTGGAAAATAGTTGCTGAAAACATGCGAAAAGACTTTGAACGATACATTATATTACAATATATTACTGAAATGTGGAGTTAGAGGTTAAAACAGTTTTAACCTCTAGAGATAATTAATCTTGTTAAATTAAAGGCAATTTGGACATGGACAAGGGCCACACAATTTGCAAGGTGTGTCACATTTTATTAAAAGGAAAATAGTTGCTGAAAACTATGACACGCTGAGGCCACCCTGAGCATACCCCTGCACCCCTAGCAGAGCGATAGAGATTAATTCATGTGGCTCAGAGTGTTTCAAAGTAAGTCATGTTATCTGAAACGTTTCAGTTGCTTCAAAATTGCTGTCTGATGCTCCCACTAGTGGGTGTGTCTTCAGCATATTCAGCAGACACACCCCCGCAATCCTGGAGCTGAGACCTAATATTATAAACTTGTCAACATTTTTAATCATTCAAATTTGGCTGGGTGGTTAATAACACTTTGTTCTTTGGTCTGACAAACTCAGAACACATATATTCGTACTTTACACATACTTTAAGTAGTTCCTATATATGCTTAACAACTGCTTTTCCTTTCTTTTGCAGTTTGACTCATCCAAAATATCTTAAATGGGTTTAGGGTGCATAACTGTCTTAGTCAAATAGCCCTTACATAGCATAGTGTTTGTGGTCATTTTCCTGTTGAAAGACAAATGATGGTCCAGCTAAAGCAAACCAGATGCTTAGTGCACAATTCTATGGTAGCTATGTTGTTTAAGTGTGCCTTGAATTTTTAATAAATCACCAACAGTGTCACGTTGGTGTCAAGTACCTCCTCCTCCATACTTCACAGTGGGAACTACAAATACATATATCATCTGTTTACCTTCTCTTCCTCACAAAGACAAGGCAGTTGGAGCCAATAATCTCAGATTTGACTCATCAGACCAAAGTACAGATTTCCACCGGTCTAATGTCCAATTCTTGTGTTTCTTGGCCCAAGAAGTTTTCTTCTTCTTGGTCTCTGTCAGCCATGGTTCTCTGCAGCAATTCAGACCATGAAGGCCTGATTCACACAGTCTGGACAGTTAACATTGAGATGTGTCTTTATTAAGGATGTTGTCTCAGCCTCAGTAGATTTTCAAGTGTTTTTCAGAATGTTACAGACGAGCCGAGTTAGCTGCACTCTATAACTGGAACTTCTTATTACTTATACTTACTGATTTTTACTGGTTCATTTATTTATTTAGCTTGTTGACCTTTGTGAACACATACTACAATATACTCACATTGTACATATGTGTTGTTTGAGTAAAATAAAATGTCAAATGTCCATTGTGTCCACAGTTGCATAGATTTAATAGAATAGGACAGGCACTGATACAGGCAGGTGTACTTAAATCTGCAATGTCAATCTCAGTGCAAATGGTTCAGACAGGCTTCGTGAGGCTCAGAAGGACAAAGAACAGACTTGTTTTTTTTTTAGATAACAACCATTGGACCTGTGGTGATGCTTGTTTTCTTTCTTTGCTTATCTGTCTTTCTGTCATTCAGGAGTTAGACAGCCCTACAGCAATGTTCAGTCAGCCACACAGATACTCACTTGCTCAGGTGCAAAGTATGTTTTGCTTTAAATGGATACACTAAATTGTCTGCCAGGCACACACACTGTTTTATTTAAGCCCAAAGGAGGAATGTTTTTTCTTCTTCTGATTTTCAGACAGAAAAAAGACCAACTAGCTTTGTACATGCAACCAGAAATGACCCTCTTGACACACCCTTATCAATTCATTAGCCCTAAAATATAAAAATCTCTGTGAAGGTTACAATGCTGTCTGAAACATTTCTGTGTGTTATGTTTGGGTCACAACATTGTTTTTTTTTGTAGAAATGTATGCTGGTAGGTGAAAGAAAGATTTAAAAGAAGCATTAAAAAGATATTTTGGACTTTATTTTGGAATTAAGTTCTGTGATTTTACCACACACTGCTACTGTTACTATTATCTTATTAGCTGAACCTCATGATGAATATAATGACTTTTGATCAATGACACATTTGTCTGTTGTGAAATGAAGCAGATAGAAAATGTGATGGGGCGGCTGTGGCTGGGAGGTAGAGCGGGTCGTCCACTAATCAGAAGATCGGCGGTTCGATCCTCCAAGTCTTGGGCAAGATACTGAACCCCAAATTGCTCCCGATCGGTGTGTGAATGTTAGTTCCTTAAACTGATGAGCACTTGGCAGCCAATGCCATCAGTGTATGAATGTGTGTGAATGGGTGAATGAGACATGTAGTGTAAAAGCGCTTTGAGTGGTCGGAAGACTAGAAAGGCGCTATATAAGTACAGTCCATTTACCATTTACCATGGCGACAGTTGCCTGTTCACATATTTAGCAGACAAGGAGCAACATTAACCTTTAGTTGGAGTCATGGTTCTGACCACCATTTTAACTGAGTGTCAGTAAGTCAGTGTGTATGTGTGTGTGTGTAGAGGGGTAAAGCGGATGGCAACGTGTTGGAGAGAGTCTGTGTGTTTTGGTGCTCGGTTTTGGACTATTTCTGTGTTTATTGGCTACTGATTTTGGATTACAGACATTGGACTATCTGCGGACACCCTTGGCTTGAATACTGCCTGGTTTAACGACGCTGATTTTCGGAACATGGACGGAAAAAACTGAGCTAGGCGGCTAGTTGACAAACTAGCTAGCAGGCGGCTAAGTTAACTACCTCGCGTTACCTAGCAACATGGGTCCAAAGAAGGCTCTGACAGCCGAAGAGGGCGATGACATTAAGTCTGGTGCACCTGGAGAGTCGAGTGGCGGAGCTGGAGCAGTACACCAGGGTCAATGATGTGATTGTTACCGGGCTCTATATCAAACCCTGGTCATACGTACTGTATACGTGCTGTAGAGCAACAGGTGGCTGCCTTCCTACATTGAAATGGACTGGAACAACGTTGAGGCATGCCACCCTCTGCCCCGGAGAGATGACAGCGACAAATGAGTCGTCATCAGGAGATTTATCAACAGAAAACACAAAACCGCACTGTTAAAACAAGGAAGGAAACTGAAAGGATCAAACGTAATTATCAATGAGCATCTGACCGAAACGCCAATATTGCCAGAAAAGCACGCCTCATGACAAAACAGGGAAAAATTCAACACACATGGACATCAAACTGTAAAGGATTCATTAAACTAAATGGGACACCAGAGCAAGCCAAAGTGCTGGTCATCAGGAACATCGAGGAAATGGACAAGCACGAAT
This sequence comes from Miichthys miiuy, assembly GCA_036365135.1. Lineage (NCBI taxonomy): Eukaryota > Metazoa > Chordata > Actinopteri > Sciaenidae > Miichthys > Miichthys miiuy. The sequence goes on from CM071616.1 coordinate 1,517,436, forward strand.
GATTATCACAATCCGGACTAAGGTATGATAACTCATACACAACACATCACCATGATACAGTCTGAACTCATTCATCTACAACTGGAGATAATAGGGATATAATTCAAAGGATTGCTGATCATGAAAAGCTGGAGCTGAGAACATTTCAATACACTGACCATAATTTACTGGACTTGGAGCCCGACAATAACTTCTTCTCTAACATCAACGACAACTGCTGGTATTACACAGCTGAACAGTACAATCAGACCATTAAAAAGGACAGCAAATTGTCTATAATTCATGTTATAAAAATTAGGATTATACTGGGGTGCAGATGTTTTAACTCATATAGAGAGTGTGTGTGCGTCCTGTTATTTGCATGTCTCATCCATTTCCCTTATTTGGCCTATGTTTACTGAGGCTGGCAGGGAGAGATAATTATAAAAATAGTACATGGACAAGAGAGACAGGTCAGGGAAGTATCATTTGGATATGAAACATAATGCTCATTACTGAGCAGAAAACCAAAAAAGGACGTTATGATATTAACTGTATCAGTGGGGAGGTGTCCGAGACAGCCCATTTTAAAAAAAAATGTATAAGAACCTACTGATAGAGCTCCTCAGGGAGCCTTTTCTCTGTAACCCTTTTTAAAAGTAAAGACATTCTTAAGGCCTGTCTCTGAAGTGGTCTTACTCCAGACAAAGTGGCATTAATAAATGTGTGTTCTGCACTGAATATGTTTTATATGTTAAAAAGACAAGAGTCTTTGAATGTGTGTTTGAATGTTGAAACATTTTTATTGTTGCGGAGCTTTTATTTTGAAATCCGCTTAGACAGGAAGTAGGTAGTAAGATCGTAAACAGTGAGAAAAACGCAACAGCGTGCAATGATAGTCTGATGGCTGATTCACAGTGATATTTTGTCTGCATCCTTCATAAAGCAATGGCTGTAAGTGTTTCATGTTAACATTAAGAAGTTAATACTTACCTGTTGTTCACATAACAGTTTATTAAGTCATTTTTGTATCTTTCTTTTATAGTTTCACTCCAATTCAGTGTTGTCACCCTGACTTACCTGCTGTGTGCAAAGTCATTAAAGGAGCAAGCACGCTCACTTCCTGGCTCTTGAAAAGGAGTTTGGCTGGCTGTTTATCTATGTTAACACTTGAGGAGTACAACACATAGAGAGAGCAGTACACTGTTAAATGCTCCTTCTTGTACAAGAATAATAAATTCAACTTAAACTTTGATACTTTGAATCCAGTCTTCCTTATTCAAGAGTTTTTCTTAAAAAAATCCTATAACAGTTCATTTCAATAGCAGAAGTCTGTATGCAAACTTCAATAACATCAAGGAATATTCAGGTCAAGTTAAAAAAAAACATTTAAAATAATTGTGATATCAGAAACGTGGATCAATACAGATAAAAGAATGGATTTTGAACTGGAGGGATATGAATTTAACTGTGTGAACAGAAAGAACAAGAGTGGAGGAGGAGTGGCTGTGTATGTGGATAATAACTTGAATTATATAGTAGTAGAAAATATGACAACTGTCATTGATAACTTATTAGAATGTATAACAATTGAAACAAATTTGGGAAAAGGTATATAATGAAAGTGATACTGATAGTGCATATGAAACCTTTTTAAGAATATTCGCATCATTATATGATAAAAGAAAAAAAAGAAAGAAAAAAAAGATCGACCATGGTTCACGAAGGGATTACAAAATGCCCGTAAAAAGAAAAATACACTATATAGAGAATTCATAAAACAAAGGACTAAAGAGGCAGAAAATAAATATAAAAACTATAAAAACAAGTTAACCAATATTATAAGGGTATGTAGGAAAGAATACTATAGTAAAATATTGTATTATAACAAAAGCAATATCAAAAGGAATATAGGACATATTAAATAGTATTATTAAAAATAGTGCTAAACAACAGAGCTACCCTCAATATTTTATTGATAATATTAAAAAGGACTATGGATGATGTGGTCAACAGCTTTAATCATTTTTTTGTAAATGTTGGACCAAACCTGGCAAGAAAAATTCCAGATCCATTGTTATCTGAGGATTGGAATGATAACCTTATAGTGAGAAATCCCAGTTCAATGTTCCTTACAGCAGTGGAATAAAAAATATATAATAGATATGGTAAATAAATGTAAATACAAAACATCTACTGATTCAAATGAAATTGATATGAAAGTTGTAAAAAAGGTCAATGAGGGGATTTCTGAACCACTTACATACATCTGTAACTTATTCCAAACCGGAAAATTTCCTAACAACATGAAAATAGCTAAAGTTGTGCCGCTGTATAAAACTAGGGATAGATACCACTTCACAAGTCACAGGCCAGTTTCTTTACTTCCACAATTCTCCAAAATTCTAGAAAAACTATTTAATAACAGATTAGACAAATTAATAAACAAACATAAATTACTTTCTGACAGTCAATTTAGACGGATTTAGAGCAAACAGCTCAACATCACTGGCATTAACAGAATCAATTGAGGAGATCACAAGCGCTATAGATCACAAACTGCATTCAGTTGGAGTATTCATAGATCTCAAAATAGCTTTTGATACAATTAATCATAACATATTAGTCAATAAACTTGAGCGTGCGGGATCAGGGGTTAGTATTGCACTGGGTGAGAAGTTATAGGGCAGCTGTGGCTTGGAGGTAGAGCGTGTCGTCCACTAATCAGTTCGATCCCCGGTTCGATCCCCTCCAGTCTGCATGTCAAAGTTTCCTTGAAGATACTGAACCCCAAATTGCTCCCAACGTGTGTGAATGGTTGGTGTATGATGGTATAAATGGTTAGCTCCTCAGACTGATGAGCAGTTGGCACCTTGCATGGCAGCCAATGCCATGCAAGGTGTAGTGTATGAATGTGGGTGAATGAGATACGTACTGTAAAAGCACTTTGAGTGGTCGAAAGACTATAAAGGTGCTATATAAGTACAGTCCATTTACCATTTATTTAAGTAACAGTTGGGGGAACATTCATCATCATTCTTGGACATTGCTTGTGGCGTCCCACAGGGGTCAGTATTAGGTCCAAAACTATTTATACTTTACATAAATGACATGCAAAGTTTCAAGAACATTAAAATTAGTGTTATTTGCAGATGATACTAGTATTTTTTGTTCTGGGGGGGATTTACATGAACTACTAGGGAGGATCACCACTGAAATGTGCAAACTGAAAATGTGGTTTGACAGAAACAAATTGTTAAACTTAAGTAAAACCAAATTCATGTTATTCGGCAATTGCAATAAGAATACACAAGTACAGTTACAAGTAGATGGGGTGGACGTTGCAAGAGAATATGAAAACAAGTTTCTTGGGGTAACAATTGATGATAAAATAAACTGGAAGTCTCATATAAAACATGTACAAAGCAAACTGTCAAGAAGCATTTCAGTTCTGAGCAAAGCAAAACACATTCTAGACCACAAATCACTCCACATTCTCTACTGTTCACTGATTTTACCATATTTACAATACTGTGCAGAGGTTTGGGGCAATACTTATAAAAGTACAATACAATATCTATCCATACTGCAGAAAAGAGCCATAAGAATAATTCATAATACCGCTTATAGAGACCACACAAATTCACTATTCTTAAAATCAAAAACATTAAAATTCACTGACCTGGTTCATTTCCAAACAGCACAAACCATGTACAAAGCAATAAACAATCTACTGTACTTCCTGGAAATATTCAAAAATAGTTTTTTACAGAGTTGGGGGGTTATAATCTGAGGGGTGAGTTCAACTTAAAAAGTTTTTGTCCTTCAGTTTGTGGTGTGAGGCTGTGTAGCAGACTGGGTGTGGAGCTCAAGCAATGTCCAAGCATGATCCAGTTTAAAAAGCGGTACAAACACATGGTTTTCACGAGGTACAGGGAGGAAGAAGGGCTTTAACAATTGGGTGTTTTCATAAATGATAAATGATTTATGTATTTGTTTATTTAATCTATTTATTTTCTATTTCTTTTTTTATGTAAATACATATGTTTGGGGAGCAAGATTGTTAATTGAGTAGTGGAGAAGGGGTAGGTTCTATAAGGGATGACCTGAGCCAGGCCTAACTATAAACTCTATCAAAAAGGGAAGTAAAAGCATTGAGGGTGCCTGCCTACTCAACCCAAAATGGGCGCTTGTTCCACAGAAGAGGAGTTTGATAGCTGAAAGCTCTGTCTCCCAGTCTACTTTTAAAGACTATAGGAACCACAAGGAACGGTAGAGGTAAAAGTAGATCAGCTAATTAAACCACATGTTCAGCAAGAACCCCACCTTCAATCTAGTTACTAGTTTTAGGAACTAAGCCAGAACTTAAATCTACACACAATGGTCTTTGCTCCAAAACTGCAGAGCACAGCATAGCTAGAGCACATGACTGTGAAGGTGATGGTGAATAAAATGAATGCCATGGTGTATGACTTTTAACTTCACCTTCAGGTCACCCTGTAAATGCAAGATTACACAAGGAACCAGGTGAAACTTTTATACCACCACACTACAGTTACTACAGTTGTTGTCCCCTTTTTTCTAATCACTTCAAGAGTCTAACTGAAAAACAGCCCTAATGCATGAACACCAAATCCTAGCCAATTTTGCTGCTTTTGGCACAGTGGTGGGCTTCTGCTAACAAGTTGCAATGTGTTTTTAAACTACTCTAACACAATCAATTCATACAGACCTACAAAAGTATTAGCTTCAACAGCTGAGCAACAATGGTGAAAATGCAAATTATTATTGGTGAAAATTATTGATAAACAAACCCGACCCAAAGATTTAGGTAGTTAGGCTCAGCCCTAACTGGCACCCCAAAGTTTAACATTACAACCTAACACCTAGTAACACAACTGTTGCACTGCCTCATAACCCAAGCCATCCTCTCCACATACAGCTGAGTATGCCTCCTGAAGGACACACTGAAGAATAAGCACTGCATTGTTTTGCTGCAACATATAGTTGCCATGGTGCCGCACTAGTGGCAGCTTGTTGCAGCAGCTCCTGTAAGCGTTTTGTGTTTTTTGTCGTTTACCTCCTGTTTTGTCGCTTTTTTTTCTACTTAAACACTTTTATTTTATACAACTCTTGTGGAATGGCTTTGGGCTGAGTGGATATTGTGTGGCTCCGGCGATTTTTCCTGTTTTTCCTGGCACTTACAACTCTTGTTGTGCCGGGTAACCATGCCAACGGCAGCGGTCACATTGTTTACCTTCGCGACCAGCTGCTAGCACTCTCCAAACCTGACCTGCTGACCAGAGAAAGACCACAGATCCCCGAAGAGTTAAAGAGGAGATGCCGGGGATGCAGGGCCGGTGTCTTAAGGAGAGCTAGGAGGAGAAAATTTAAGCCGTTTCTTCCTATAGTTGTGATGGGGAGCTGGGAGCGCTGACGAGGACTCAGCAGGAATATCGTGAGTGCAGTGTGATGTGTTTCACTGAGTCTGCATGAACGTATACCGGTTTCCAATGCCACCGTACCCGGCTTCCAGACGTACAGGCCGACAGAGACCGTGGACTGAGCGGTAAGAAGGGAGGAGGGATCGCAGTGCTTGTGAACAACAGGTGGTGTAATCCCAGACATATTTGTAGAACTTTAAGTATGACTACTAGGACCACAGTCTAGGTTCTAGGTTCAGGTGAGTGATTGATACTAGTGCTCAGGAATAACAGACCACAGACCAGTGAATAAGTATTAACTGCCGGCTTGTTTATATGGTAACTGAATGGAAAGCAATAATCATATGGTGGTACCAAACATTTGTACATGCACAACCGCACACAAGGAAAAACAGTTTAATTTCCCTTTAACCAAAATGAACCCAAGATTTCAGAAAAATAAAATTATTGACCCCTATTTATCTTGTTTGGATTCAATACAACCTATTTAAGTTGAGATATAATTTTGTACCTATGTTTCTTATATCAGTTGTTTAGTCCCTGGTATCTCTTTTGAGTTTACTCAGTTTAAGTTCTCGTTTGTCTCCGTTAGGCCTATTTATGAATCTAGTTCTAACTTCTACTTTCTCTTTAGTTTGCTTAACCAGCTCTACTCAAATTTTACTCACTTTACACAACTCATTCATGTAATACCAATTTGGCACACAATAAGGGAAAAGTGACTGCATAAAGAAACACAGTTCAGTAAAATATCAAAAACAACTCAATTGTCAGATCTCACAGAATAATGCATATAAGATCACCAGTCCTTTAGTTAAGTCCTTTCTCCAAATGAATTCCAAATGAAATTCACTGTGTGTCTCTGCAAAACCTGTTTTGTCCTCCTACGATCCACGGCATCAGAATCAGTGTCTTTGCCCACAGTGTGAAGGTGAGTTTCGCAGAACAGGTGATACTCCGAGTGTCTCTCCTATGGGTGGCTCGCCATCTTCTTTCCACAGCTCCAGGTGTTTTCACACCCCAGCGATCTCAACTAAAAAAACCTGGCCTGCCATACAACAAGGCAACGCACAAACAGGCATTTTAGCTTCACATATATCAAGAGAATAAATGAAAATAAAATCCTAGCACTGAAATATAGATTAACTATCAAGTTAAATCCAAACCGCGACCTGAAATGGCGGCTCGGCTCTCGCTTTTACTCCGCTGCGAGCAACTTGACCGTATACATGCTCCCTTTTAGATTTAAGCTACACATTTCACCATTAAAACACAAAATACACAACTTAAAACCCGTTCAGACTGCATTAGCTTAGCTTCTAGTAATATTGTCTTCACATTGAGCTTATACAACAAAGGAATAACCTGCTAATACACACGCTAAAAAAATAGCTTTTTGACTCACCAAATCCTCGGTCAAAACTCAAATAAACCAAGATCCAGCGCGGGCAGCAGGTGAACACAATATCTTCCCAAAAATGTAAAAAGACAAGATATAAACTCATACTTTTTTCCGTCTACCGTCTCAGCTTTTGCTCTAATTATCCTCTCTCTCTCCAACAAGCGGCGCTGTAGTTACCTAATTGGCTTGTTACCGTGGCACTTGTTAAAGGAGCAATACACACAAAAATAATGATTAAAAGGACAGTCTCACAATTTGTAAGCGTTCTTATTACCTGAAACACAATTGTCATTTCATTTGCTTACATTTAGTATTGACCTAGGCTTCTATTAGTTTGCTATATTCACCTGGGTTACATATTACCATGAAGGAACGTTTCTGTAGCCTGGACATTGAACTGTTAGCCGTGAGCATACATCCATATTATCTGCCAAGGGAGTTTACATGCGCCATCATCATCGCTGTTTACATTCTGCCATCAGCTGATGCCGACGCTGCGTGTGACGTCATCACCTCAATCACAGCCAGACTACAAACGGACCATCCTAATGCATTAATGGCCATCTCTGGAGATTTCAACAACACCACTCTCTCTGCTACACTCCTAACCTTTCAACAGTTTGTGACCTGCCCCACCAGAGACAATAAAACCTTGGACTTAATGTATACTAATGTTAAGGAAGCATACACACGACATGCTTTGCGGTAACGTATTGTGTCACTTCCGGTTATCGGTGTTGCCGCCACGGTGCTCTCTGCTCTGTTCACCTAAACAGATTTTCATATATTTCTCACATCAGCGATTATCTACTTATCTCTGCTCTATCCTTAGACTTGTTCTGTTTGTGCACGAACAGGTCTCTTTACTATAGTGACCACAATCTGCTAGTTTCACCAGTTTCTGTTAGTCACACAGAAATAGCAATGGCTTCTCTCTCTTCTCCTGCTCTCTCCTGCCCTGTGTGCCACATGTTTAGTTACTCCTCGTCCTCCTTTAGCGATAATGGTACATGTAATAAATGTAGTTTATTTGTAGCTTTGGAGGTGAGGGTCAGTGAGTTAGAGGCTCTGTACCGCACCACCGAACAGTCAGTAGCTGCTATAGTTAGAAAGTCCCCTGTAGCCGGTGCGGTACCACCGCAGGTAGCTTCAGGACACCTTTCTGGGGAAAACCTGGTCTGATTAGGAGAGACGGCATCCATCCCACTTTGGATGGAGCAGCTCTCATATCTAGAAACATGGCCAAGTTTATTAGTCGACCAAAACCGTGACAAACCAGAGTTGAGACCAGGAAGCAGAGCTGCAGTCTTACACGCTTCTCTGCGCCTCCATTAGAGCAGCTGCCCACCCAGTCCTTTGGTATAGAGACTGTGTCTGTCCCCCGTCCACCTACATTATTTAAAGATAAAACAAACAGAAGAGGAGTTCATCATACAAACTTAATAAAAATTAAATCAACATCTCCAACAGTCCAAAATAAGACAATTAAATGTGGACTCCTGAATATCAGGTCCTTGTCCTCTAAAGCTGTCTTAGTCAATGAATTAATATCTGATTATGATATTGATTTGTTTTGTCTTACTGAAACCTGGCTGCAGGAGGATGAATATGTTAGCTTAAATGAATCCACTCCTTCCAGTCATTGTAATACTCATATTCCTCGAAGTACCGGTCGAGGTGGTGGAGTTGGAGCCATATTTGACTCTAGTCTATTAATAAATCCTAAACCTAAACTAAATTATAATTCATTTGAAAGTCTTGTTCTTAGCCTCACTCACCCAACCTGGAAAACATTACAGCCAATTTTATTTGTTACAGTATATCGAGCTCCAGGTCCTTACTCTGAATTTTTATCTGAATTTGCAGAATTTTTATCAGGCTTGATCCTTAAAACAGATAAAGTAATTATTGTAGGTGATTTTAATATTCATGTGGACAACCACAATGATAGTCTTAGTACTGCGTTTATCTCTCTATTAGATTCAATTGGCTTCTGTCAGAGTGTAAATAAACCGACTCATTGACTGAACCACACTCTTGATCTTGTTCTCTCATATGGCATTGAAATTGATCATCTAATAGTCTTTCCACAGAATCCTCTTCTGTCTGACCATTTTTTAATAACCTTTGAATTCATACTACTGGACTATAAGCCTTTTTGCAGAAACTCTTACAGCAGATGTTTATCTGATAGTGCTGTAGCCAAATTTAAAGGCGATTCCTTCAGCATTGAATTCAATGCCATGTCTCAATGTAACAGAGGACCTGTCTGCTTCCTTTAGCCCTTCACAAATAGATCAACTTGTTGATAGTACTACAGGCTCTTTACGGACAACTCTATTGCACCTCTGAAAAAGAAGACAATTAAACAAAGGAGGTTAGCACCATGGTATAGCCAGCAGACTCGTAAATTAAAGCAAGAGACGCGTGAATCTGAGCAAATGGCGTGCCACTAAACTGGAAGAATCTCGTCTAGTCTGGCAAGATAATCTTAAAACATACAGGAAGGCTCTCCGTAATGCCAGAGCAGCCTATTACTCTTCATTAATAGAGGAGAATAAGAACAACCCCAGGTTTCTCTTCAGCACTGTAGCCAGGCTAACAGAGAATCACAGCTCTATTGAACCATCTATTCCTTTAGGTCTAAGTAGTAATGACTTCATGAGCTTCTTTAATGATAAAATTATAACTATTAGAGACAAAATCCATCATCTCCTGCCCTCAACGGGCTTTGATCTGCTTTCTGATACAGCAACTTTGGAAACAGCTGTAAAACCTGATATGTATTTAGACTCTTTTTCTCCCATCAACCTTCATCAAATAACTTCAATAATTTCTGCATCTAAGCCGTCAACCTGTCTCCTAGACCCCATCCCAACCAGGCTGCTCAAGGATGTTTTACCTCTAGTTAGTCCTTCTTTATTGGATATGATTAATCTGTCTTTATTATCAGGTTATGTACCACAGTCCTTTAAGGTAGCTGTAATTAAACCTCTCCTTAAAAAGCCCTCTCTAGACCCAGAGGTCTTAGTCAACTACAGACCGATATCAAACCTTCCCTTTCTCTCCAAGATACTTGAGAAAGCTGTAGCTAATCAGCTGTGTGACTCTCTTCTCCATAACAATAGTCTATTTGAGGATTTTCAGTCAGGATTTAGAGTGCATTATAGCACAGAGACCGCATTAGTCAAAGTGACAAATGACCTCCTAATGGCATCAGACAAAGGACTCATCTCTGTTCTTGTCCTGTTAGATCTCAGTGCCGCATTTGACACCATTGACCATCAAATTCTCTTACAGAGACTGGAACATCAAATTGGCATCAAAGGAACCGCCCTAAGCTGGTTTAAGTCGTATTTCTTAGATCGATCTCAGTTTGTTCACGTCAATGATGAATTCTCCATGCATACCAAAGTTTGTCATGGAGTCCCACAAGGTTCTGTACTAGGACCATTTCTATTTAGTTTATATATGCTTCCTTTAGGGAACATTATTAGGAATCACTCTATCAATTTTCATTGCTATGCTGACGACACCCAATTATATTTATCGATCAAGCCTGATGAAACAAATCAATTAACTAAACTCCAAGCATGCCTTAAGGATATAAAAACTTGGATGACCTACAATTTTCTAATGTTAAATTCAGACAAAACTGAAGTTCTTGTAATTGGACCGAAACACCTCAGAAACTCTCTTTCTCGAGACTTATTTACTCTAGACGGGATCACCCTGGCCTCCAGCTCCACCGTAAAAAATCTTGGAGTTGTTTTTGATCAGGATTTGTCCTTTAATGTCCACATAAAACAAATTTCGAGGACTGCATTCTTCCACTTACGTAACATCGCCAAAATCAGACGCATTGTATCTCAAGTGGATGCAGAAAAACTAGTCCACGCATTTGTTACTTCTAGGCTGGACTATTGTAAGTCTTTGCTTTCAGGCTGCTCCAATAAGTCTCTTAGGACTTTGCAGTTAATTCAGAATGCTGCTGCACGTGTTCTGACAGGAACCAAGATCAGAGATCACATCTCTCCCATTTTGGCTTCCTTGCATTGGCTACCTATCAAATCTAGAATAGAATTTAAAATTCTTCTCTTTACTTACAAAGCTCTTCATGGTCAGGCACCATCATATCTAAAAGAGCTCATAGTACCTTACTACTCCTCTAGAACACTGCGCTCTCAGGATGCTGGATTCCTTGTGGTTCCTATAGTTTCCAAAAGTAGATTGGGAGCCAGAGCTTTCAGCTATCAGGCTCCTCTTCTGTGGAACAAACTACCATTCCGGGTTTGGGAGGCAGACACGGTCAACACTTTTAAGAGTAGACTTAAGACTTTCCTTTTTGATAGAGCTTATAGTTAGGGTTGGCTCAGGTCATCCCTTAGTTATGCTGCCATAGGACTAGACTGCCGGGGGACTCCCCCGCCCCTCTCCCTCTCTCCCTCCCTCCGTCTCTCTCTCTCTCCCTCTCCCTCCCCCTCTCTCTCCCTCTTTCTCTCTCACTATCAGTGGACATACATGTCTCATTAATGCATGCTACTAACCGTACTTCCCCGGAGTTTTTGTGCTCTGTCGTCCAGCAGGTTCTCGTGGATCGTGGCTTCTGCTGTTATCCTGCGCAACGTCCACTACATATATTATTACTGTCATTATTGCTACCATATCTGCTACTGTGGTCATTTTATCATTAATTGTAATTCATTGTCATTTTATCATTCTTTGTAATTGTACAATATGTCTCTGTTGACTTGTTCTGTACACGTGACATCTATTGCACGTCTGTCCATCCTGGGAGAGGGATCCCTCCTCTGTGGCTCTTCCTGAGGTTTCTTCCACCTTTTTTCCCTGTTAAAAGGGTTTTTTGTGGGCAAGTTTTTCCTCACTCGAACCGAGGGTCTAAGGACAGAGGCTGTCACTCCCTGTACAGATTGTAAAGCCCTCCGAGGCAAATGTATTTTGTGACTTTGGGCTATACAAATAAAATTTGATTTGATTTGATTTGATTTGATTTGATTTGATACAACTCCACTGTCCTTCCCCCCCTTGGCAGATCTGATCACAATCTGGTACTTCTCACCTGCAGATACACACCTGTTGTTCAGAAGCAGCCTGTGATCACCAGGACAGTTAGGAGGTGGTCACAGGAAGCAGATGAGTCCCTGCAAGGTTGTTTTGAGGCCATGAACTGAATGTGTTTTTCAACAGATTCAGTGGAACTACAGGAGCTTCAGTTCACCCATACCTTAGCCACACAGACCCCACACCCTCTTCTCTCCCACACCCTCTTCTCCCCCAAACGTCTGTGACCCAGACTGACAACCCCGCACATCTCCCGACCCCCACAATGATCCTCAACATTTCCCCATCATCAACATCTTCCCACACATCTATGATCTTTGAGCCCCTCGTCACCTCCCCCACCCGACTGACTGTTTCCAGCAACCAGGTGAAAAGACAGCTGGAGAAACTATGCTGGAACAATGCTGCAAGCCTGTATGGTACCAGCCCCAGAGTCCTGAAGGCCTGCACGGACCAGCTATGCAGGGTTCTACAGCACCTATTCAACCTTAGTCTGATGTAGGAGAAGGTGCCGGTGCTGTGGAAGACATCCTGCCTTGTTCCGGTACCCAAGAAGTCACATCTAGCTGTGCTCAACGACTACAGACCAGTTGCCTTGACGTCTCATGTCATGAAAGCCCTGGAGGGTCCCTAGACCCGCTGCAGTTTGCCTACCGCCCCTCGGTTGGTGTTTAGGACGCAATGATCTACCTGCTTCAACGGGCCCTCTCTCACCTGGATAGAGCTGGCAACACTGTGAGGATCATGTTCTTTGATTTCTCCAGTGCCTTCAACACGATCCAGCCTACACTGCTGAGGGAGAAGCTCCAGGTGATGCAGGTGGATACCTCCACAATCTCCTGGTTAACTGACTACCTGATGGACAGACCACAGTTTGTGAGGCTGAAGAGTTGTGTGTCTGATCGGGTGGTTAGCAACAGGGAGCACCGCAGAGACTGTACTCTCACCTTTCCTCTTCACACTGTACACCTCAGACTTTCAGCACCACTCGGAGTCCTGTCATCTGCAGAAATTCTCAGATGACTCTGTGGTTGTGGTGTGTATCAGTGATGGGGGGGGGGCTGAGTACAGGGATCTGGTTGATCGCTTTGTGGCGTGGAGTGGAGCAACCACCTCATCTTGAATGTGGGCAAAACAAGGGAGATGATTGTGGACTTCAGGAGGACTAGGTCTGACCTGAGCACAGTTTCCATGCTGGGTGAGGAGGTGGAGGTGGTGCAGGACTACAAGTACTTGGGCGTGCACCTGGATAACAGACTGGACTGGAGATGCAACACTGAGGCTGTCTACAGGAAGGGACAGAGCAGACTCTACTTCTTGCGGAGGCTCCGGTCTTTTAATGTGTGCAGCAAGATGTTGCAGATGTACCACCAGTCTGTTGTTGCGAGTGCAGTCTTCTTTGCAGCCATCTGCTGGGGCAGCAGCATAAGAGCCAGTGACACAAAGAAACTGAACAATCTGATCAAGAAGGCTGCCTCTGTGCTGGGGACTGCTCTGGAGCCCCTGCAGCTGGTTGTGGGAAAAAGGATTCTCCACAAAGTCAGTATTATGGACAACAACTCCCATTCACTACATGACCTCCTGCTTAAACAACACAACAGTTTCAGTCGGAGACTCTTGCAGCTCCACTGTAAAAAAGACCGCTACAGGAGGTCATTCCTACCAGCTGTTATATCTTTGTACAATGACTCCCTTTGTGCAGAGAGAGTTGAACAGTTCAGCTGATGGACTTAATAAGGGATGCACATTTGCACAAGTTATTGCACATATGTATATTTTTCTTATGTGTATATATTTTTTTATGTATATTTTCTTATGTATATTTTTTAGAGGTAGAATCATCTTCTTCCTCATTAGAGTTTATTCGATTCTATACTGTGTCACCATTTTTACTGCATGCCTGTATATATAGCGTTCTGTGTTACTGTGTTACTTGTTATGCTGCTGCAATGAAAGAATTTCCCTTCGGGGATCAATAAAGTACTATCTATCTATATAATATTGAAGATCTGAGTGACACGGCTGCACTCTGGGTCAGAAAATAGATCCACTAGCAATATGCAGTCTTGAAAACTACTTTGTCTGTTTAAAAATTCCTTTTAACTCATTCCGAATTGTTTCTGAACTGTCCGTGCTGTGTTTTAGTCCATGCTGGACGGAGCCTTGGCCGGCATTTCCCTCTCTCCCCCTCCCCTCGGAGAGAGCCCGGTGGTCTCCTCTGCGCCCAGCCTTCGAAATGTGTACCACACGTTTAATGTCTTTACATTCGTTGCAAAATGTCCCAATTAAAATCAGTAGGAGAGTAAGCAGTCGTGTTTCGTGTTATTTTGTTCAATTTTAACGATACTGAACAGCTCGGAAAAGAAACTGCTTATGAGCTAACGACCAGAGATTTCACTCAGCAGTACGTGAGTGCTCAAGCGCGTCTACCTCCGAAACACAGTGGTTGCTATGGGGATCGGTGTGTTTGATTTAATGCACTGGGACATTTTCCACAACTGGTCCACAGACGTCAAGAAATGCCGCTTGCGCCAGGACAGGACGAACAATAAATTACACCAACGAAATTCCACACATTCTTGTAGTTGGCTGAAATACTTCATACATGATTTAAATATCTGTCAGTTATCATCTACAGACATTTTAAATAAAGACGGAGAGAAACACTACAAAACAGTCAATTTTTTTTATCTCCATAGGCCGACAGGTAGCCTACAGTAAAATATCGAAATGTTTTTATTTGTTTGGGTTTTGACTTTGCTATTTTAAAATGCATGAAGTGAGAGAGAGATGAAGGTTTTGGTAATAGTACCGGCAAGAATTTAAAACTACTTTTCACCCCTGGTGATAAGTGGAGTCGGTCAGAGGGGATTTTGAGGGGAATCAAATCAAATCAAATCAAATTTTATTTGTATAGCCCAAAGTCACAAAATACATTTGCCTCGGAGGGCTTTACAATCTGTACAGGGAGTGACACCCTCTGTCCTTAGACCCTCGGTTCGAGTGAGGAAAAACTTGCCCACAAAAAACCCTTTTAACAGGGAAAAAAGGTGGAAGAAACCTCAGGAAGAGCCACAGAGGAGGGAACCCTCTCCCAGGACGGACAGACGTGCAATAGATGTCACGTGTACAGAACAAATCAACACAAACATATTGTACAATTACAATGAATGATAAAATGACAATGAATTACAATGAATGATAAAATGACCACAGTAGCAGATATGGTAGCAATAATGACAGTAATAATATATGTAGTGGACGTTGCGCAGGATCACAGCAGCAGCCACAATCCACGAGAACCTGCTGGACGACAGAGCACAAAAACTCCGGGGAAGTTTGGTTAGTAGCATGCATTAATAAGACATGTATGTCCACTGATGGTGAGAGAGAAAGAGGGATGGAGAGGGAGAGAGAGAGGGAGAGGGAGAGGGAGAGGGGGGGGCAGTCTAGTCCTATGGCAGCATAACTAAGGGATGACCTGAGCCAGCCCTAACTATAAGCTCTATCAAAAAGGAAAGTCTTAAGTCTACTCTTGAAAGTGTTGACCGAGATCTTTAATGGGTGCAGAGAGACCCTGGGAGAATGCATTGAATAGAGAGGCCGAGTTGATGGAAGAAGGTCCTTATTGATGAAGAAATAGTCAATGCGAGAGTGGGAAGCTGTGAACATGCAAGAAAAAGGAGAACTGCGTCCGTCATCTGGATGTAAAGCCTTCCAGGGATCTATACAGCCACATTGGTCCATAAAAGATAGCAGGGTGTGAGGCATTTTAGAGTGCTGTGTAGATTTTGTATTTGATTTATCAATCAGGGTTATTTCACATAGTTTATATCACCACCAAATATCAGATAATGAGACTGCAATTTTGGTATCAGGGATGAGAGTCCCCTCATGAAAGTTTCGTCATCAGTTTTTGGGGCATATACATTCACTAGAATTGTGAATTGGCAAAGTGTGCCAGATACAATGACATAGTGCCCATTTGTGTCATAAATGGCTCCAGTAGTACTTTTTAACATTTTTCTTAATGAGAATTGCTCGCCTCTTGTTTTAGTGTTGAAAGTGGCCTTCAGTGTGTGGTGCACTATGTCCACGCCCACGGCACTTTGAAAGACTCATCCTGTTTCAGGTCAACTAGAAACTTGGACATTAATGCAGAAACCACGCCACTTTCACATCCTTCTGGAACCCCTATTACATGCAAATTGTTACAGCTGGAGTGGGGAGGGGTTCTCAAGGCCATCCCTCTTCTCAGTTAACTCTTTATTTTCTCCCTGTAACTTTTCCACCTGTTTCTCCAAGCTTGTCAGTCTATCACTGTGGTCAGTAAGGGCTTCCTCCATTTTGATGAATTGAGGCTCATAGTCATCAAGTTTTTGCGGAATGCATCAAGGATTGATCATTGGGTGCCAGGGAAGCTTGCATTTTGGAAGAATCACCACACAGGCCTTCCCCTGCTCGGACTGAAGTGCACAAATAGACAAGACCTCCTCCGTGCTTGAGAATACTGCATTCGTGCTGCTAGCTAGCACGCCAGCTCTGGCCGTAGTTCCTTTTTGAGCGGGTGCTATATTTTTCTCGAACACAGCTGCACCTACAGCTATCTAATGTTAGTTTAATTCACAGCAGTTGCACATTTTACACCTGGTGGTATAATATATATAATATGTACATAGATTAGACTATATACTCAGAGCCTCTCTCCACACACACACACACACCCTAGTCAGTCACCATACAGTCAGTCAAAGACAGTGTTTATTCTATTGAGGTTGTAGGGTGGGGTGAAGTGGTTAGAGCACACTGTTGCCCCCCCCCTTAAGGTCTCGCCTCCGTATTTTCTTCCTTCCTCTCCCTCCCATACTTTGTAATCTAATATTGATCTCCAACTAATTCTTTCTCTTGTCTTTTTCTCATGTCTAATCATCTGCCTGTTGAACATATCCTGTCACTCTCCAGTAAAGACTGCTCAGCCAAAGGAGGATTGCTACAATGAGGAAAATAGAGGATTAGAATAAAATGGGGAGCAGAAACAAATGACAGACATTCATGTTACTGTTATTTGTAGATATTATTGATTATTGAATATATTGTGTATGTGATCATACCACATGTTTTTATTAAATGATTGTTTTTCCATAACTGACATTTTCAATAATGTAGTGTTGTTTATGAGAAACAGTTCTAATGGTAGAGTTAAATTGACTGGTGACCACATACAGAAAGTGAAAGAGGGTGAGGGAAAACATGTTGTTACAAACCAGTAGGCGGTATGAAAATAGAAGTTCTTCAGCACTTGATCCCTGGGAAAGTCATTAACAATGCTGTACATATGACTGTACTGTCATAACTCGTTTCCCCCAGATAAACAGCAACAATGATGGGTGAAATTTCAAGCCAGTAAACAAAATGCTTCTGTTTTCATGCTCATCTACATGGTAATCTCCCCTGTGTCAGTGGTCCTATGTCTCTTTGTGATCAAACTGCTTTACATAAAGGGGTTGGACACAACAATGTGAAGACATGTGAAGTCAAAAATGATAGATGTGTTTGACTTTTTGTGACTTCTTCTGTCCTCTGTTCAACATTTACTGTTTCTGTTAAATCCACACTCAGAAAGTAAAACATGTCATGCAGCTATGTGGACCACTGGAGTTACATAAGAAAAGATGCTAATATTTATTTATTATCTATTCATCTAACAAAGACTCCTCGGGCATGAATTTGCAACACTGAAAATGATTGGTACTGAGCTACTTTTCCTTCTTTGTACATCTGTTTTAATCATTCAAAGGCGAAATTGTTTAATATGTAAAAAGATGGTGCTATTCAATAATTTGATGTAATGGTGTGAACATCAGAAGTGAAGAAGTTTTTATTCCCCTTTATTCTGTTGTTGTAGAGGCAGATGCCCCAAATTTAGATCCCATCAGCTATCATCTGACAACAACTGGCAACTGAACAGGTCATTAGGTCATTATCTGACCTCCTTGAGATCTACACCCTACCCGCCCCTCATTGCAATCCTCCTCAGCTGGTCTGCTCAGAATTCCTAAGATGAACCTCCATACTATGGGAGAGATTCAGTCACATTGCTCCTAAGCTGTGGAATTCACTTCCAGATGACACCAGGCAGTGTGAATCCATTGCTGAGTTTAAATCATCATCATCTAACATATGGACTGTAACATGGCTCAACAATTTTTATTTTTTATCTATTATTTATTTATTTTTATTTAGATATGTGACTGCTATTATTTTAATACTTTTCTTATCTGTTCAGTTTGTGAAGTGACCTTGGGTGTTCTTAAAGGCTCTTGAAATAAAATGTCTGTCTGTAGGAACTCAGCTTGGGAACCGTGGGTGTCTGCTTCAAGTCGAGCATGGACCAGAGTATGAAGCGTGGACTGGTAGCTAGAGATGGTAGCGGTTCACCTCCTGGGCCCTGCTGAAGCCCTTGAGCAAGGTACCAAACCCCTAGCAATATTACCACTGCAACACTGCTGAATCATTGTCACATGATAGCTGATTAGTTTGAAGGTTGCATTTCGGACTTGCTCATCAGCATGCCACCAAAGCCCACTCAATTTCATTAATCTAAAGAGATTACAAACAGCCTGGTACAATATTTAAAAACCTGAACAAATAAAATCAAACCTTGTCAAAATGGCTACCTCACTTTTTTATTTTGCTTATTCCTCCATTCTGTCCCTATCTATGGCCACTTTGCCATTCTCCTATAGATTAGATTAGATTAGATTATACTTTATTCATCCCACAAAATTCTTTTGTTACAGCAGCAAAGGTGTAATATATACTATAGAGGTACAAAAAAAAAGAAGAAAAATAGTAAAGGCAAAAACAACAACAACAGACCAAAGAATCCTTCAACCTATATAGTAAATAAGAAACTAATACAAATCAATAAACAAACAGACAAGTGTACAGATGTGCAAGAAGTGAGTACTAAAGGTGAAAGTGGCAAGATATAAATAATATTGCAAAGGTAAGTGGCATGATATAAATAATATTGCAAAGGTAAAGTCATGACATTATAATTTACAAACATAAAGTGGCAATATAAAGCCATGGTGAGTAGTGGTGGTGATTGAAAGACAGAAACAGAAACTACAGCATGATTCAGGTGGTGCAGGTGTTGTAGAGTCTGACAGCACTTGGGATGAAAGACCTGTGGTACCTCTCCTTCTTACACTGTGGGTGTAGATGTAGGGGGTGAGAGGTGTTGTCCATGATGGATGTCAGCCTAACTAACAGCCTTCTCTCCCCACTTCCTCTGTGGAGTCAGAGGACAGTCCAGGACAGAGCTCGCTCTCCTGATCAGTTTATTGAGCCTGCTCCTGTCCCTGTCTGTGCTGCCCCCTCTCCAGCAGACCACAGCATAAAAGAGGGCTGAAAGACCATCTTGTATTCCAGGTCGTTCCCTTCAGAAACACATCCAACAATGGCTGTGTCATCAGAGAACTTCTGAATGTGGCAGTGGGTGGTGTTGTGAGTAAAGTCTGAGTAGAGATGGTGAAAAGGAAGGGGGAGAGCACCGTACCCTGAGGGGCACCTGTGCTGCAGATCACCACGTCAGACACACAGTGATGGAGCCTCGCATACTGTGTTCTGTTGGTGAGGTAGTTTGTTGTCCATGCAGCTAGGTGTTCCATAGGGCTGGGACTTTCTCCAGGCTCAGGCTCAGGTTGAGTGGATGTGTGGATCTGGTCTGTCACTGCGGCCACGACCGCTGAGGGGAGGATGTACACAGTCACAGCAATAACATGTGAGAACTCCCTCGGGAGGTAGTATGGCTGCATGCTGACCACTAACAGCTCCAAGTCTCTGGTGCAGAGTTGCTCCTTCACACTGATGTGTCCGGGTGGCACCATCTATCATTCACAAACACAGCGACCCCCCCTCCCTTCTTCTTACTGCTCTCCGTTGCTTTCCCGTAAGAGTTGAAATCCATCCAGGGTGACGTGTGAGTCCGGAGAAAGTTCATTCAGCCACGTCTCAGTGAAGAACATGAGGCTGCATTCGCGGTACTCCCTCTGCAGCCGGGTCAGCGCCATTAGCTCTTTCATCTTGTTGGGGAGAGAGCTTACGTTCCCCATGATGACAGATGGTAAACATGGTTTATACCGTCTTCTCCACTCTCTGCGCTTCACTCCCGCTCTACATCCTCTTCTCCTTCTCCATTGCTCCTCTGGGATCCGCAGCGAAGGGGTGTGTGGCGCAGGGCTAACAGCTGATCCCGGGTATAAACAATCGAGCCATGGCCGTGGTTGAATGAGTTTCCCGCAGCCGTACCGAAAAGTTCAAAAAACAGCAAGAGGCAAACTACAACTGTAACAATATACACATCCATAGTTGCACACTTGCTTAAAGTGTCTATGTGGAAAAAAAAGAGCAACAAAAGTACACAAAAACACTTTAAGAACACTAAAAGAAGTAAGAAAAGTTTACAGCTGCTGTAACAAGCGGCCACCCACGCGGTGCCATCTTCTAGACCCAAAACCCCACTGGGTACATCTCTGTCACATCGCGGCCGTGATGCTGTTTGGTTCGTCCTCCACACAACTTCAAACCCCACCGGAACCGTTTCAGAAAAAGCACATACAGAAGGTAACAGTCCTACTTTTCAGACTCTCAGCTCCACCTGCTCATCTGTGACCAATGAGTCCAATGAGTCACAACCACCAAAGTCAGATCACACTTTGCTCTCCAACGTCCTGAATCTGAACATAAACCTGTATCTGTTACCCATCTCCTGTTCGCCTGTGGAGTCCAAAAATTCTGTTCTGTTTGGACTCTTTGCCTACAAGCATTTGTATCATCCTTTTGCCATTAATTTCCTGCATTTGGTTGGCAATTTTGCTGCATTTGTCCTTTTCCTTGGTGCTTTGTACACAACCCATGACAAAGCAATCATCTTCATGGAAACATACAGCTAGAAATAAGTGAGATATGTATGTCTATTAGTAAAATTACTTTCTATTTTTACTATCAACAATCAGATATAATAACAACTTGCAATATGGACTTTGTTTTCCAATGTGTGCGTTTGCTGACTTTGTAACTGGTGACTTGACTTGGCAATGACAGTGAGTCCTCTACAGTGGTGTAGCACTCTTAGTGTGAGCAGATCACTCTGTATAGTTTAATAGCTGAAGGCAGGGCAAGACAGTGCGTATGGCAGCCACCCTCTGACACACAGATGGCAAGACTAATTATTGCAACAAAGGCCTGAAGCACACACACAGTTTTTCTTGTCTAATCTATGCTGCACACTTATGTGTGAACCTTCCCACAGTATGAACACACCACACACCATTTTACTGAGGCATATTAAAAAGTTACACTGCCATTTCATTACATTTCTGCAAATGCACACCAATGTCATTACATGGTCATACCAATTAATACAAGAAAGACAATGTTCAACTTTATTTGAGGAAGAAAACACAATCTTACACAGAAATGTTTGAACAGTACAAGTGCAGAAATTGTTAATTAATGACTATTTTTTGACAATCTAATAATCAGGGTAGGATAACGTTTTTTAAAGTAACCTGTTACATTACAAGATTATTACTATTAAAAAGTAACTTGTTATGTTACATTACTTAATGCAAAAAGTATCAGAATTACCAAAAAACGAAAAGTCATTTGCAATTCCTTGCACATGTTGCTCATATCATATCACTAAGAGGGTACTCACTCTCTTTTGTGTATATGACAAAGCCAAAGATAATGTGAATGTAGTGACTATAGGTTGTATTTGACCTCATGGTGTACAAAACACTTAGTGTTGACAGAATGGTGGAAATCATGAGAAAACCCCTGTCACACACACACACACACAGATTGTGTTGAGATACAAGACTTGATAGTGCATCATAGTGCTATCATTGTGTAAATCATGAGAACTCCCTATTACATTGTGAGTGTACACTCACACTATCTCCCATCTGAAAATTAAGCTAGAAACATGACATGAACATGATGTAGCTTCAAAACTGTAATTTTCTACAAATTATGGTGGAGACATTTTATGGGTTTACAGTGCAGCACATTAGTTTCTGCGCGCCTCTGGTATGGAAAAGTAAATTCTGACCCGTAGCTTGCTAATATCTTTCTTTATGACATCAACAGAGGAACAAACATGTTCTCTGTGGGAAGTTAATTACTCATTACAGTCAGGGTCTAATAAAAAGATGGCCCGATATGGTGTGACACCTGAAGCAATTATCCCCCACCTCCACACTCCCACACACACACTAACAGCTATACACACAAACAAGGTAAATTAACACACGTATGCTCTGCATGAGCTGGTAAATGAAAACGCTGTGTGTTTAGTCACTGTCCAGGAGGTCTCTGTCACATTGTAATAACACTATCCAAGGGGTGTCAACTGACTTAATTAAAAAAGTACACACATACACACACGTGCACATTTAATTAGGTTCACTTACATCAACAATGAAACACATATTTGGGAAGGTAGATTTAAATAGAAGCATTTGGATATCAGTTCTTCTAAGATGTATTTTATATTGTATTATTGCATTTTTGTGAAACTGAAACTGCAAATGGTAAATTGTATAGATAGATAGATAGATAGATAGATAGATAGATAGATAGATAGATAGATAGATAGATAGATAGATAGATAGATAGATAGATGAAAAATGTTTTATAAAAATATGAAAAATAACTACAAATTAAAAAAATAATAATAAATTAGGCTGTAAACAGGTGAATGAATGTCACAGTCACAGCATGTAGCAGAGAAATGTAGTCAGAGAGTCCAGGAAGTAGTGCAAAGAGGCAGATTTGTCTATTGTCTATTGTGCCTCCTGCCATGACTGAGTTGTTGTACAGTCTGATGGCTAGGGGGACGAAAGAGTTCTTGAGTCTGTTTGTGGAGGATGATTGAGACAGCAGTCTGCCACTGAACACACTCCTTTGCCTGATGAAGGTGTTGTGCAGAGGGTGGTGGCCGTTGTCCAGTATGGACAGCAGTTTGTCCAGGGTCCTTCTCTCTGCCACTGTCAGAGAGTCCAGCTCTGTGCCCACCACTGAGCAAGCTCTCCTCACCAGTCTGTCCAGTCGGGCAGCGCCCCTCTCCTTGCTGCTTCCTCCCCAGCAAACTACAAGCGTAGAAGAGGACGCTGGCCACCACAGACTGAAACATCTGCAGCAGTTTTTTGCAGATGTTGAAGGACCCCAGTCTTCTCAGGAAGTACAGACGTCTTCTCAGGAAGTACAGACGGGTCGGATCCAGTGAACAGTTGGACAAGATGGCGACTTAGGCTGAATCCGCTCAACCCAGCATTGCTATCTTTATTGATTTTCACAGTTATAACAACTATTACTTCTCTCGTTTGAATTCTCTCAATTGAATGAATGGATGGTCGGTTCGCTTTTCACCCGACTACAGCGGCTACACTGTCAAGCGGCGACAAGCTTTCACCCAAGCCATGAACATGGCCCGAGCTAAAGAAGTGGAGTTCTTCCTGCTCTACCCCACCATACTGAAAGTCAAAGCTGCCGGCAAAACGGAGGCTTTCCAGTCCGCGGATGAGGCCGAAGATTTCATCAGCTCTCTCCCGGCATCGCAAGTCCCACCTGTGGCTGGGAATGAGGACTCGGAGCCCAGTCAATCGGATGAAGCCACTGGCTAACCATGTTTATAGTTTATAGTAACCATTTTTATTTGTTGATGTTTAAGCAGCCAGGCTCATAGACATAGAGTTTGTTTGTTGCTCATATATTTGGTTAGCAAGTAAATCACTGCCAGCAGGAATGATGAGGACAATCTTATTAGACTAACCGTCACACTTGGTCATTTCTAACTTTATGTTTACTATGGACACAGTTCATCTTACTGCTCAAATGATGACGCTTTCCTTTTTTTTTTTTCTTTTAAATCTTAAATGCATTCCTATTGCCCTGGCCTCACTGTTCTTTGCTCAGCTCATTTAAGCTGTGTATGAGTGCTGGGGCATGATAGTAACATTAACACAAGACACTCCTGGAAATCTTGTTGTTGTTGTGTTTTTCTTTTTCTTTTCTTTTTTTTTAGCACAAAGTAAGACTTACTGTAGTTATCTCTCACTCTGGCCTGATTTCAACGGTTCTGTTTATTAACTGCTGGGTTTGAGGTTGTGGTTTGATCCTTTGCCCCATATCCATACTAGATCACGGATCAACATATGAGGGTTTTATTATTATTTTTTGATTTAGTTTTTTTAGCTTTACTGTTCATGGGGTTTAATGTATTATGTTGTTGTTTATCGGGCACCATCAAGGGGTATTGGGGGGTAAGTTGATGTTTTTGTTATTATCATACTTCGGGAAACAGGAGTTGAACTTGAAACTACTAGTTAAGGGAGAGGAACACACATTTTGTACTCATATCTGTCACACTAGTGGGTCAGTTTGCCAAAATGTTTGGCACTATATTTTATCATTAGGTCTATGGTCGATTACTTTGAGTTCAGCACGCAGTATTGGGTGATTTCTCTGTTTTGGTTTGGAATTGCGATGGGTTAAATACACCACACAAGAGGACCAGCATCCTTACTCTTTTGGATCTGCGGAAAATTGACCTAGCTCTCCTACAGGAGATGCACCTGTTAAGCAGAGACTCTGGTCGCATGGCCAACAGATTTTTACCACACAATTGCTTTCTCTTCAGCTGAATCAAAAAGTAAAGGAGTGTCTATTGTTTGTGAACGTAATCTCAAAATAAAGGTGCTGGATGTATGGGCGGACACCACAGGAAAGATAGCAGTGGCCAAGGTGGAACTGTAAGGGAGGAAGGTAGCTGTTATCTCTGCTTATGTTCCAAACAAATTCAATAAGACTTTCTATGACATGCTTGCACAGAAAATGCAAGAACTACCTGAATATTCTCTCATTGTGAGGGCAGATATGAATGTGGTGTGGCACACAGACAATCGATCTAGCTTGAGCGCCTCTAAAGATCAACAGCGAGCAACTGCAGCTTTACAGTCATGAGCCAAGACCCTTGGCCTAATAGATGTATGGCGTTCCTTTAACCCAACAGTGAAAGATTACTCCTTTTTTTCAGCCAGACATATATCATTCTCACGGATAGATTTTCTTTTCACTTCACCTCAACTTTTTCAAAAAATCAATGATGCTGTGCAACCTTGGGCTGCCTATCCAAACATGCTGCTAGGTGGCGCTTTAATACCACATTGTTAAAAAATTATGATTATAGATCTCAGTTTTTGTCCCAACTAAAGGACATTTTGGGATTCAATTTAGACTCAGTCGATGACCCCAGGATTTTATGGGATGCGGTCAAAGGGTTTATACGAAGCAATGCCATCCGTTTCGCCTCAAATCTGCGTAAGGATACAGCAGCTAAAATACAAGCTTTGGAAGCTGACTTGGCTAGAATAGATTTGACCTTACAAAATAACTATTCCCAACAGGTTGAATTACAACAGGAAATCATTAAAAAGGAAATTAATAATATTTTAAAACAACAGACATAATTCTTGATACATAAGACTAGACAGAGTTACTATTTTCAGGGGTCTAAACCCAGCCACCTCCTAGCCTCCAAAATAAGGACCAATAAGTATTTTGCTGACATACCTTCTATCAGGTCTACAACAGGCCAAATTCTGACTGATCCTAAGCAGGTGAATGACACCTTTCGCACATATTATTCTAATTTATACCAATCAGAGATACAGTTAGATAGAGATAAGTGTCAAAACTTCCTTGGTCAATTAGATCTACCACAATTGGTAATAGCTGACTCTATGAGACTTGGCACCCTTATCGCTGGAAGAACTTACCGGCAGCAGCTCTAGACATGCAAAGAAACAAATCTCCAGGGTTTGATGGAATACCTCCAGAGGTATATGTGGAATTCTACTTCTAGACATGATAATGACATCTATAAACAAAGGCAGTTTTTCAAACGTCAATATAGCTCTAATATCCTTACTCATAAAGAAAGACAAGGACCCTGTAGACTGCACTAGTTATAGACCTCTCAGTTTATTAAATGCAGATCTTAAAATATATGCAAAGGTGCTGGCCAGACGCATTCAGAGTCACATGCCGACATTAGTCACTTGTGATCAGACTGGATTTATCAGGTTCCTTTCACCTTTTTTCCCTGTTAAAGAGAGTTTTTGTGGGCAAGTTTTTCCTCACTCGAACCGAGGGTCTAAGGACAGAGGTGTCACTCCCTGTACAGATTGTAAAGCCTTGATTGTGACTTTGGGCTATACAAATAAAATTTGATTTGATTTGATAAAGTCTAGGCTAGCTGCAGACAATGTCAGACGACTTCTCCACATAGTCGATGCAGCAGTAGACAAAACAGCGCCAGATGCAGTGCTATCCCTTGACGCTATAAAAGCCTTGATAGGTTAGAGTGGTCCTTTTTGTGGGCGGTTTTAGAAAAAATGGGTTTCGGAAAAATCTTTATTCATATGATAAAGGTCCTTTATTCAAATCCCTCAGCTTTGGTACTCACTGGTCAACTCTCCTCTGTGTTCCCTGTCACCAGATCATCCCAACAGGGCTGTCCCCTGTCCCCAGCACTTTTGCACTTTCTCTTGAACCACTTGCTCAGATGATTCATCGGTCCCCCACTGTGCATCCTATTTCAGTTTGTGACACTCATCACCACCTGTCATTATATGCTGATGACAGGTTGGTCTTTATGGAGAAGCCACTACAATCTATACCTAACTTATTGTCCATTTGTGAAGAATTTAGCTGTCTCTCAGGTTGAGATCAACTGGACCAAATCCGCGTTACTCCCCCTTAATGATTCGGCTAAAGGGTTGCAATTTCCAGCTGGCATCCCAGTTGTCCAGGATTTTAAGTATCTCGGAATACAAAATCCCATCCTTAAGCCGCACTGTAATGCACAACTACTCAAAAACACTAAATAAAGTTAAAGCAGACTTGGATGGGTGGATTAGTTTCCCCCACTCTCTCAGAGCTTGTGTCTCTACAGTCAAAATGAACATTTTGCCCAGGATAAATTTTATCCGTTCAGTGATTCCTCTCTCTCCTCCTGTCAATTATTGGAACAAAATATACTCTAGCGTGTCTCGATTTATTTGGAACGGAAAGCGCCTGCGCCTCAAACTGTCCACCACACAAAGAGGAGTGGCCAGTGGTGGCTTATCTGTACCCAACTTTGGTAACACTTTATAATAACTATCAGTTATAACTAGTTAATAGATCACTAGTAAACTGTTAGTTAATGAGTTATTAATGACTTGTTAAGTGTTTAACAGTTTGTTAAGGATTTATAATGATGCCTTAGATAGTTAATAGATCATTAATAAACTGTTAGTTAATTAGTTATAAATGAATTGTTAACTGTATGTTAATGATTTATAACTATACCTTATAAATTAGTAATAGATTATGAACAAGCTATTAGTAAATTACTTACTAATGACTTGATAAGTATCAGTTAATAGTTTATATATGTTATTGGGACGTTATTCTAAAGTTGCAACTATTCCTCATTTATTAACTGTTAGTAAATTAGGAATAGTTGCAACTTTAGAATAACGTCCCAATAACATACATAAGCTAATAACTAATACTTAACTAATATATTAACTCACACTTTACAGATCAGTTGTTAATAGTTTGTTAACCATCTACTAATACCAGTAAAACTTTGTAGAACAGCAAATGGGTGGAACAAGTTCAAGGTACAGAAATTTGATGTGATATTTAAAATATCAAATTTTTGTACCTCAACCATCTGTTCCACCCATAGGCTTTTCTGTGTACTGTATTTTACCAAAGAAACACCACAGATGAAATGTTGAACATTGTGTTTACTGTATAGAAACACACATACTGAGCCATCACATGGCAGAACAGCAGTATACAACAGTATACAAACCCATGAGGTTTGGGCACTTTTTGTGCTAAACACTGGACAAACAGAATTTCAGAGGGACATTTAATGTCCATACACCACAGCAATGTCATGGATTATCCGTCCTAACGGCCCTTTGCGATGCTTACGGGCAAGCCACTCATGCCATTCAATAACTCTGAGATGGTCTATCAGTAACTCCTCTGTACGATTCCCCCTGAGTCTCCACACATTTTCCTTAATCATTCTCCAGGCCCTCTCTATGTGCTGAGTATGTGCCCCTGTTTGGGCATCAACATATGACACACTGTGATTGACAGTGAAATGGGTGTAACCCAGCTGAGGTAAAGCATTGCGACAAGCCCACTTTAACATGGTGAGCTATAAGTGGCACCAGATCTCTCCTTCTTCTTCTCTCGACTAAGCGAAGAACAGGCTTTGCATGTCTTCTCCCTCTCCGGTTCACACCTAGCATCCCAAACACCCACTTCTTCCTCTTCCAGCCACAAAGTGCTTTATTAGCATGACCGTTAAAATACAGTGTTGCCAAAGCAAATAACAGCAATACAGACAATAAATAAAAACAAACAAACATAAAAAAACCCAAGAAATAAAGCTGCTCCCTTCATGTGTGTCAGGCATGTAGAAATCACAATGTCTGTCTGTCTGTCTATCTCTCTTTCTCTCTATGTATAAAGTTTTAAAGATTTGAAGGTTTCATGCTCTCCTTAGCCAGTGCCTCGTAGCAACAAACGCAAACGGGCAACGGCTCATCTTCGGGGCCAGTGTAGCTGAATCCTAATGCTAAGTAGCTTTCGTGGTATTTTCTTTTCACCCTCCTTTTCTTTTTATCTTTATGAGGAATCTGGCTCATAGATGCCTCCGACTCACTGTCAATCTCTTCATTATTGGTAACCTCTGCCTCTTTTCTCTCCAAGGCAAGGCAAGTTTATTTGTATAGCACAATTTGTACAAAAGGCAATTCATAGTGCTTTACAGAGGCAAGGAGAAACATTGGACATTAAGACAAGCAATAGAAATAAAAATAAAAATAAAAAAAAGAGAAAAGAAAACCAATAATTAATAAAACATCAGAATGTCATTTAAAATCATCAAAACAGCAAATTTGAAAACAATTTAAAACATTAAACGAATCACAGGATTATGATTAAAAATTCTTTAGAAGAGCTTAGCCATAAGCACATGAAAAGAGAAAAGTTTTTAACCTGGATTTAAAAGTGCTAAGGCTGATTTCAGTCCTGCTGGTAGTTTGTTCCAGTTGTGAGCAGCATAACTGCTAAATGCTGCTTCACGTGTCTGGTTTGAACTCTGTGCTCCACTATCTGACCTACGTCAGTAGATCTCAGAGCCCTACTGGGTCTCTTAAGTTTGTTAAGTGCTAGCTGGACTATTAACCCAGATGCGGACACACAAGGGAAGCAGATGGATGAAGTTAAACCAGTTTATTGTTTTTAAAGGCAGGTTTGGTCAGTGGCTACGATCTGGCACCATGGTAGTGGCAGGGGTGAGTATAAGAAGGTTGCAGGATGATTGCAGGATTGGGTGCAGCTGGTGGTTACTGTTCTGCTCTGTCTCCAGCACACCTGAAACACTCACACACACACAAAGACTGGGGACAGGACAATTAACCCTGGAGGTAGGAGTGGCAGAGGCAGATGTAACAAAGTTGGTAGAAGGCGGCTGTAGGCGGCTGTAGGGGCTGTAGGGGCGGCTGTAGGGCGGCTGTAGGCGGCTGTAGGGGCGGCTGTAGGGCGGCTGTAGGGGCGGCTGTAGGCGGCTGTAGGGCGGCTGTGGCTCGGAGTAGAGCGGTCGTCCACTAATCAGAAGATCGGCGGTTCGATCCCCGGTTCGATCCCCTCCATGTCGAAGTGTCCTTGGGCAAGATACTGAACCCCAACTTGCTCCCGAAGGCTGCGCCATCGGTGTGTGAATGTTAGTTCCTTAAACTGATGAGCACTTGGCAGCCAATGCCATCAGTGTATGAATGTGTGTGAATGGGTGAATGAGACATGTAGTGTAAAAGCGCTTTGAGTGGTCGGAAGACTAGAAAGGCGCTATATAAGTACAGTCCATTTACCATTTTAGAAGGCTGTTTTGGTGACTGATTTTATGTGACTGTTGAAGGTCAGATCTGAGTCTATCAACACGCCAAGGTTTCAGGCTTGGTCTTTAGTTTCTAGAGACAGTAACTCAAGGTGTTTACTGACAGCAACCCTCTTCTCTTTATTGCCAAAAACAATGACCTCAGTTTTTTCTTGATTTAATTGAAGAAAATTTTGACTTTTTGACTTGCTCTAGACAGTTACACAATGACTCTATAGGACTGCAGTCATCTGGGGACAGTGCAAGATATATCTGTGTGTCATCTGCATATGATATGATACAACACTATAATAGTTGACATTAGAATTCTGCAGAATTTGACCCAAAGGTAGCATATATAGGCTGAACAAAAGGGGTCCAAGAACTGACTCCTGAGGAACCCCACATGTCATAGCCACTCGATCCGACTGATTAGTTCCAATGGTCACAAAATAACTCAGCTCCTCCAAGTAGGACCTGAACCATTCTAGGACTGTTCCACGAGTCCTGCCCATGTTTCCAACCTGTTCAGCAGTATGCTGTGATCCACAGTGTCAAACGCAGCACTGAGATCCAGCAGGACCAGAACTGATACCTTGCCTGAGTCA